>OY855911.1:26973438-27355938 GCA_963693305.1 Meandrina meandrites | reverse complement strand
AATGGCTTTTTTACCTTAGTGATGATAAGTCCTTAGTAGGCTTCGCTTTATCTGTTTTTTTTTTCTCGAATTTTGTTATACTTATGATTAATTGATAATAGGACTGAGTGTCGTCCAATTCTGTCTGTAATCATACTCGTGATTAAACAAATCGGACTCCCGCTACGCGGTCGTCCGATTTTGTTAATCACTCGTATGATTACAGACCGAATTGGACTCCACTCAGTCCTATTACCATTACTAAAAAGCTGGAAATAATTCAGTCTTTAATCTCACTTCAAATTATAGCTAAACTTGGCGTGTTTCTCTACCTCACGATAACTTCACACAACTCAACCTGCATATCAAACTTAATTACTTTGATAAACCTCCGATCACTCTGAAATTGTTAAACTTGCAGGCAGAGACCTTGACTTGCTCACTAAAAATCAAATATTCACTTAAAATATATAGTCTTGAATAATCTTAGTTAATTATAATAAATAAGTTTACAAATAAACTGAAAACTGATATTTGCCATAAAAGCAAGAAATTTCCGTTTGTATTGGTAAAGTAACAGAAGGTTAGGTTTAATGAACTTATGATAAAATTTATAAGTAGAACAGAGAGGATACGAATGAAAGGGACCTCAATAATAACGAAAAGCCCAGAATAATAATAATTTAATTTTGCGGTGAGATTTTTCTACAAATTACGCTACTTGTGAATGGTAATAACTTAGAAATACTTTAAACCATGTATATATTAACTTATTTCTAATGTACACGATATAAAACAATACACTTCAAGTTGTGTATAACCACACAGAAGAAGTACACGATTACCTCAGCATTCACCCTTTTTTATCCATACCTCAAAACCAATAACACACCCACCTGTTATTGTACAAGACAAAATATGGTGCACTCGAATTAAGTTTTAGACTCTACCAAGAAAGTCCTCTCTTCCTAGAGTTCCATAATAAATTATTGAAAGCTGACCGCTGAGAAGGGCGACAGGGGAGGGAATATTCAGGAAAATGGGAGGTACGAATGGAGCCAAACTATGAAACTCTTCAAATTACCCATCACGAAAAACAATCTTCCAAACAATAATTTGTACAATGGGTCCAAATATTTAAGATTCCCGAAATATACCGATTACATATTTAATCATATGCATATCGCTTCAAAATCAAATCCTTCGCACCACCCCGTCAGCACAACCCCTATCCCTCCCCTCACCCCTCGCCGCTCCCAAGCGATAAGCATTTATGCTCTCAGGATGATGATCTCAAAAGTATTTAATCTATAAAGTTCGTTCATCCGTTCGTCTTTCCTTGGTAGCAAATTTTATTGTGCACGCCTACTTGGCGACACAGTCCCTTCCAACTGTCACGTGTATTTCTGTATAATATAGTCCGTGTTAGTTTTCAAGTCTGCTATTCGTCTGTCTAGAATTCGCTCCAGTTCCTTCTCCCGTCGATTCTCCTCCGTCAAGAAATCCGATGTGATAGAGGAGCGCCTGGCACCAACTGGGGTTTCGGAGCGCTGTGGAAAAAAATTGGGTGCAAATGAAATGCATATTTTTTTGTGTATATTTTCAATACAAAAATAAGTGAAATTAGCAAACAACGTTTTGACATCTTCAAGATGTCATTGTCAAGTTAAATAAATTAGTTCATGCGTTATATAAATATGCGATGTACAAATTATGCTGGAAAGGTGTTACAAGTGAAAAGTCAAAGAAACATGTTAATTGCAAAATAGTTTTGCTCGGATCGAGTCTGATTGGGTGTTAAGGTTTGGTTTGAGATCTCTGATATACAGCATTTCGTATATCAGGCAGTCAAGTTATTTTTTGTGTGAGATTAAAGCGCCTTTCCATGGTTTATTTAGGGGCGCAAATAAACAACAAGGGATGGGTGGAAGAAAACAAAAGATACATAAATCCCGCGAATATTTTACAAACTTTTTTTATCTTCTCTATCACTTCATTTTCAAATACTTTAAGTGACTTTTTTTGCCGCTGGTAAACCATACAGATGAGTATGCTTTGTGTTTATCAGAAGCTTGTGCTTTTACGGAATGACTACAGTTTATTTTTATGTGGATTATCTTTACAGCAATCACTCATAGTGACCAATCACAGTACGCGAAAGATCTTAATAGGTGTGATTATTGCTGTTCAGGTGAACCTCATGGCGCAAACAAACCACCAGTTGGAAAGTTGTAAGCTGTTCTTCAAAAATTGGAAAATTCCGTGTCAAATTTAACACGCTGATTCTGAATACGCCAACTCACAGAGGACCAAGCTTAGACTAGGAAGATGTTGGTTTCCAAGCAAAATTAATGACAACGAATTCAAATGGCAAATAGATTACCTCAGAGTCTGACGGAGCCGGGCCCGCGTTCAGGTCAGCGTACGTCAGCGCTTCAGTGTCCGTGTAGCCGCTGCTGGCGCTGGTGTGACTCAGATCAACGGGCCTTCTGGGAACATATTCAGGGAGGACCTTGCTTGTTGAGGACATAAGAGGCTGTGGAGCACCTAGGTGGATTGATTTAGGCACAAATGTTAAAAGTTAATAGGAGCGCTGTTATTTCGCGTTGAAATGAGAAAGGTAACTTTATGTTTTAACTATTTGCCATTTGAGAGCTGGGTGAGCACCAAATACGAAACAAAGTGAAGTTGTTAGAAAACAACCTTTACCATTATCTCGATGTTCCGTTGCAGCTGCACCGGTTTTCAATCGTTGGTTCTCCATCTGCAAATTGTGCAGTTGTGTTTCATATTTTCTGATGGTGGCTTCAAGGCGACCCTCTAATGACGCCACTTTACGGTCAGACTCGGAACGAAGCTCGCTGTGGCGTCTGTAGAGAAAACGAAAGGTAATCGTTCTTTAGTAAACAAGCCGTGCAGCGACGAAAGTAAGTGTTCTGTTGGACCAGGCTCATAAAAAATGTAACAAAGAACCACTTTTCGTCAAATGAATACTTCTCAGAAATCGGGTACAACATATCGAATCCTATAAATTTAAAAAGGTATACTTTCGTGACTTCACGGCTTGAGTTCTTCAAACCTTCTTCTGAACAAAAGTGGGAAAAACTTAACAGCCACATTTCCTAATACCGTTTGTGTTTGAAGTCCTCTGGGGTCATGTATATGAAACAAACATCAAGCAAACGTGGTAGGAGGCTGACCTTTTGGCTATTTACATCTGTAAACGTGGGGGAGTTGAATTGTTGAATCGTTATCGGAAACGTAAAACAGCTCAAAGAGTTCAATAAAATCAGTGCAAGAACCCGCAAATACCTGGAAACTAGTCACGTCACCATGACGTCATAACGCTACGTCATGTTGCTTAGTAATTTCAATGACACAAATCGCGGGCTCAGTCAATTCTTAGATGGTACAGACTTCCGTGAGGGCTTGTTGTTGTTGTTTTTTTTTTTTATAACCGTACCTGAACTCGTTGTCTTTGATGTCTGCCAAAGCATCTTGATTCTTTCTCAGAGCGTTCCTGTATTTGTCTTGATATTTTGCTTCTAACGTTGTTAGTTCCTCGCGAAGTGTTGCTACCTCAGCTCGCAAATTTCTGTTATCATCCTGAAATGATACAGAGAAGAAAACAGAAAAAACAATCAATCAGGCCA
Organism: Meandrina meandrites; assembly: GCA_963693305.1. Lineage (NCBI taxonomy): Eukaryota > Metazoa > Cnidaria > Anthozoa > Scleractinia > Meandrinidae > Meandrina > Meandrina meandrites. The sequence continues at coordinate 27,352,306 of OY855911.1, read as the reverse complement.
TGAAATAGAAGTGGACAAAATTGTTGTCTCGTGTATTTTCTTTTCAAAATGTCCATTCCCCCCCTCCCGGAGGGCGGGGGTACTCCCTTATATAAGGTATATAGTTATGTGCGGTCCCAAAAGGGTATGGTGTTCGAGTCGTTTTGGTCTGAAATACTACAGGGTATGGTTTGTGCACTTCGGTGAGTCTGGTCAGCAACGTTTGAAAGAAACTATTTCTGTCGTTATTATTATGCACCACTTGAGAAGTGCGATTTAAAACATGTTGGGAATTTGAGGAACAATCTGAGTACCCCTTCCTCCCGATCCCGGGATTGTTTCCTACATTTCTCTACTGATAAAAAAAAGTACCTCAAGTTGACCGATGAGTTGCAGATTGCCACTGTAAAGGTCTGATAAATCCTACAAAATAAAACACATAATTTGTGGTTAGTGTCTTTCAACTGTTAAGAACGGTCGCCTGTGAAACACAAGCCTTTTAACTGTTGATATGCCTGAGAATAAAGTTAATTGTTTTCCAAGTTATACGACATTCAGTTCGAAATCTCCCTTCCAAACAATTTACCCGCATTTCAACTTGTCCTGCATCCCTCCTTCAATAAAGAGAAAAGTGTCTAGTTTGAATAAAGAGGTCGAGAATAGCCTGTGATCACGGGCGTATGGGAACAGTTCTAATAAGATATCTAATCGAACGTTTCGTAATCGAAGTCAGTCGAGCGATGAGTAACCCGATTGAGCGTAAAAAGCACAGGTTTCCAGTAGTAAGAAGATTTCAAAATTTTCACAGTTGCGTGACACGTTTTGAGCCCGCAGCCGTTGGCAATTTGTTTACGCAGCGGTAATTATTTCCTTCTTTCGTTTCCGAGAACAAGTCGAAAGAGAGTGCTGAGCTGCATCGAAACATTTTGAATCACTAAAAGTGCGAACAAACCAAAGAGCAACGATGGCCTTTGTCGAAGAAAATTGGCAGACGAAGCGATCAACCATCAAAGAGAGAACGTCGTTTATTTTCAACACGGAGATCCTGAGCGATGTGAAATTTGTTGTTCCAGTGTCGACTGGCGAAAGTGAAAGTAAGAAGGTGATCCCAGCTCACAAGTTTGTGCTCGCCATCAGCAGTCCTGTGTTCTTTGCCATGTTCTATGGTCAAATGGCGGAGACTACGGACTCTATTGAACTGCCTGACTGTGAATACGAAAGTCTGTTGGAGTTGTTTCGTTATTTGTACAGCGACGAAGTGAAGTTGAGCGCAAGTAATGTGATGCAAGTTCTGTACTTGGCGAACAAGTATATGGTGCCTTCTCTTGCTATGAAATGTAACGAATATCTTCGACACAACTTGAAAACATCAAATGTGTTTTGCATTCTCCCGCTCGCACAGAAATTTGAAGATACACATTTAGAAGGTCGATGCTGGGAAGTGATTGAGAAGCAGACGGAAGAAGCTGTGACGTCAGATGATTTTGTTACAGTTGAGCGATCACTAGTCGAGACAGTTGTGAAGAGAGAAAGGTTGAACGTGAAGGAAGTGGAACTATTCAAAGCTGTTGATCGCTGGGCCACAAAAGAAAGTGAAAGGCAAGGGATAACTCCTGATGGCGATACGAAGAGACGAATTCTTGGAGAGGAAATCGTGAAAGCGATAAGGTATCCGTCGATGTCGCTGAAGGAGTTTGCCTCAGTCGTAATTGATTCTGACATTCTTACTCCGAGGGAGGTTGGTGACATGGTGAAACACTTTAGTGATGTTTTAACATCTCCATTGCCATTTGTACAAGCCCCAAGATTAGCAGCTATAGATGTTTATCGGTTTCAAAGATTTAGAACTTTTAACTCAAGTTGGCTATACGGTAGGTTTGCTGACAACATATTTTTTTCAGTTAACAAGCCTATCAAATTACATGGAGTTCAGCATTTTGGTTCTAAAGGTGGCAAGTACACGGTTTCAATGGAAGTTAAAGATACCACAGATGACTCATCTCTGGTGACACAATCAGGATCATACGCTTCAGAAAAGGACGAGACTTATGGCTATTACGGCTTTGATATAATGTTTGATCCTCCAGTTTGTTTGGAGGAAAATAAGCAGTACTGGTTAAGGTCGGAAATGAACGGTCCTCCTTCATGGTATGGAAAAGACGGGAAAAAATCTGTTGAGTGTCAAGGAGCACGATTCACCTTCGGTACGTTTTGCGGTGCCATTGATAGAGCCACTGAAACAAAAGGCCAGTTTCCTGCTTTTATTGTCAGCTTTTGAAAACCCTCCTTTGTAAGTCTTAGTCCAGTCTACTAGTTGTACATATCGAGTTCCATGTTCATCAGTGCTATGTTGACGTATAACTTAGTACATTAGTTTCCGTTTTGAGACTCTTTCTCCAAGTCTCTGAAACGAGGTCAACCTAATTTTAATTAAACTACTTCCGTGATCTGTTAAAAGTTTGTGTATGTTACACTGAAACTGTACTGAATACTACATGTCGACGATGACAGGGATAGGAACTAGTATAGAAAGCATAAAGCATCTCAGTAGCGTTAAGTGTGTTACAAGCAATAAAACAATGCTGCTTGGTGACGACTACTTGTTTTTGATGCTCTAGTCCCCCCTACCACCACCTCCTCCTCCCCCGGAATGGGATCTGGTCCGTCTAGCAGATTGCCGAGAAACAAGTCACAGACTCACCGTTAATTGTTCATTTAGCGCCGTGTCTCGTAAATGCCTGTTTTCAATTCGCAACGCTTCAAGTTGCGCGTTCGTTACCTGACAAGAACAATGAATAAAACAATATCGATGACAAACAACAACAAACCAAACTGAACACTAACTGAACACAAAAAAGTACCATTAACACGCTGTGCAGGGCACAACCGTCACAATCCTATCCTTGCCAGTCCACAAACGGATTCGAAAAGCTAGGTGTAAGGAACTGCGGGTATACCATCACTCAGGCAATTATAACCTATACTCACTGCTTTTTTTTTGCTCACCAGCTCTTCTCGACACAACTTTTACGGATTGCATAAGTACCAACACACCCCACCGCACGACGCGTGTCTTCACGCACGCACGCACGCAGACACGTGCATTACACATTAGCAAGGCTTACCTGTAGTTCAGCAGCTGACCTGTCATGCTTTGCGTTTGTTTCACGAAGATCTTTTTCCATGCGTTGAGCTCGCTCAGTGATAGATGCCATTGCAGCGTCCCTATCATGAAATGAAAAAAGATCAAAGAGCGAAATAACGAAGGAACTTTTTTCAAAAAAGCCGAAAAGGAAACAACAGGAAAGGAAGATTATTTTAAAGTAATATATATTTAAGTATTACATATAGAGCAGGGCCCAGTTGTTCAAAAGGTGTATGCGCTATCCACCGGATATATCGCTATCCAGTGGACGTTATCCAATGGATAGTGATTAATCCGGTGGATAGCGTTATCTACCCTTACAACTGGGGCCATGTTTAGCAGTCCACTGCAGCCAAACTAGTAAAGTTCTTGAGTTGACTGCTGTTAATATTTGAGATGGAAAGAAAAAAGTTTGATCTCTGAGGTAACAAAAAATTAATAAAGCAGCGCTTCTTATCGATCTCTAGAGGAATTTCTCTAAGCGCTGTGACTGAAAATTCCAAGGAAAACAAACAAACAAATAATTAAAAACTTGAATGAAAAATAATGTAAAATCACCTTTTATGAAGTTCAGCAGTCATGTTAGCAATCTGTTCCTTCATCCCGTCCACCTCAGCTTGATGGCCATCCTCTACAGTTGAAATTCTTTCTTTAAGCTGTACAAATGTCGATTCAAACACATTATCAAAAGTTCAATAAACTACCGCGACATCTCTACAACTCTAAGCAAGGGTTCAGCTGGTTTATTCAGCAGCCGAAAACGGCTTCACGCGAATAAGGTTTCTCTAGAATTAATGCCTAGGGGTGCCTGCCATTTGCCGGAAGAACCTGGTTGAATAAATTAATGGAAAGGTTTTATCAGTCATCGACTGTCCGATCAAGCGAGATGGCGCTCACCATTTACACTGTCAACGACTGCACAGTTTTCCTCAAAGAAGGAACAGGAGAAACTCCGTTAAACCAGAGAAGAATGAGTATCTGAAGCTACACCTGCATGAATTTCTGTAAAGTTCTTGTGGCAAACTGGCTTGCACCCCAGCCCAAGGTATTTTAGAAAACTCTGGACGAGTTGTTATTAACCGCGCGGCCATGGGCCGAGCGCGGTTCTTGCTTTACACGGGATTTATTATTATTATTAACCGCGCGGCCATGGGCCGAGCGCGGTTCTTGCTCTGCACGGGATTTTTTAACCGCGCGGCCATGGGCCGAGCGCGGTTCTTGCTCTGCACGGGATTTATTATTTTTTTTGTCGGTGACTAGACGCAAACCTCCACTCAGCCAAATCGTGATCGGGGCTTTGAAATCACACAACCTGTGATGTTTATTCGCCAAAAGCTGTTGAAACATTAATGTACCGAAAATGTTGCGGATATTGTTTTCTTTATTGTGTAGTTCCAGAAAATATCCATACCCCCACCACGGAGGGAATTCCAGCTAAGACCCCCACCTCTCCGGAATTTCCATTTTTGTGAAGGAAAATATACCCCCCCTCCCGTCCGGAAATTCCAAAAGTTTCTTTCATACCCCCCTGTCCCTCTGGAAAAAGCAATTTAAAAAGAAATTGTGCAAATGTTCTTTACAATAGGCCGCCTTCCATTGTAAACATCGCTATAGTGTTCAACCGATCGATCGAACCATCTTAACGATACATACTGTTGAAGACAAAAAATACGTCAGTAATTTCTTCAAAAGTAAGCAGAAAAAATATCTGGTAGTCACTTGTAAGATTACCTTGATGTATAACAATCCATCCCCTTTCATTCCAATCCAAAAGAAAACCGCCAAATGTATTAGAACATGGATTGAAAACTGTTGACAACATTTACCGTAAACATGATTCACAAAATCGCAAACACGCTCGCAGAGAAAGCCAAATTGACCCGGAAAATTGCAAACAAATAGCCAGAAATAACAAGAACAAGATATTCTTAGGTTTCTGAAATTGTTACACTATTTTCGTCATCAATAAACAGAAAAATGTTCGCAAACAAGGACGACTTTCTGTCGATCGAACGCGAGAAACAAACAACTCTAGTCACCAGTGCATTTCGGTCAAGCCACGTGACAATTTTACTTGGACTGGTACGACTGGTACAAGTAATGGCGGTCGCATTCGTGGAACAACATGGAGGATTTCTGCGAACTTGTTAGCTTTCACTGTGCTTTCAGGAAGAAGAAAACCTGTTTAAAATGTAATATGGTCATGTATCGAAAACCTAGGCTGCTATTTTTTCTATGTAAAAGATTTTCAGAGTAGGTAAGAAACGATTTTGAAACAAATTTGCATGGCATCGAACTTGACCATCTGGAAACGTAAATTCACTAACAACCCCCCCTCCTCTCCGGAATTTCCTGGGCCTTTGCCCCCCCCCCTCTGGAATTTCCAATTCCCTCCGTGGTGGGGGTATGGATATTTTCTGGAACCACACATTGTTTATAAAGTATATTTTCTTTTGGTTTTATCGAAGCGTTGGATTCAAAGCGTTGTTGAATACACTAAAAAAGGTATTACGTCAGCAATGTAATGCGCTGATGTTGCAGCTTTTACTTTCGCTAAGTGACAACTTGACAACTAAAATCAGCTTCTCTGCAAGTTTATTTCGCCAGAAGCGAGGGTCATCAATTTATTTGCAATTTTGCAAGTATTTCTTGTGGGGTTAGGCAATTAAAGTGGATTCTTTGGCTGTTTCTTCGAAGCGAGTTCAGAGATTAGAAGGAAAATTAAGTATTTGCTAAGGTAAACAATTGAGCGTGCCCGAACGTGCAGGGGTTACGTCATTAGTAGGGAAAAACCACCAAGCTAAAGATAGCTGGGGATAACGTAAACCACAGATTGTGTGACTCATGTGACTAGTTCTTCACTCATTCCACAAACAAATTAAATTTAACCATGTGTTTTGTACGGAAAATGTTTCGGATTTCGTTTTCTTTATTGTGTACAAAATATATTTTCTTTTGGTTTTATCGAAGCGCTGGACTTGAAGGAGATATTAAACACACAGTAAAACAAGGTATTACGTTAGCCATAAAATGCACGGAAGTTGCACCATTTACTTTCGAAACGTGACAAATAAGATCGTGCTTACTTGGAAGTTTATTTCGCCAGAAAACAAAAAAAAAACGGTCATTAACTTATTTGTAATTTTACGAGTATTTCTTGTTCAGGCAATTTCTTGTTTAGTGAATTTTTTGGCTGTTTCATCGAAGCGAGTTCAGATATTTGAAGGAAAATTAAATATTTGCTTAGATAAACAATTGAGCGTGCCCGAACATGCAGGGGTTACGTCATTAGAAGGGAAAAAACCACCAAGCTAAAGATAGCCGGGGATAACGTAAACCTCGGATTGTGTGACTCGCGTGACTACTTTGGTAGTCCTTTACTCATAGTACAATCAGATTAAATTTAACCGTGACTTTTGAGGAAAAAAGCTGTTAATTAGCAAAAAATACAAGCGCGGTTTTAAGTTGCTCGCAACTTCTTGTTTTTTCTTTTTTTTCGTTTTTTTGTCGGTGACCAGACCCAAACCTCCCCTCGGCCAAATCACGATCGGGACTGAATCACGCAACCTGGGATGCTTATTCGCCAAAAGCTGTTGGAACAATGATGTACGGGAAATGTTACGGATAATGTTTTCTTTGTTGTGAATAATATATATTTTTCTTTGGGTTTTTTCGACGCGTTGGATTCAAAAAGAATATTGAATTCACTAAAAAAAAGGTATGACATCAGCCATGGAATGCGCTGACGTTGCAGCTTTCACTTTCGCTACGTGACAAATAAGATTGTGTTTACTTGGCATGTTTATTTCGCCAGAAGCGACGGTCGTTGCAGTCAAAACAACTCAAGCGTTTCTATCGAGGGTGAATAATGAATTTTTTATGGAAATTTGATTTTATTCTTCGCTTCAATATTCCATTCATGAAGAAAATATTTCAATGTTCAAAAGGCGGCTAAATTCAAATCACGAATGTTAAATAGTTTGTTATCTTGCTTCACGCGACGGGCACGTGGGAATTTGGCCAAAATTTGCATAATTTCGACTGCAACAAGTCAACCGTCAATTGTCACGCACACTGTTTCTTCATCATTTTGTTCGCATTGTGTGTTTTTTTGCAAGTTTATATCGGCAGAAGCGACGGTCATTAATTTATTTGCACTTCTGCGAGTATTTCTTGAAAGTTTAGGCAATTGAAAAGAAATTCTTTAGCTGTTTCACTGAAGCAAGTTCAAAGATTTAAAGGGAAATAAAATATTTGCTTAAGTAAACAATTGAGCGTGCCCAAACGTGCAGGGGTTACGTCATTAGAAGGGAAAAAACCCCAAGCTAAAGATAGCCGGGTATAACGTAAACCTCGGATTGTGTGACTAACGTGACTACTTTGCTTGTCCTTTACTCATAATGCAAACAGATTAAATTTAATCGTGACTTTTGAGAAAGAAAGCTGTTAATTAGCCAAAAATATAAGCGCGGTTTTAAGTTGCTATAGCAACTTCTTGTTTTTTTTTTGTTTTTTTTTGTATTTTTTTTTTGTCGGTGACCAGACGCAAATCTCCACTCGGCCAAATTGTGATCGGGACTGAATCACGCAACCTATGATGTTTATTCGCCAAAAGCTGTTGAAACATGAATGTACGGAAAATGTTGCGGATATTGTTTTCTTTATTGTGTATAAAGTATATTTTCTTTTGGTTTTATGGAAGCGTTCGATTCAAAGCGAATGTTGAACACACTGAAAAAGGTATTACGTCAGCCATGGAATGCGCTGATGTTGCAGGTTTCACTTTCGTTAGGTGACAAACAACATTGTGTTTCATTTGCATGTTTATGTCGGCAGAAGCGACGGTCATTAATTTAATTTGTTTCCTCTTCTGCGAGTATTTCTTGTGGGTTTAGGCAATCGAAGTGAATTCTTTGGCTATTTCCTTTAAGTGAGTTTAAATATTTGAAAGGAAATGAAATATTTGCTTAAGTAAACAATTGAGCGTGCCCGAACGTGCAGGGGTTACGTCATTAGAAGGGAAAAACCCCCAAGCTAAAGATAGCCGGGGATAACGTAAACCTCGGATTGTGTGACTAACGTGACTACTTTGCTAGTCCTTTACTCATAATGCAAACAGATTAAATTTAACCGTGACTTTTGAGAAAGAAAGCTGTTTATTAGCCAAAAATATATATATTTTTGGCTAATAAACAGCTTTCTTTCTCAAAAGTCACGGTTAAATTTAATCTGTTTGCATATAAGCGCGGTTTTAAGTTGCTATAGCAACTTCTTGTCTTAGTAAACTAGAATGATCCTCAAACCTTTGAATTTTCCAGCATCAGTTGTTTGAGGTCATTGTCTTCTATGAATTTCACTTCCTCCTGCTAAAAGTTGAAACATAAAATATCACTATCGTTTTAAATAATGGTATCAAAACATCTGACTGGTTAAGATTACACCCTTTTTTTTAAGAACGCGTAAAATTTCGCGGAGCCTGAGGATGTTCTTATTTTAGCCAATACATTTTCTTAAATCTTAGGGCAAATCTCAGCCTTGAGAACGTTCATGGAAAGGCAAATTTCATGAATAAATGCCTTACGTAGCAGAACGTCGAGTAGCTTTGCAAAACACAAATTTCGTAGCTTACCTTTCTGCACAGCTCAGCTTGAAGCTTTGAAATTTCAGTTTTACTATTTTCTAGTCTGTTGAATGGAAAGAGCAAGAAAGTGTGTATTAGTAAAGAAGTTTCTTCATTTAAGCACAAAGCAAGATTCCCAGAGCTTTTGTAAATTAACTTACTTTTGATTTAGATGGCTCAGTTCATTCTTTTGATATTGGCTGGTGTCTAGTTGCGACCTGCGTGAGTAAAAACATCACGTTAAAATACTGACAATGATTTCAAAGTCACTGACACGGATAACGAGGGAACAACATAATTAGGAAAGTTCAAGAGCTATTTTTTCTGATGTATACAAAATTACTTTCAAAGTGAAGGAAATCTCAAAATAACAGTTTTATAAGATAGAAAAGCAACCAAGTAAGTAATATTGTACCGAAAATAAATAAGGATGTTTGAAAAAAAAAAGATCAATTTTTGACTTAAAAAATGGCCATTTAAAAATACGCCGCCTGTGATGTTCAGTTTGATTTCAACCTACACGTAATTTGTGACCCTCCACGGGAAAACAGGGACAAAGGTGATAGCACGCTCACAACACGCTTCCACCTTACAACAATAGATTTTGATTTTAGCACGCTTAAAGCGTGTTCTGAAACTTGCCTCATTAGTAAATCTTTTGTTTTACAGAACACACTAAACACAATAAACCGTGCGAGGCCTAAGAAAGAAGCGTGAGCCGTCGATCAATAAGAGCGTGTCAAGCTTCAAAACAAAAGTTTGCGTGCCAGTTGCGTGTTAAAAAGCACAACACACTGAGCGTGCGAACGCGCACGCAAAGCGTGACCAACCTACTCTTCGAGGAAAGATCGTGTTATTCAACAGAATAAACTAAAACAGTGTCTAGAGTATGTTTTCAGCCTACCATTTCTTTATTCATGAAAACAAAAATACCATCCTTTCATTAGCGAAAACGAAATAACCAAGTCGTCGTAATAACTTGTATTGAATTGCTTTGATCCTTTTTGCTGCGAATTTCATTTCTCAAGAACACATCCAAGAAAGCTTCGGACTGTGTATAGTTTAGCAAAAGCTTCGACTTCGGTTCCGGGGAACTGCCCAATGTTCTCTTGCTTAGTCTTTAGCTCCCTTCTCTTTTTGCCAGCGACTCCATTTTCGAAAGGCAAGAAGATTCGGTTCCAGGTTTTCTCGGCTTTTAGATGCCTACTTACATCCCATAATAATTTCTATTCTAACTTGACGCAAAGAACATCTAAGAAGTCGAAACTCAATGGGCTTTTGAATCATGGCAACTGAATGTATCTTACGATGAAAGTTTAAGTAAGGAATATTTTTAACCGGGTGGGCCCTGGGGCCCGCACGGTTCTTAAAGGAGAACGGAAGACTAGAATTCATATTTTATATAACCACTGGAAATCATAGAAATAGCTTAGATTTGTAGAAAACAACAAGTAAAAGCGAATTTTTCCTACCAAAATTGACGAAAATGGTTAAAACTTGTAGTCTTTTTTCGCAATTGAACGTCCGCCATTTTGAACGTATTTTCTTCCGGTTACTTCCAAAAAAGGAATGTCAGCTCACGTGTTTTTACGTCACTGCGCACTTGCAAATTTGTTCAGTTCAATGTTTTGTGCACTTCTGTCCATTTCGTGCTGTCTAATCAAATCTTTCGTTTTGATAACTGTAGCAAACTTACATTACGGCTAAGTTCAAGTCTTATTCATTTGAACCGATGGGAAAAAGCTTAGGATTCGAAGAAGACGTTGTTGAACGTGGAGATCAGCGAGACGAGCAGGCGAAAATATGTCGTGGGCGAGTGTGATATTTGTGTTAACTTGGAAGGCGAACAAGAAAGACAATGTTTATGCTGCCAGGAGATCAAGGAATCCACGAATTAAATTTCAGGTGAATAGTAATTTTGTATTCAGAAGATGATATTTGTATTTGAAAGCTAATAAACAGCCCTACTTTCGGTGAGAAGAAACTGTTGTTTGATGTGTTTTGTTGTCACGAGTTTTTGCCACGAGCATTTGAGAAAGTGTTCGTGGCTCAATTGGCTGCGAAATAACCTGCTTACCGGTATATTAATTTCGCTAAGATGTACTGGGAGCTCTAAGCCCCCTAGCAATCAAATGATCGGCTTAGAAAGGTTTATGACAAGAACTATCTTTAATTTCACGGCTGTCAGACTAATAATATTTTTTAGATTCCTGAACTCGGTAAATCCTCCAACATAATACTTATTCACAAGGAATAGCTGATCGGTTTGTACCATGTTCTATTCAAGCTAATTATTTCATGCAAACGTTTCATGCTACAAATGGAAACTGAGCAACTTTAATAGAATATTATACCCACTGGAGACAGTGTCATAAACATAGTCGATTTTACTTTTTACTTTACCTTCGCTTTCGCTTCTCTGTCATTCGCTTTCAAGCTAAGCCTTCTGCATACACTACTTTAACGTGGAAATACGGTCGGTACAGTAACTTTCTTTAACTCTTGTGTATGTTTTTTTTTTGGGATCCGAAGTTCGAGGCAGCGTTCACCTTTATAAGCAATTCTCTTCAAGGTTATCTGAACAATCATGACATTGACTTGTTTAGGCGAATTCGCACTTTTAATTCGCGCCAGTAATTCATTGAGCAACGCTCCATTTGCCAGAGGTAATCGATGAAAGCTTCTGCTTCTTTGTATGTATCTGGGCGTTTTTTTTACAACATCATAGAAGTGCACATTGAACTGTAATATTTGTCGTCCGAGCTTGAAAATTCAATTGCGCAGTGACGTCATGCTTTGCAGCCAAGCCTTCAATATGGCGGACAAAATGGCGGACGTTCAAATTGCCCTGACGAGCACCTTTTTGCTGTCATAATCGGGTTAAAACGTAAGTACAATTCCAAATACCTTAATATTTGCTTAACACACATCACATACTTTCATTTAAACTAGTTTAAAAAATTCGCATTTTTGTCTTCCGTTCTCCTTTAAAATGCACGCTGCGTGTTTTCGTCGTCGCAGATCTAAAAATACGCGTTTGGCCGGAGTTCAAATCATGTTCCTCGCGAGGAGCTATGAATAATTTACCTATTTAGAATTTTACGAATGTTCCATTGTTTGTTTAGTCTTTATTTTGGTGTTATTTAACGTGCGGAGCTATAACTTACGAATACTACGTTCAAGTTGTTTGGGCTTGTTTAGGGTAAAATCTTTATTTTGGTGTTATTTAAGCGGTGGAGTCGGAATGAGTTCAAATCGTAAAATTTACGTATTCGTAAAATGATTTATAACACCGTGCGATCGAGTGCGAAACAGCGACCTGTCTTGAAGACCATTACTTTATGACAAATGTTTTCCCGTGGAGGGTCACATTTTAGTTGCGTTAAGGTGGGGGTATACCCGATTTTGAGTGAAATTTTAAGAGGTTTAAGGAAGGGATAGAAGAAAGAAAATTATTTTTGAAACACCAACAGACAGTTGACCCCCACGCAAGGGCACCCCAGGTTGTCAGGGGACTGTTTGGGTGTCCATATACTAATATTTAATATTTAACTTCAAATTCTAATTTTAAAATCACATTAAATCTTTAATATTTTTTATTTCTCCAAATTTTACTAATCCTTTGAGAAAAACCGTCTCTTTCTAAACATCCCCAAAAATCACCAAAAAATTTACAAAACACCGCTTAACATAGCTTTGTGAAATGAGCATGAGCCCCGCCTTAATGGGCGTATTTTTTTTTAAGTGACTTACTGTATTTCCATTCGACTTGTTCTAAGATCCTCTTTTAATCTCCTCACTTCAATATTTTCTGTTCGTCTACCCACGTCCTCCAGTTGCCTGAAAATGATCCAAGAAAACGTCGATTATAACACTGCTTTACAGTTTTATTTTCCCGCCAAAAGAATACTTAATCCTAGACGTCTTTCTCAACAACAGCCAGAAGCATTCTACAGTCTTTGTAGCTGTTGTTTGGCCTCGTCACGCAACGCTTACTCCCGTGCTGCGTGACGACCCAACTAAAGGCTGATAAGGTGACCACCAACGTCGTTCCCAAGGTCTCTCTCGCCTGCCCCAGAGACCCTGGGAACGAGATTTAGGTGACTTCTAAAAGCGCTACATGTGAGACACAGTTCAAAGAGGTCTCACTACTCTCTACTAAGTACCTGATAACCTCATCCTTCATTATCAAACTCTGTTCCAGCTTTGACATGTCTTCTGAATGCTGTCTTTGGTCATCTTCGGCTGCCTGCAATCAACAATAGGGACCTTCAGATCGGAGTACGAGTAAAACTTTTCAAGCCTAGTGCTTACGCTTTCAATTGTCACATTTCCCATCAATCTCGTACCGATAGTCTCCTTTTCAACTGGTCAGCAACAGGGAAGAGAGAGGGCTCTGGGAACGTAACTGGAATGAGATTTGAAAGTCATACTCGTAGTCGATCTCATACTCGTTCCCTAATCTCAAGGTCTCTAAAAGTGAGTCGACCAGCACCTCATTGAACATCTCACACGATTGGCCATAAGAACAATAGGACAAAGGGCACAAACAATGCCCCTATCCCTGAAGACAATGAGCAATATATACTACTTATAAACCGAGAGTGAGGTCATTACAGGGAAATCTCAGACCGAGGCCTTGATGTATTGACCGAGCGATAGCGAGGTCAATACATCAAGGCCGAGGTCTGAGATTTCCCTGTAATGACCGAACGGACGAGGTTAATAAGTTATTTATTATATGGCCTTTTTAGCGCTGAAAAAAGGGAAACGTTTTTCAATATCCGCTTGCGCGCGCAAGAGGTCATTCGAGGTCATGCGATCCAAACCAGAAGAAACGGTTTCTTCGACAATGAGGCAATTTTTGTCTTCATTATGCCAAGATCTAGGGCAAATTTAACCACTTTAATTTTCACAAAACAAACTGACCTGTGTTTACAAGTGTTTGACCCTTAAAAAGTTATAAAAAGCTAAGGCAAGAAAAATTTAAATAATGCCCAGTCATTACAAGAAAATCTTGCCCGCTCATCAGCCAATCAGAGCGCGCGTACTATTGTAGCCATATAATAATGTTTTAGAATGCCTCTGAAATTAAAGGTTCACAAGAGGTACTGGACTACTCGAGTCGACCAGAGGAGTGACTCTAAAAGTCGGCCCGCTGTAGCATGGAAATTTTGATCTAATATCGCTTTCAACAGTTTGCAGTTGAAGAATGTACAGCGCTCAAGGGTCAAATTAGACCTCACGAGGAACCATTCGATCTCATTTGCAAGAAGCTTGGCGTCCGTTCAATTCGACATCTTACTCTGCTTTTGCTACCTGCTAGTTAATACTTAGCTACTTTACCATACATCACAATTCCAAAGACGATACGAAAGAACGTAGTCGCAAGTGTAAGAGGACTCTTTTTTTACCAAGAAAAACAAGCAACTAACCAACGAAACAAACGAACAAACAGCCAAACAAACACGAGAGTATACTGAAAAAGAAGTTCGGAATACAATTACCCTAATGAGATCATCTCTTGCTTGGAGTTCTAATTGCAGATGGGCATTTTCTTCCTCAAGACGCTGGAAAAAAATAATGAAAATAAGACCGACTCAATGTATAAAGACGTTTCACTTCACATGAGCATGTGCTAATACAGAGATCTTTAGCAAAACAGAAATATGAAAGGGAAAACGGCACACAAGGAAAAAGATAACGGGGGTGCTCAGAACGGGTATGAGGCACAAGAAAAGTACATGAACACTCCCCTTTCTCTCCAGTGACCCTCCATTTTCTTCACGATTCCGCATATTCTTTGCACTGCCCACGTTCCTGTTTTTTTTTCTATGGGAGGAAGGGGTGGGGTACAGCTATATGTAGGCTACCAGATGCCCACATGCCTGTTACGTAGAGATAGAATTTACTGTGTATTGAAAACAAGGTTGGCTAATTTTGATGTGGACTATTAGCCTTTTCTCTGGTCAGATTTTCCTCAGCCTGCTTCACTTTTGCGTGACAAGTATAACAGAAACACGAATGCGAAGGGAAACATACTTTCACTGCCTACACTTCAACAGCTCAACAATGCGTATGGGTTACATCTGGTTGAAGTCATTACATACCTGTAGAGATGACCGAGTCTTTCTGAGTTCATCTTGCACCTTGGCAAAATCAGAAGCTTGTTCTCTGTTGGATGCGAGCGCTTCCTCTAAAGAACTCTTCAACCTGATATTCAATAAACCCATTACAGCTAAGACCGACATCCGCAAGGATGCCATGCATCACCTTTACTAATTTTGTTACAGAACCGTTGGTCACATACGGTTTGAAATGGTTTTAAATTTGCACGAGATAGATCGAGTTTGCGGTCAAAAGTACGCGGCTGTAATAATGGACTCATTTATTGTGCTTGTCGTGTTTTTAAGTCTCATCTTGAGTAGAAGAATAAAAAGTTAGTTCAGAAAATTCAAGCCTGATTCTCAGATGGTCCACATCGTGAAAATTCCCGTTAAAGAAGAAATGTAAAGTTGTAAAAGGAGGTAAAAGTTGATAAGAAAAAACTATGCTCTCTTACTGTTGAACAGTGTCTTCAGTTCCATCACATTCATCCTTTGCACGTCCAAGCTGAAATTATGCGAACAAGTTCAATCACTGGTCACGTCAATTATTTTAAATACATTTTAGGCCTGTGCACATTTTCAAAAACTCTTTAAAGTGGACAGCAAAAGCAGATGTTTTCATAGATGCTTGGTCGTTTTAGGTACTGCTTTTGATTGTTTGTTTTTTTCTTTTTGGGGAAAGGGGCCGGAGGGAGGGGAGGGAGGGGGCACTCCTTCAACGTGTGGATAGGATGGGACAGTGGTAAAAACGAATGAGTGAAAACGTATCTTGTCTCCAGGATGATCAGTTCTACAACCAAGAAAATGTATCGTGGATGGCATGTTACACTGCAGGACGTTTTTAGTCTTGAGGCAGACATATTATGGGCGAGCGAACGATCAAGTGAGCATGCTGATTCAGAAGTGGACCAAAGTTCACTCACCTGAGAATTTAATGCCGCCATCTCCTGCTGATGATCACGTTCAAGGTCTTCCATCATCTGTCTCCTCTTGTTCAGCTGTGCTTGGTATCCTAGCAACTGTTGCTAAGGGATGAAATTTTTAAAACATGTTAACGAGGCGGTATCATGGGGATTTTGATACATTTGTGGTCATACCGGAGCTAAAAATATGACTAAATACTTTGCTCATTCACAAGATGCGCCTAGAACGCCAAGGTGAAGATATTAGGTGAATTATTTAAAGCTTAAGGAGAGAAAAGTGTCATTAGCTTTTAGCAATCTATCCAAGACACATGGGCAGAGTTTGAAGATGTCTCCTGGACATTTATAATTCATTTTTTGATTGAAATTTCATTCATATTATCATTCATATTCATATTTGTTCCTTTAGTAGACTAATATACTTATTCTTAACAAAGCCAGGCCATTACTTTAGGTTTCCATTAATGTGAAATATTTATTTTGCCTTTCGACTTTTCGAAGTAATGCTCATGATACTGCCCCTTTAAAAGGATGACATATAAAAGTTGTATTATTAATTAAACGTACGATGCTGTCAAATGTTTAGAACAGCTATACATAATTCTGTAATTAAAGTAGTTTCCCAAAATAACAGGGTCACTAGCTACGTAACACCTGCATCAAATCACTCTTTTCAATCAAGGCTTTCTTCTGACTCTCCAGCCCTCGGATGCGGTCGTCTCGCGCTTTCCGCCCTCCTTCCCACTCCACTACCTTGGCTCTATATTCCTACAGTAAAAGAGATATGAATCAAAACAAGTGTAACCAGCCTTAGTTCCGACAGTTAGGATTGAAATTCTTGTTACTGTTCCACAGATTTTTATGCTTGTCTGAAAAAATGCGCTTATCTCCAAAACCGCCAACTTTATGGTAATGGCATTGCTTTTTCTTTACATGCAGTCTTGCTTAAACACAGACATGTACAGTTAGTGATCAACATAATTATGGGGAGGCTCCACCTGCCCCAAGGCCCAAACCCTTACTTTCATATACCATTTTTGACAGAAAAGGTACGGTCCTTTACTACATCTCTTTTCTTAATTAATTTTTCACTTAGATAACCTTGAAGTACTGTTTTGGTGGGTCTGTTTGAGATACTTTGAAAGGCAATTTAAAGTACCTAAATGACATTTTTTTTCCTTGCTCTTTTGTAAACTCCACCCTAACAACTGAAATCCCTATTCATTTAATATATCACTAGAGTTTGAAAAAGGTATGCATTTCAGATGGAGCCTCCCCATAAAATTGAGTCCACAATAGGGAGTTCCCCCCCCCCCCCCACCCCCATTCCCCAGGCTGGGCTCAAAGGTAAAGTATGAAGCATAAAGAATATTCTGTTATGTGGGGACTGTGGCATTGCTTTATTTATTCATACCTCTAATCTGTCTTTCAGTTTATCCACTTCTGCATCTCTGGATTTAAGCTCAGCCAAAAGCTAAAACAAGTACATACATGTATTAGAGAGAACAATACAATATATATTGCTAATGGTGCAAACTACAGCTTACACTACTGTAGTTAACTAAATGATCCTGTGATCCTTAACATTCTAATGTCACAAGATAGTGTTCAGCCATCATGTTTCTGCAGTGATGAATTAGCTAGTGCCATCTTAGTCTGTAGTTAAGTTAACAACAAAGAGCACCAACAGTGCCTGTGGCCAGTTGCCAGTCTTGCCATGAATACTCCGTAGTTCTCAGCACTGTCTGTGAGGCCTGTGTTTTGGGAAGCGTGAGGATTTTCAGTCAGCATTGCTTATCAAGAGTTTTTAATTGAAAGTTCTCTCCCCCCCCCCCCCCCCCCCCCCAATGGGTCCCTGCCTGTTACCTTGCATGGGGTCTCCTGGCTGGGTTGCAGGGAAGTGCTAGCCATGGGGGACATTATTCAATTTGTAATATTATGGATGACTGCCAAAACTGGAAGCTGCCATATGCATTGTTGACAACATGTAAGTATTTGCAAGTGGTTTCAAAAAGCCATGTAACTTGGCTTTTTCAATTCTCAAAGAAGAAGATTCCACCATTTATAGCCCTGATATCATACCTGGTCTCGTTCTTTTTCAACATGTGCTGTTTGCTTGTTGCTCTTCTTTTGGAGTTTTTCATGCTCATATTTTAGATTGTCAACCTACGTGAAGAAAAATAAGCAAAATTGCAACACAGATCCGAAAAGTCAAGGCAGCTTGGAAAGAGGGTCCCATATATCTGTTTGAACACTGAATCACATAAAAATATTTATTATTTTGGCCTTTTCACGTGTCATGAATAATAACCAAACATGTTTTCACATTCACACAAAACTCAAGGTGATCCTGTTTAGACTGTTGCACTCGGAAGGTGTAAAACAGTCAAAACTTGACTTGAGCATTGCATATCATGCCTTGACAGCTCGCAAATTGTTTCATTTGTTCAAAACCCAACCACAGAGCTGAAAACAAAGATGTAAATTTACTAGAACAATAAAATAAGAATAATTGGTATTATTAAATTCATGCAAAACAAGATGATTCACAAATCATATCTCTTTGTTCACAGGTTACGTTTAGTCAAAAATTGTGCTCATGCGCAGTGCCACATGAAAAGATCCTGAAATTGGGAATCATGAATTGTAAACGAAAAAACTAAAAGCTTACTGTAAATCACATTTCATGTTCCAGCAAATAACCCCAATCACGCTTCACGTAAAAAGTAAAGGAGACCCTCTGAACTCTCACACTTAGGTATGAATATAAGCTTTGTATCAACTTTTCCTAGTTTTCTTAGTAGTCATCATATTGACAACTACATGGTATTGATGCTGGCATAATATTACAAAATTGAAGTGTCAATCAACATCAGTTACAGATGTGACAGCATGTCACACTTATGACAACAATGAATCAAGGATCAAGCATTAAGTATGCCTTAAAAGAGGCTCGAAGCCTGCTCCAAGAACAACTAATTTCAGAGGCGTAGCCAAGGGGGGGGGGGGGGGGGGGGGGACCAGGGGGTGCCCATGACCCACCCTTGGTGAGATATTTTTTTAAGTAAACAACAAACATCTTTTCTTGTGCCAGGTAGTTACATACTCCATTTTCAGGACCGAACATCTGCAGTGGACCATGTTTCACTTAGTACCCTGGGTGTGACACAGTGTGCCTCCCCCTTTGGGAAATCCTAGCTATGAC
The DNA here is from genome assembly GCA_963693305.1 of Meandrina meandrites. Lineage (NCBI taxonomy): Eukaryota > Metazoa > Cnidaria > Anthozoa > Scleractinia > Meandrinidae > Meandrina > Meandrina meandrites. Next base: position 27,333,327 of record OY855911.1, on the reverse strand, counting down.
CCTGAATTCCCGTTTTCAATTAACTGGCCGGGGTGAATAAATGAGAGTTATTCTTAGGGAGTAATAACAATGTGAGCTTGAATAAAATGAAAGATCAAGTACTAGTAAAACATGAGATGTCTACGGTATGTATCACCTCTTCCTTGAGATGTGTGACATGCTCCTCGTACTCTGCCACAATGTCTCTTTGGCCCATCTCCATCTCATCCACTTTCTGTTGAAGCCCACCAACCTGTTGAAGGCAAAAGATGATCCTACTTTAACTTAATAATCAGTCGCTTTACATGATTGTAAACCTGCCAATATTTATCATGGCCATGTGCACGGTGTTGGTGTACAAGTCACAATTTCTAACGATGTCTGACTTTACCCGTGTTTTTTTTGTAAATAAGAATAAATATGACAGTAAATAATCATACAGATGTATTCTTCATTATCTAATCAAGTTGCATTACTGTTTGTTTAAATTCTCGTTTGCTTGGTTAAAACGTAAAAACAAGAAAAAGTTAGTCAACTCACCAAAATTCTTTTTTTTTTTTTTTTTTTTTTTATTCAGTTGCTTCACACCACATACAATAAAAAAGAAAGAAAAACAAAAAAAAGAAACTTCACACCACATACAATAAAAAAAAAAAAAAAAAAAAAAAAAAAGAAACTCTCATAGCACTTTCCTACTTGCCCTATACTTACAATTAAACTAACAAGACTAAAGACAAGAAAAAAAAATTACAACGCTCATAGTACTTTCCTGTTTACACTATACTTACAATTAAACGAACAATACTAACGACAAGAAAATGTAATTACAACACTAACGACTGCATTCACTATTTTCGCACTTATTTACTACTTACTGCTGGTTTACATTTTATTAAAGATTAATTTGTGTTTTACATTTAGCTTTCTCAATTTGAAGTTTGCTTTTAAGGACAGCGAGGAAGGCTTCGAAATAGTACTGTTCTTCTTCCCTTGAAGCGGAGTAGATATAATACTTGGCGATTATTAAGCAGAGGTTTAAACCAAGTTGTTGGCTAAAGTTGTTTGTGAAACCGTAGATTATGGTTTTATCATTCAAATCAATGGAGTCGTCATTTTTAACATTCCACCAGTTAGAAAAGCTTTGCCAGAAAGCTTGCACATCTGAGCAAGACACAAAAAGATGCTGTAAAGTTTGTTTTTGATCGCAGAGATGACACTTGTCATGTTCAATAATTTTATCTCTGAAAAGAGTTGCATTGGTTGGCAGGATGTGATGTATAATTTTGAATTGGAATATAGCGAACCTAATATCTTTGGTAACTTTAAAAGGAATAATATAGATAGTATTTATAGTTTTCCTATCAAAGTTGGCTTGCAGCATTCTTTGTTCCGCAGTAGGAGGTATAAATTTCAGGCTGACTAGAAATCTAGAAGCTAATTTACATGTGAGTTTGTTTAAAGAAATATTCTCTGCATATTCAGAGCCAGTGTGAGCACTTGGACTGAATTCCTTCAACAAACGAATCCAATTTTTAGGGATGGCGTTGCATAGGCCATAATAAGTAAGAAAGTTAGTTTTGATTGCGAACTTACGGCAAAAGTCATCGAATGTCAAGAAGTTGTTTTCACAGAAAATGTCTCTGACTCTGGTCACTCCTGCTGTATGCCAACTATGATAATAAATAGAAAGGTCTTGGATTTTAATAAACCGGTTATTCCACAGGATTTCACTCAGTATTTGTTCTTTGTTTTCGGGGGTGTGTTGGTTTATAATTTGCCAAATGCTCAGGGCATCTTTGTAAAATTGGATAGGTAAGTCTAGTTTAAGATATTTTAAATCGTAGTTGCATTCAAGTAAGAATTTACCTCCTACCTGCCTTAAAAGTGTAAGAGGTATATGGCTCCAAATAGCATTATCACTGCTTTCGTATAGTCTTCTAACCCAAGTGACCTTCAAGGCATTGTTTATTATTTCGAAATCCGGAAAATCTAAACCCCCTTTAAATTTCGGACCAATCATCGTCGTGTGTTTGATTTTAGGTTTGTTGTTCCAAACAAACCGAGAGATGGTAGTTTGAACTGAAGATACAAATTCCCTGGGAGTAGCGAGTACTGATGTATTATAAACTAGTTTCGAAAGGGCAAGGCTTTTAAGAATGGTTATTCGACCGTACAACGTAAGGTTTCTCAACTTCCAAAGACTTAAAAGGTTCTTCATAGACAATAATTTTTGTTCAAAATTTTTTTTGAAAGCTTCATCTTTGTCGTAAGAGAAATAGATTCCTAGTGCATATATCGGTTCTGAAGGCCAAGCTATGTCAAAAGGTGTCGAGGTGTTATGTTTGCACGCACCCAACCACATTCCTTCGGTTTTGGTCTTGTTTATTTCCAGGCCTGAAACGTCCTGGAAGGCTCGTAATGTTTCAAACAAGTTTTGGGCCGACGATGCATCGGAGACGAAGGCAGTAGTGTCATCTGCATATTGCGATAATATGTATTCTTTGTTGTGAATTTGTATTCCTCTAATATTTTTGTTATTTCTAACTGCGTTCGCTAGGATTTCTGCACAGAGGGCGAAAAGGATACCAGATAGGGGACAGCCTTGTCTGACTCCTCTTTGCAAACTAAAAAATTCGGAGGCGTGACCGTTGTTAATGACGCAACTAGAAATATCTGTGTAGAATGTCCTAATCCAGTTTCGAATTTGCGGTCCAAAATTAAACGTCTCTAGGACTTTAGCTAGAAACTCCCAATCTACAGAATCAAAAGCTTTTTTAAAATCGATAAAAATTGCCATGCCAGGTATATTTTCTAGGGATGTTATTTTCATTATGTCTTGTATCAGCCTAATATTTTGGCCAATGTATCGACCTTTAACGTACCCGGTTTGGTCATCATGGATAAGAAAGGGAAGAACGTTGGAGATTCTACTTGCTATAGTCTTTGTTATTATTTTATAGTCAATGTTTAGTAAAGATATTGGTCTCCAGTTTTCTAAGTATAACTTGTTTTTTCGCTTTTTGGGCACAACTTTGATAATTCCTTGTCTCTGAGTAATATTAAGATGTCCGTGTTTTGAAGCATAATTAAAGCTTTGAACCATTTCTTCGCCTAGAGCTGTCCAAAATTGTTGAAAAAATTCTACCGTAAATCCGTCACTTCCTGGGCATTTACCTTTGGAGCAGGTTTTAAGCGTTTCAAAACACTCTTGCTTAGTGAGTGGCCTTTCAAGTTCCTCTAGGTCAGCATCCTTTAATTTAGGAAGATTTGGATCTTCAAAAAATAATTTATCGTCCTGGATCTTGCGAGGTACCGCCGCGTAGAGGTTTTTATAAAACAGTTTTTGGCAGTTTAGGATTTCGTCTGAGTTCGTTATTTCTTGTCCATCTTGAGATTTAAGCTTCGATATGTAAGTTTTGGCATTTTGTCTTTTTTCTAGGTTTAAGAAATATTTAGTATTTTTTTCGCCTTGCTCGTGCCATCTTGTTCTACTTCTTATAATAGCACCTTTAGTTCTGTACTCCGCGATCTTGTTTAGCTCTGATCTAAGATTATACAATTTAGCAATATTCTCTTTTGACCTGTTTGTCACAAGTGTTTTCATTAAGGCATCGATTTGGTCAGAAAGATTCTTTTCTATGTTCCTACGCATTCTGCTTTTTCTCTTTGAGAACCGCACGCAAAAACCTCTTATTTCCATTTTGATCATATCCCAGAATAAACCTTTGTCAGCGAGATTACTATATTTCTTTTTGTACTCGGGTATTAAACATTGAAGTTGTTCGACAAAGGTGCTGTCCTCCAGAAGAGAGTTATTGAATTTCCAGAAACCGGGTCCTCTTCGTTCATAGTCTTTAGACTGAAGTGTCAAGATTATTGCAGAGTGGTCCGACAATGAGGATTGTTTTATTTCTGTATTTAGCATAATGTGCGAAAGTTCTTTAGCGACCAACCAATAATCCAATCTACACTGTACTTTTAGTGCTTTGTCGCGCCATGTGAATTGCCTTTGATCAGGGTGCTGATATCGCCAAACATCTTGGAGTTTTAGCAAGTCACACAGTTGAGTAATTTCGCAAATTACATTGTTTTTTCTTTCTACTGCAGCGCCTCCTAGTTTGTCGCGATGTGTTAGCGCGCAATTGAAATCGCCACCGATTATGACGTTGTTGTCCGAAAGTTTCATGAGAATGTTACGAATGCTAGAGAAAAACACTTTTTGGTCGGAATTGTTATTCGGGCTGTAGATGTTGCACAACTGAAAAACAGTATCACCGATAGTTGCTTGGAGAATTAAATATCTTCCGTTTTTGTCCGTTTCGATGTTGCCAACCAAGGCAGCTAATTTGGGATTAAAAAGTGTCATAACACCTCTTGAATGACTTGTACCATGACTAAAATAGATTTTGCCACCCCACTCGGATTTCCATAAGCTTTCTATGCTTTTTGTTGAATAGGTTTCCTGAAGGAATACAATGTCAAATTTATTGTTGTGCAGCCACCTAAAAAGCTGTCTTCGTTTACGCGATTGGTTTAGACCTCTGACATTCAGCGAACAAAAAGAAGCTGTAAAAGGAGTTGTCATCACTTAATAACGATTTCTTTTCTTGACAGCTAAAAATAAAAAATATATACATGGAAAAAAATCAATGTAATACTCAAAATTGCTTCGAAGCCTTCCTTGGAAACCTAGGCCTTTTGCTGCTTGGTTTTGTTTGTTACACAAGTCGATTCGGCAAATCGCAGCCTTTAGGATTGATTTAACACAACATGACATATAAAATAATAGAAGCGAAACGTACTTAGCAAACAAAACAAAAACAAGCTTAAAGCAGAACGTAGAAGTAATGGTACATGCCGCGTAACATTTCCGTTTACAAACGACACACTTGAATCATCGTTTGTAGCGTTTATGTCGTTTGAAACGCTTCCAACTTGCGTTTGCCAAACCAGCGTTTAGCGTTTGTGCAACGATTTGGCATCGTTCGTTTCTGTCGTTCGAATCGTTCGTTTCTGTGGTTTGAATCGTTCGTTTATATGGGTTGAATCGTTCGTTAATTATATGGTTTGAATCGTTTGGTCTGTTTGGTTTATTTATAGTTTGAATCGTTTCTTTCTTTTGGTTCGGTAAATGTTGTTTTCGAATGTTGATTTGATTTATAACAATTGTTTAACTGTTCGTTTGAGGCAAAATTCAATAACTTTGGTGATTTTATCTGAAAAGGTTGCGATTTTAAAAGGACGGCTTTGAACAGAGACGAAGCGTCTGCCGGTGTCTGCTAAAAATACATGAGTTTCACACGAATAATTAAGTCTTGTGTTCTAGCGCACAAAGAATCAATATTTATTACTTCCAAAACCAAATTTGACATTTATTTGAATAACTTTTTTGGATCCAAAAACTTTTTGTGTTCTATTTTGTCATAGTTAATTCTTAGTTGGAAGCCGTGTTTATATAAACATTGACAAATTTGCATTTCGGTGGAAATTTGATATCGTTTCATTCATATTGGGAAATTTTATTATCGATTGTTTTCCATCTAAAAATTCTTATGCAACTATCGATTTTCATCAGAAGATATTTATCTAACCACATAATGCAGTTTAAAATAATGACATGGCTACGATCTTTATTTATTCGACTCCTATTTTTCATGCTTTACCGTTCCCGACCAACACGTGAACTAAACCTTGATCCATGCACGTCGGATCGAGCGAAATTTCTTATCTTCACCCAAAAATGTAAATTATAATTCATTTTCTTTCACAAAGTAAAAATTTATTCGTAGTGTATGCATTCTTGCGAAAGGGTTCCGAAAATTAAACCTCATTCTTCTAAATGAGTCTCAACAGCGCGTTCTCGTACACAGGAAAAAATTAGAGATTCCAAGTTGGAATAATATTGGTAAACATGTGTTTAAATAGTCCAATGTTGGAATATTATTGGCATATTCACTACCTACCAATAATATACCAACATTGGATAAAGTACTATCAAAATAACATTTCCAATGTTGGTTATTTATTGGTAAATTATTGGAGGGTGCATTTACATTGGGAGATGATTGTGATACTATAAGTATTAACACCAATGATATACCACTGTCCGTCGACATCCAGATACTAAGATATACCAAAATGAGTATTTGATTGGACAATTATTGGAGGTTCTTGCAATATTCATACCAATAATGGGCAATTTGGATGATTATTGGAACAACATAACACAGTTACCAAGTAATTACCAATAATATACCACTACCAGTCAGCATCTAGATACTAAAATATACCAAAATGAGTATTTGATTGGACAATTATTGGAGGTTCTTGCAATATTCATACCAATAATGGGCAATTTGGATGATTATTGGAACAACAGAACACAGTTACCAAGTAATTACCAATAATATACCACTACCAGTCAGCATCTAGATACTAAAATATACCAAAATGAGTATTTGATTGGCACATTCATATAATAATGGGCATTTATTGCAATAACAGGACAGTTGCTGGAGTAATTATTATGGTATACCAATGTCAATCTAAGTGAACATCCACATACTAAGATACACCAATTGATACTGACATTTGATTGGACAATATTAATAATTTTTGGCAGTTTTTACAATATTCAAAGTTTGGTTTAGCCAGTAATAATGAACGATTGTTACTTACAGGGCACGACTTTAGCAGATAAACAATAAGAAAGTCAATCAACTGGTCAGTAAGTTCTCTACAGACAGTTACTGGGAATTTTTCACTGAATGTATCAACTACATTGTACTGAGCAATTAAGTCACTTTGCTACTAAATGCAACAAAGAGTTAGGCATCACGCCACAGAGTAAACGGGGTTTCCCATTCACCTTGAACAACACCAAGAATACTGTCAAATGATATTTCCTGATTTCTAGTGCCCTCTGGCACCCTGAGTGTAATATGGAATTGTCCCTTGCTTTCCACAATGTGAACAAACATCCGTTTTGGACTCCATAATAGCATACTGACAAGGATGACTAGAATCCAGACAGATGTAATATAACTTGGGCATCTTAAGTCCAAAATCTCCAAGTAAAGATTGCACATCTTCCCATGACGATGGCCAATGCTGTTTTGCTTCTTCATTGTTTTCACAGTGCAAAGTACGCCCCCACTTCAAAAGATCTTCAAACGTGTCAATTGAAAATCCAACAGTACCTTTTATTTCGACCAATCTTAATACGGCGTCCCTGACAAAATCGGCCATATTGTTAGTTTCTTCTTCAACTACGTTGCAATTTTCATCCAGATCACTCTCTGATCCTGCGCTTGTACTTGAAGAACTTGAATTGCTTTCAACGTTATCATCACTCAGAGACAAATTATCAATGTTCGTGACTTCTGACTCGTCAGCTTCACCCTCGTCTGCCCCACCGGCAGCCATCAGCAAAGAAGGGGAGCAAGAAAATTCTGCATGATAGCTCGAAACGCTAACGCAGTCACTACAATTGCTTGTCTCTGGTTGAAGCGAGGTACCTACGTTGTCTAAATTTGCATCATCCTTGTTCTCATCGGAATATCTTGCTCGTTTTTGCATCGCCATGCAACCATTGGGTAAACTGCTCGATCTTCGCACTTATCACAAGGGCAATGAACATGTGCTTGACCTTTGGTAAAGTTTCTCGCTTCTGGGGTATTTGAGCATTTACAAATACTGCGCTTTTCATCCATATTCTATAAATTGTGTTTCTCTAAAACAAACAGCACGCTTAACAGCACGCCATCTTCAATACCGAGAAAGATCTGGGGACAAAACTCGTGCCAGTTCTTCTCCATGCGCTGGTGAGATGCGCAGTAGTTTCCCGCCCTAGTTCGCGCCTTTATTTCATCCAACTTCATGTGGGCAGGAAAAAATGGCTTCTGGAGCTCTCGCTTCTTGCTCTTTTAGCAGTGAATTGGAACCCAGTCATGAATTCGACTACTTGTGGAAGGCGAAAGATGTTAAATGTGAGTAATCTTAGACGTTAATAGGAGAAATACTTCGTAAAATCCGTTGAACAACGCATTGTACCATCCTGACTATCCTGCATTTGGCGAAAGCTTCACCTCCACACGGGAAGCACAAAATTGAAGATAGTTTTCAATTCATACCCGTTTTGCTTCTCAAATGTAAGTTTGTTATTTCTACACGTTATTAATTCAGGCTGGAGTGTAGAGGACGTGAAGAACTGGCTCTTGGCCCTCGGGTTTAAAGAGGAAGCTTCCCTTTTTTAAAGTAAGACAAAACTGCATTTTCTTTATTAAATATACTTCCAGAGTAAAAACTTCGCAATTCCTGAATTAACTGCTTATATTTCCTGAGAATAAGAGTAAATAAATAAGTCAAGAATTAATTTGCGACCATCTGTTGCCAGTTGAGCCTTGCCTAAGTTGCCCTTGTAGAGACAATTTTTTTGAACAGGTATATTCTGGCGGTATTCAACGCCATTTTGTCTGGATTGTGTGGGAAGCTATTTTGATGTAAATTTATTTTTCGTAGAATTATTTGAACTATAAAAATTGTAAGAATCACAAGGATTTTATTGCCAACATTTGAGGGATGTAGCCTAGAGTCACATTTTTACCTTTTGCCAGAACATCTTTAATAGTTTTTTTGGAGGCCTCAAAACCTTTCAAAGCCATGCATGGATGCTTACTAAATACTGGCACAGCCACATCGCTAAAATTTCGTCAGAAACAATTTTCCTTTTGTCTTTTCAATATATTACTTTTCCACAAAAAATGTTGATTTAAAAAAAAATGCTGCAAGGTTGCTAAGTTGTCCACATTTTTCTTTCCATACCTTTTTACAACAGAAGAGAAGATAAGTGGAGAAACTTTGTTAGCCATTGAAAAAAATGATATAAAAGACATTGGTGTACAGCCTATGGGACGACGCATTGAGCTTATGGCAAAAATAGAAGAAGTAATTAAGACTCAAGAACAGGGACACCATGCAGAAGAAGAGTCAAGATTGGAAGATTCCTCACAAAAAAGAAAAATAACCCTTGATAAAAAAGCATGGGATGCCAAATCAAAGACCAAGTACTTAGAAAAGTAAGTGCAATTTTAAGAATAAACTGATTTGTGGTGGTGTCTTGATTTAATAAGTGAGCTTAGTTTGTGTTTTAGTATTTCACATTTTTAGCTGTTTAGTTGCTTTGACTGGTCATTTTGAAAAACCTGGAAAGTGATACAGCAGTCTGTGCTACATTTTCTTTTCTCCAAAATTTAGGACATCATTCATTGTGCGGGCAGCAGCAAAGGTGTGGCCTGGGAATAGAAGTGTTCACTTCAAAAACAATCCCACTGAGAATTTGAAACTAGAGGAGCTTGTGTCGAGTTTAGAAGAGACTTGTAAAATACCAAACATAGGCTTTGGAAGAGGTAAATGTTATATATTTCAGCACTTATATTGCAGACATAACAAAATCAAACTGGTTTAATTTTTTCATATATAATATTTCACTGGTGGGACAAAAATAGAGATTGGCAGAAGACTGAAGATCACACAAGAAATGCCTCTGTTTCTCAGGGTACACAAGATTTGATTGCCATGAAATTTTATCTGTTGACAACACATGCCACAGATTGAGCAGATCATGCGTCCCAGCTGACATTAATCATGCCTGAATTTCATTTACTTTCCCAAATTAGGTGCCCAATTTCACCCAGTGTACACAGAACACACATGACCCCTTCCACACCATGTACAGTGAATAATCCTACACATATTTGGATATGAATCCCACTGTGTAATATGTTTTTCAGAGTGTATCAGGTCTCGCATTATCCAGTGGGCACATGAAAAAAACAGACGTATTAAGGATGGCTATGACTACGAGGTACGTCACCAATAGCAGTTGCACCTAGTTGATATAAAAAATTACATGTATTATACTTTCAAAACAGTTCACAGTATAGTAGCCTTGTTGGGCTGTCAATGTTCTTGTAAAATGGGCGTTTTGTAACATATTATGTAATCATGTAACGCTGTCATTTGTAATTTGATTATTAAAAATAAATTAATAAACAGTTCAACTGCTTATTGTTTTTAATTTAAAATTGTATTTCTCATTTTAAAACAGGCTGAACACACACCTGCAAAGAGGGCCAAAAAGCCTCGCTCTAGTGCTGATGAATCTAATACAGGAGAAGAAGGTAATCCATTAAGCATAATTGTATGAATTGTCTTCTGAACAAATATGCCTTAATAAAGTTAAAGTTTAAAAACAAACATGGCAATTAAATGACCTACATTCAAAATAGGAACATGTTATTGCAAGGTCCTTACATTGGTTTGGTATTTTCTTCCGTTTTTAGATGAACCAGATTTTGGCCCTGTTGAAAAAGTGAACAGCTGCAAAGCAAGTTCAAGGCTGGACGATATCAGCACCAAAAGTGCTGTTATTGTAGTTTTAACTTTTTTGGGAGTTCAGTCCATGCAGGATGTGACAGTTGTGAGGCATCTTCATCCGCTAGCGAAGAAATTAACTGTCAAATCTCGTTCATTGGGAAAATATCAATTATCTGTTAAGATAGCAAAAGCACTTATAAGTCAAGGCTTTGTTGAGGTAAAAAATCCCATGGAAGATGGTGAGGTTAACTTCTTGAGTCTTAAGAGAGAGCATGTTGTGTGCAAAAAAAAGGTGGATCAGGTTAAGAGCAATGATCCTGATGTAGAGGAGTCTGATAATAGTGGAGACACAGATTCAGTAAACACTGACTCTTCTTTTTCAACCCACTCTGATGGTTTTGAAGTCACTCACACTCCTTGATGTAGAGACCTATAAATGCCATGTACCAGTTAAATTGATAAATGACTTTATCAATCACCAATGTTGTGTTTTACCTGAAGCCTCTAAGTTGTGGCCTGGGAATGGAATGTTCACATCAAAAACAATCGGCCTACCCAACATTCTATACTTGAGAAACTTGTTTTATGTGTAGAGAGACTGTAGTTGTACCAAAGATAGGCTTTGGAAGACACAAATGTTATATATTTCAACATTTATTGCAGTTATAATAAAGAGGAAAAAATCAAACTGGTTTGAGTTTTTCATATATTTCATTTGTGGGACAAAAATAGAGATTGGCACAGGACTGACTCTTCTTCACTGTTGGTATAGAGAATTACTTTTACCAATATTGACATATCATTTTTGTTTTACCATTATTGGATTCCTCCATACCAATTTTGGCATATCATTTTTGATCTACCAATGTTGGATTTCTCCATACCAATATTGGCATATCATTTTTGACCTACCAATGTTAGATTCCCCCATACCAATATTGGCATATCATTTTGTTTTACCAATGTTGGCTTCCTCCATACCAATTTTGGCATATCATTTTTGTTTTACCAATGTTGGCTTCCTCCATACCAATATTGGCATATTATTTTTGACCTACCAATGTTGGATTTCTCCATACCAATATTGGAATATCATTTTTGACCTACCAATGTTGGATTCCTTGATACCAATAATGGCATATCATTTTTGTTTTACCAACGTTGGGATATATAACACTTTACCAATATTGGTATCTCATTTACTTGTTCCAAAGATAAACCAAATATATACCAATAAAAACCACAAAATTTCCCCACATTGGAATTGCTATTTTTTTCCTGTGGTAGGATGCTATTTTGAGCATCACGAACGCTAGAAACGATTGAAACCAAAGTTCATAAACGATTGAAACCAAAGTAGAAAACGATTGAAACCAAAGATAAAAACCATTGAAACCATTGGCAAAAACCACTGAAACGACAAAAACGATGGAAATGAAACGATGGAAACGAACGACACAAACCATTGAAACGCTGAACGCAAACGCTGGATTGAAATTTGATCACCCAACCAAACGTTTACGTAATTTTTTTTTCAATGTAACGCTAGAAAATCAGTTCTTTCTCCGAACCTGCAGACATTTGATATGAAGTACGCCTTTGACTGGATTCTACAACTTATGTGCACCTCAGTTTTCGAGATTTTTGTGTCTAATTTTTAGTTGAAGCAGAAATAATCACGAAAATGTCTTATGCGTTCACTCCTGTTTTCAATGTAATTTTCGAGTACGATATTTTGATTTTGTTGTAAATTCAAAATAAGTGGTTTTTCTGCCACTTGCTTATCACCAGGTAAATGCACATGAAATTTACTTTACTTTTATGTTGTCTGATTATTATAATTGTCCGTGAATTTTGCATTCTAGCTCGTTATTTAGCGTTACATATTTTGTTACGCCGTTGTACACCAACACCGTGCGCATGGCCTCATGTGTTAACCATTTTCAAGAGGACTTCCCATAAAATTGGTTGAATTATAGTTGGCAATTTTAAGTTTTAATTACTAGTAAGAGTAGGCTATTGTTGTGGAAATGCAGGCAGGTGGTGTGGAAATTTTCAAAATAATAGTGCTTATATCTGTGAGTAAAGGGACATACACTGTAACAACAATTTCCATTACGCAAACTAGTAAAGCCATGTTCTAAACGAGCAGGGGACTGGGTAAGAACATATTTTCTCTTCGGTGCAAACATTCAATATCGATTGAATTGAAAAATGGGGCATGTCATCTGAAAGAGCATCCAAAAATTAGTAAAATCACCAAATTTGACGGTTATTGGTTTAAACCCAAAGGCATGGTACACTTAGTATGGATTGGAGGGACAAGCGTCCTCCAATCCATACTAAGCTCTCTTATTTTAAAAGTGTACCATGCCTTTGCGTTTAAACCAATAACCATCAAATTTGGTGAATTTACTAATTTTTGGATGCTCTTTCAGATGACGTGCCCCATTTTCAATTCAATCGATATTGCATATTCGCACCAAGAAAAGATATGTTCGTACCCAGTGCCCGCTCGTTTAGAACATGGCCAATAGTAATGGTACAGGCGAGTAGACAACTGTGCATGTAGATAGCAGACGGGCTCAGCAACTTTCATGTTTTAAATTCCCAAGTGTAAATATTTCAAATAGTAGATAACTGATTTTGATACTGTATATTGACATAATTGCAAACCTCCTGGCTCTTCTGTTCAAGTTGAACTTTGACAAAGTCCACTTCCTTGATTTTCTTGTCTAGTTGTATCTGAACAGCATGTAAGTGGTTTTCCCATTCTGCTTTCTTGGCCGTCACCATCAGGTCAATCTGCCGCATCAGCTGAAAAAATAGAAAATATGCATTATGTGTGTTTATTACATTTGTATCTTCTCTCATTAAAATAACTCAGTCTTAGCAATTAAATAATTATTAACTTGTATTGACGATTAGTAATTGAAAGTTTATTAAACACACTGTAGCTACATGCAGTTCTCTCTCTATGGTAATATTGGAACAACATATATACATCTATTAAAATGAAATTAATCAAATAATCTCTCCATCCTGAAGTTACAAGTTACCAAACACAGAATGTAACAGTTGCTTAAAATGCCCTAAGTTCAAATTTTTTGCAACATTTCCTGAGATTTAACAAACCTGATTACTTATTGGATACATAGTTAGATGCAAGTTGCAGTAACATGTACAAGTACATGTTGTAGTTTAAAATGATTTTCAGGTTAAAATGATTTCAAGCCAGTTTAATAATAACTTGTATTTTTCTTTGTTGATCATATGAGGGCATATGGAAGTAAATCTGGAACAATGGAAAACACAAATCAAACAACTGGTAGTTTGAAATCATTTTGACCTGAAATTCATTTTTATAATTAAAACTACAGCATACGTACAGTAGGTACAAATCCTCAAATTTATACATGTACATGTACATAGATCTATGACTATTAAATACAATACTTTACAATGTGTTATAACAGGTAAAAAAAGCTTTTGGCCTTACAAGATAAAGTTAAAGTTAGTTAGATATGAATATACCTGCAAGGTTTTTGATGGCATCTCTTAGTGTGAAACTTAAGGTTTTAGAAAAGTTTAACTATTAATTTGAATGATTATTTCACTTCCAGCATTATGGAAATTAAAAAAACCCTGCTTATTCAAAGCCACAAGCTCTATAAATATTCAAAACTGTGTACAGTACATGTACATAATTGCGATGCCACTTAATAATTTACTGGGCAAAAACACTATTTAAACAATGTTGATCTGTTTATGTACAACACATTATTTTATACACTGTAAACCCATAAAATAAATTACTATGTAACTTGAGTATTTTTACACATACAATTTCTCACAGAAGTTGATTAAATTCTAGTTCAGTATTAAAAAGTTCTTTCTAATCCAAACTTAAGGTAACATGTACATCATTTAGTATATAATATACAAAACTTATTTTAAAGCTCTCGGTGTAAAAACAACCATGAATGTTTGAGAGAACTTGAAAGAATTTAATTTAATTGTTGCATATACATGCAGCTGCTCCATTTACTTTTAAACTCATATGCAAGGCTTGGTTAGTGATTGTAGGGCTTCAGCTTCCAGCTTGCTCTTAGGATTTTTGCTTGCCAAGGATCTTTTTCTGAGATATAAGCAGTGGCTTACTTGGCAGGACCTGAGAATGAAAAGTTACTTGCCAGGCAGGAAAATCTACTTCTCCTGGAGATTTTTTACAAGTGCCCTGTGTGTTTTACTCCCCTTGACTTAGGCAGGTAACTGGCTTACCCAGGGCACTCTCCCTCCATGTAAACAGGCCCTAACAATATTTAGTTTGAAATTATACTGCATTGATTGCGGTGATTAAACATTGTATAAAGCTACAGCACAACACAAATGATAAACTAACCTCTCTTAGCTCTTCCTCGCATGATGTCAAAGAACCTTTCCTGATCAGGCTGGAAAAAAGTTTTTTACAGTTCAGAAAAAATGATAACAATGCAATGCTGATCAATTTACAAGTAGCCTCAGATTCGCATGTTCAAAAAACTATGAGCAATTTGTTACTAGTACGTAATTCATTGGTGAAAGTGAATTTTAAGACAAAATTAAAAATCTGCTTTTATCTCATCTTACTGTAAAAGTTTCCTCAAAAAGAAAATTCACTATCTGTATTGTAATGATTTTTAAATGTTTGTTCAACTCCTTAACTTCACAAAAGAAAAAAAAAACCTACATCAAACTTTCCTACACAGAACTTTTATTATTATTTTCAATTGACATGTGTTCACTTGCGGATCTCCAACCAGTTTGATTTTCTTGTCCCTTGTTTCAGATTATGATAATAAATGACAAAGGAAAAATAATCAAACTGGCTTGAAAAACATCAAACCAAAAACAAATGGTGTATTTTAAATCACAACATTTCCATCTAAGTACATGTACAAATAAGAACATTACTATAGAAGCTTCTAGGCATCATAAATTATAACCAAAATTGTGTTAATTACTGTTGAAACTAAGCAATCATAAATTAGCACCTGCAGTGAACTCCATTAGAAACAAATAAATTATTCAATAAGGAATGTCATAGTAATTATTACAAACAAAGATCGACTGAAACACCTGGCTGCACTAAAATTAATTAACATAAAATTTAAAACAAGAAATCCACAATAACGAATTTGGAAATTATATTTTCTTTATGAAGGAGAATTGTACATTCAAAATATGCTGGCTCCACCAAAAGAAAAAGGGACAACACTTAGAGCCCCATCACCACATCTACATCGGCGGAAACTATCTGCAACTTATGAAATTCAGTCAGAGGAAAGACAAGCAAAGCAACAAGAGTGGTCTGAAGAGGTGAGACTTTCCAATTTGTGAAATCCCATCAAGAAAATTCTACACTCAAAATAATTGAAAAAATGAATTACGCAATGCATGTAGGCATGAGAGATCATGGATTACAGAAAAGTAAATGTATGTGGCTTAAATACATGTACGTGGACTACATATTATACTAATAGTACAGTTCAAAAGTGTCAAATATTTTTATCTAACTTTGATCATTGGCGCATCAGTGTGACAATTAATGTACACCAGTAGAATTACAATTGACGTTTATTAGTAGCCCTCTAGCTATTGAGACTAAAAAGAGATGTTACTGAATAAAAGTTTAGCCTGGAGTTCTTCACTTTTAAGTTAAAGAAGGCAAAATCAAAACATTTTTAATTAAAGGAACTTTCTAAAACTACAGGCAGGCATTTCATTTTGGTTTGAAGGAAACCATAAAAGATAAACATGATTGTGCAAACTTACAATGACATGAAGGTCTCATAAACACCCTATCAGAGAGTATTAGCATAAAATAAAAGTTTTTTGGGAAATTTTTTCTCTTGTGATAATTGTGTGTTACAAAGTTCAAGTGTACACTGGAGGATCTTTTTACCCCCAAAACATATCAGTCACTTACACACACAATCATGTTATGTAGCACAACTCAATTTTCTTTATATATACAATGTGGATGTGTTTATTCAAGCCTTTAGTACAAGTACGGTCGTATATGTACAAATGGCATCTTGTTTAAATTTTGTAAGCAAGGGTTTTTCAGTCTGGTACTTGGCTTTTTGGAAGGCTTTGGATCATTTTCAAAACTGTTTGAAGACAACATGAAGGCTCCAAAAATTACAAAAGATGACAGAAAGACTTCCAAAGATTTATAACCTTAGCTGGTCCCAGTTGTTCAAAGAGCGCTATACACTGGATAAATCACTATCCAGTGGATAAATGTTGACAAAATAAACTACCTTATCCACTGGATAGTGATTTATCCAGTGGATAGCATTATCCACCCTTTGAACAACCAGGCCCACAAGGAGTCCTCCAAATTGCTACTCTATAATTATTCGTAGGTTCAAATCCTGTTGAAACTCTGAACTTTTCTCAGGATTCTTTGCAGTTAATGCGTAAGTTCCAAACACAGCTGCAAATTAAGGATCACTTCTTCACATAACATATGTTCCATTTATGATCAGAACCCCTCCCCTCCCTTTCCCTCCTCCCTCCCCTGGATTGTCTCTAGCTGGGTAATTGAGAACACTGGCAGGAATCTTTTTCAAAGGAGCTGAATTGAAATAAGGGTATTGGTGGGGAGAGAGAGTTTTCAAAGTGTTCTGGCAGAAAAATTGGACTGGAAAGAATCAGTTTCAACCATAATGGAGAGTGAGCAGGGGGAGGGAGGGTGAGCAGTGGGGGGGGGGGGGGAGGGAGGGCAGCAGGGGGAGGGAGAGTCAGCAGGGGGAGAGTCAGCAGGGGGAGGGAGGGTGAGCAGGAGGGGGGGGGAGGGTGAGAAGGGGGGAAGGGTGAGTAGGAGGGAGGTAGGGTCAGATCAAATTGAACATCCCAGCAAATGAAATTGCTGAAGAACACTGTTAAATTAGGTTATTAACGTTCAAGTACTACTTGCATGTTTTCCTTATAAATTTAAGGATAAGTATCAGAAATTGTAATTTCAAAGCGATACAAGCTTACTCCAACTGGATAATATATGAAGCTTCTAGAACAGTAAACAAACGAACGTGCAATTAATGCCAGTTCTTTGTTTTGAAAACCTCACCTTTCTGAGAATATGTCTGTAAACGTCTCCATGTCAACAACTCTCCTGACCGCGTGAGTTCCACAGATTTGCTCTTTTTCTATTTTTCATTGATCATTGCTCCTTAAAAATTAAATTAGCCTCGCTGCACCTTGTAACCGTCTTTGTAAGCGTAAATCCATCTGAAATTGATCCGATATTGATTCGATTCAAATAAAACTCTGTCACTTTGGCCGTTTTTAAAGGCCGATCGTTGTTCTATCGTTCAGCCATTACGCCTTAAATCTTGCAATCAACGCATCAAAAAGCGGGCAAGATATTTTGGGTACACTTCCTGGGCTATTTCCGACTCATTTTGTCAAATTAAACACAAAACCAACACGTCCATTTCACCTCGAAGAAGCTTCTGCATCATTTCAAAGAAAGCGCGCCCAATCAGGTACCTGGCCTCAAGTCAGGAGGCCAGGCAGCATGGCAATAAAACAACATGGCGACTCCACAGCTTACTCAAATGGTATGTATTTCGGGAGATTTGATCAAGTTGCGTTGCTTATTCGTTCTTAAAAAGGTTAATCTTCGATAAAAAGACTTAGCCCGTATCCTTCGCCGAGAATATATATAAAAAAAAATTGTTGAAATGACCACTACTTTCTGTAGCAGGGTATGCAGGCCAGCGCGCGTATTAAACATATTGTACAATCTGTTTACATTTCATATTTTCATTTAGGAGAAGAAGAGATTGCAGGGATTTTTGAACGAGATGCTGAGGGGTGGCTGTTTGAAGGTACATGTTGACTTGCTAAAAGCCCTTTTGGTCATGAAATGAAGGTTTAATGCGGTCTTCATATCAGTTTAGTTTTTATTCTGAATATTATTAATATTTATATTATTTACAATTACCAGGGCTTCAAATACTTTGCTCTCTACTTACGAGGTCGAGAAGAGTTAATCTGTAGAGTCCTGAATGAGCCCATGGTAAGAAATTTGTAAATATTAGACTTGTTAAATCAGTGTACCCGATTTTTGGCTGACCAAGGCACAAGCCATAAATAATTTCCCTATTTCGTGCCAAATTTTTGGGTATTAGTGAAGAACAGCTCCCAGAATAACCTGTCGGCCAACTGTCGGCCAACTGTTGGCCGACACATTACCGACACATTACTGACAGCTTTCTGCTGACTTCATTTGAGGTGGCCAATCAGAGTGCAAGAACTTTGAGAGGCGGAGTCAGTATTAAATTCCATGCTCACTCTCTGACAAATGCCAACTCCACCTCCTATAATCCACTTCTTGCATTTGATTGGACAGTTGAAATGGAAAAAGGTGCCAAAAAGAACTTTGTCAAAAATAATAAAAAAGTTTGCCAAGCAGCAAAGGAATCACAGGCAACACTGTATTAATTACGTAGTCCAATTTACTATAACTGTTATTGGCCGTATAGCAAGCTACATTGTATGAAAGTTTATAGGCCATTTTATAAATAAACTTTTAAAAAAGTTTACTTTTTGCCATATATACATATCGAAAAGTTAATGTAGTTTTGTCCATTTGTTATTATCTTTTAATTAATAGTCTCCAGAAATCTGGTCATACTATTCTTCACCAAACTCTGAAAAGAGAAAAAGAGGAACAAGTTTCATTTTTGACAGCCAGGCCAGTTTACCAAGAAACGAGTATGTTGAGCAGTTATTATTTTGTAACAAAATTTAACACAAAATTATGCTGTGTAGAAATAGCTGACTTGTAATAGCTTGGACCTTTGTTTGTGTAGCAAGTTGCTAAATGAATAGTTAGTTTTAACACAGGAATACTTGATATGCAGACTACTTTCAACTTGTATGACGCCCTTGAGCTCCTACGTTATTACCCCTCTTTCCCTTCTCAGAATCCATTGCACATCAAATGAATGTCTTCCAGACATGATATCATGTGGATTCATTAGTTTGTTGGTGGTTCTTTTCCTTGCTCTAAGGGTTTTTCTCTGAGTTCTTTGCGCAGTTAACTCCCTCCTTAAAACTGACTGTGGCATTCAAATTTAGTAAGATCATGCTTACCAGTTAACTGGACAAAACTCATAAAAATTATATATCTGACCTATTAATCAGGGTAATTATAACATATGCACTAGACATGTTACCGTCACCTCCTTATTAATAGCAGGGGGGCAGGGGGTTCTCCAAAAAAATTATATGGGGAGGCTCCTTCCCAATGTCCGACCCCTTACCCTTTTATATACCATTTTGACAGAAGAGGTACCCCTTTTGTTTACCTTTCATTGAAAAATGGCACCCCTTTCACAGACCTACTTTAACAAAAAAACTGTTTCCCTCAGCCACAAGGTGTGTCTGTTCGAAATGCTTTAATTCAAGACCCTTTTAAATGCCTAAATTGCAGATTTCCCTACCCTTTCCATAAACCTAAACCTGTGAAATCCCTACCCTTTTATTTGCCTGAAGCCTGAAAAAGGTACGCCTTTCGGGCAGAGCCACCCGGTGTAGGCCATAATAGGAGTACCCCCTCCCCCCATCTTCTATTTCCTTCACGCTGGAAATGGCTACATGCAGGCTACATGTTATGCAGTGCTTAGTGCTTTGAACTGCAACATAATTATTTTTATTAATTTGTCTGACTGATTTAATTGATTTCATTGTAATTTTGTTATAAAGTAAAAACATTGAATGTGCTTGTAAACATAATTATTGTAGTGTGTTTAATACCATTTATTATTATTTTTGTTATAGGCAATCCTTAATCATGTCTGCTAACATGCAAAAGAGGTAGAATGTAAAATTATTTGCTGTAACACTAACCATATATGTACAGTGTGGTAACATTTGCTTTAAATTATTAAATTTTATGTTGATGCAGACACCCGTAGACTGCCATTTTTAAATTTAATTTTAATTATCAAAAATAAAGTTTAATGAAAAAACATTGTGAAACCACCCTGACTTGTTCTTTGGCCATTTTAAAATTGAGATCTATTCTTTTTTTCAAACCATGCATAGATAGTTCATGTGTTATGTTTGTTGCGGCTGTGTGTATTTTATTTATTGTGAAACCAATCTTTTATAATGAGTAAACATAATTATAAATACATATCACTAGAAGTGACACTTATAACCATATAAACTGCACCTTAACATAATTATATTTACAGCAAGGAATACAAAAGTGTGACCACTTTTAATTAAATAAATTTACATTTTTTCTTGTAGTCATTATCCAATCAGAAACCGAGGACATGCAGCTTCCAGATGACTCCTGATTGGATTAAATCTGCATGAAAGAATGTGACTGAATAAATTAAAAGTGGCCAGACTTTTGGGCTCCTTACTGTAAAACGTTACATTGAAAATATAATAATTATGGTAACCGTCAAGAGCTTTTCATAGTGTATTAGATCATTAATTAAAATTTCTTAAAGAATTTTAATTTATAAATAATCAGATATCCTTAGTTTTGTTTTTGTTTACAGATAACTATTTTCTGGTTGATAAATTTTATTTCTGCGATAATAATAACAAAAGACCACATAGCTAACAATGACCCTTTTGTGATATTTAGCTTAAGTGGATATGGCTTCATGGACATTGGTCTTCCACCAGCAAGCCCTAGCGATAAAGACATCGATTTAAAGGTACCTGAGTGTACAACTTAATGTATAAATAACAAACAGGAGGGCAGTATTTCATATAAATCATAGTATGGGTTTGAATAATTAGTAGAAGAGTGACTCAGAGGTAAATTATTATTGGTCAGACTAAGTGTGTTTGACTGTAAATATTATAGCATGAATTTTATCGATGAACATTATTAAAATCATCAATATTTTAAATAATTATTATATTTAAATAATTTGTACACAGTGACGTGTCATGTAATTATTGTTGCAAGTTTAATTTTTATTTCCAGTTTATTTCAATGCCTTGCCCTTATAACGTCAAGTTTAGCTCTCTCATTTTGTTGTTCATGATTGTATGTCTTACAATTTATTATTTTGTTGTTAGTTTTCAATTTGATTTCTCAGTTTCATTCAAGATAATTATCAAATGAATAATTAAATGTTTGCAGGATGACAAATCCACCTTGTTTCTTATTGCTGCTTATGCTCGCTACAGCTGTCCATATGTGTGGGTGAGTAAATATCAGTAATAATAATTGGACTGAGTGGGGTACAATTCAGGGAGTAATCACGCTGTAATTTCAAAATTAGCCAAGCATACAGGGTGAGGCTGATTTAAAATAATTTCAAATTGGCCCCATGCTCACTGTAATTATTATGAGCATGATTACTCCCTGAATTGTGTGACATAAGGTCAAATTACTAATTGAAGGGGCTAAGGCAAGAAACGCAGATTGAGTTTTTGGCTAAATTGAAAATTGTCAAAAACAACTCCAAAACTCGAGCTCGCATGTGGCTTTGTTTACATGTGTTAAACACTGTCCCGCATTTATTTTCGCTAGTTTGAGCTTGTTCTTGGAGAAAAAAAGACGAGAAAATTACTATTAGCGAATCATTGTTCCAGAACGAATCTAAATGTTTATGCTGGTTTCATTGTTCGGAGTAACAAAAGGTTTTTTGTGACGTAAGCTTTTCGCGCGCAAAGCCTCTTCAGAGTTGAATGCTCACCTTCGCGCATGAAGTGTGCTTCTCTCCACTGATTCTCGCTTATTTCACATATATTTGCGTCCGTCTGGTGGTGGAAGGTCATCATTAAGTCTGTACACCCGCAAGCTCACCAGCATGCCTTAAAGAAACAAGGCGTGTTTGTTCCATGATCGCTGAAATGACGGTCGGAACACTGATTCCAGACGGAAAGAGTTTAAACGCACTTCTCTTCCAAACTAAGTTCACCTTCGTTTGTTTGGGCTCATTTGCCATCATTTGGCGTGTTGAATGTTTGGAAATGAAGACTGGCTTTTAGACTCTATTATTTTCTGTTGAATTTTGAGCTTAGGACTTTCCGTGTCGAAGAAACTCAGGGATATCCCATAATAATGTTTAATGCATTTTGACAGTCGGGACCTGGGGCCCGGCGAAAGGCACGGCGGCAAAGTCTTCATTCATTTCACTTGTTTTGTGAATTCGCGATTTATAGTATGCCCAAAATGAACAGAATAAGGAGCTTACTGCAAGTCAAGCGGAATGAAAATCATCCGTTTAGATTTTGTGAGTACGCATCATGGAATTCCATTGATTGCTTCATCGCTGTCTGTCGAGAGGAATGA
The DNA here is from genome assembly GCA_963693305.1 of Meandrina meandrites. Classification (NCBI taxonomy): domain Eukaryota; kingdom Metazoa; phylum Cnidaria; class Anthozoa; order Scleractinia; family Meandrinidae; genus Meandrina; species Meandrina meandrites. Next base: position 27,310,646 of record OY855911.1, on the reverse strand, counting down.
AAGGACAAGACTGAACCTGGGCTCGCATGTAAGTTTTTTGTTTGTTTAAGCTGACTTGTTCTTTTCCATCGCTTTTCCAGCCGGCTTAAATTCGATTCAGTGTATTCATAACATGCCTGTAGGAGAAACAGCCTGTTCAGCTTAAAACTAACTTCTTTTGTGTTGTCTGAAAAAACCGTTTTATGAAACCAGACTTTTACTGCCATTTTCGAGCTACCGTAAACGGCTAACTTTTTAGCGCGTTTTCTCACGATCGAGCAAAACATTTAAGTTTGTCTAGACAAACTGTCGCGTTTTGCAAGTGAACCAAAGATCAGTCAACGAAGATCGCTGTCTCAGCATTTACCAGAAATATAAGGTCGCCATTTGCTGTCTACATTCATTGAAGAAACATAAAACGTCGACGCAAAAGTTTTCGAAACCTGTGTTTCGTGACCAGAAACACACAGGCCGAGTTGCCAAAACTTGACATGTTTACGCTCCAAACGCGACGGTTTGTCTAGGCAAACTTGAATGCTTTACTCGTGAAAATTCGCGGAAAAAAATTCGCCGTTCACGGTAGTTCGAAAATGGAAGTATCTTTTTTAGTGAAACGGACTGAATTTGCTTTGCTAACGGCAGTGTTATTCACAAAAATTAAAATCATTTCGCTTAGCGAAATTTACCGCTGAGAAATTTCGAATACGTTTTCTTCCGTAATAATTTTGTAATTCGTCGCGCAGACAAAGCATAAATGGCAAGCGCTTTGCTGATAGCATCACTAAATTTCAAAAGAAGAGATTTCTTTATTTTTGCTAGGATAACCCTATGCTAACCCTAACCTAACCTAACCTAACCTAACCCTAACCTTACCCTAACCCCCAGGGTTGATGTTTGTAGAGTTAAAACAGTAATCGGTTCAACTTCGCTGATTTCATTGTTTCGCGGAACAAAAGGTTTCTTTCGTCAAGGTCCAGTTTTTGCATGCGTAATTTTTTGGAAACAAGGCAGACAACAGCGGGAAAAAATACAGGACAGTGTTTAACACACGTAAACAAACTCGCATGCGAAATTTGGAGTTGTTTTGACAATGTTCAATTTAGCCAAAAACTTAATCTGCGCATCTTGCCCTCGCGCCTTCAATTAATCATATCAACAACAAATTTTAAGGTAAGGGCATCTTTGAGAACCTCTTTTGTCTGAAAATGCCAAAGGTACTTATTCAATCAGTTAATTAAAAGCAGAAGGAAAATGGCAAGAAAGAACCCATCCAAATCACAAAATAATGGTATCCAATTTGAACAAATTCAAATTGGATACCTGTTATTGGCATAGACACCCACGTGATTGTGTGCCATATTAATTAAATTTATTTTACCACACAGGTGAGATCAAACCATGAAAGACTGGTGGCATTTTGTGGTGATTCCAGCAAAGAGAAACAGAAGGACAGTCCATTAAAACTCAAGTCTACAGCAGAGTGGAAGCAGAGAGGTAATTCAGTTAGTGTTTCATCGGCATGCCAACATACAGTACTGTAAGGTAAAGTCTGTATACGAGCCTAGTGGCCCATCAGGCCGGAGCTTATCCTGGTTTCCGTAGCATGAAGTGACTAGGAGTATTTCTATACCCCCCTGGATGGGATGCTAGTCCATCGCAGGGATACCCCCAGCAGTAAATTCGCCGGTACCCATTTATACACCTGGGTGGAGAGAGGCACTATGAGAGTAAAGTATCTTGCCTAAGAACACAACGCAGTGCCCCGGCTAGGGTTTGAACCCGGACCGCCTGATGCGGAGTCCAGCGCACTAACCATTAGGCCACCGTGCCTCCCACTACAGTACTGTACACATGCTGTTTATTAATGTGTCAGATTGTCTAGCCGAGGATAAAAACCCTCTACTAATAGGGGACACATAAAATAAATAAAATAAATTATAGAATTTAAAAACCTAAATTTGATATTTATAATAAAAAGAGACTAAAACATAACTCAACTTGACCCTTCAGAAGAATCCTGAGATGGCCTGACTAATTAAATAAATTTACATTTTTAAATTTTCAAAAGTAGTTTGGCAATGTTCAATCATTAAAATGCTGCAATATTATTGAAACAATATCCCAGGCAATGCTTTAATTATTTTATTAGTGGCTAGAGTTTTTATTCCAAAACTGCAAAAATAATTACAGAGTTTGTAGTGCATGTACTGTATTTAGCTAATATCATAGGTCTGTAATACGTGCAAGGGCCTACATTCAGCTACTAAATTAAATTCTCTGCATCAGTGCATTGGACTGGAGACATTTGGGTTAACTTCATTTGTACTTACTGGTATTAAGATTTGGCTAAAATTACCAGTAAAAAGCCAAGTATCACTCTCTACACTTTTTTCATTTTTTTTAATAACATCTAGTAATTTTGCATTCTCCATTCAGACACCAAACTATGGGACATCATTGCCGAGGTTGTAAAGCTGTGTATGTACCCAGCCCCACTCAACCCATTTGCTGTTGATTTCAAGTATTTTGAAGGTCTGCCATTGGTTCAGAGAGTTATCGCTACTGGTGCCATGGCTCACTTCTTACAGAAGGTTGTAGCATCTGGTGACCATGCTTACAATGCCAGAGGTAGGGCAATTACACAGGGCTTTTCTAGGGGCCTAAAGGGGTGAAATTTAATGGGAACTGGTATTTGCCTAGTTTTTTGCTAGGAAAACAGAATTTGGGTCACTAGTCCGACTGGTAATCACAAACAATAATTGGCAATGGGACTTGGATTTGGGCAACATTGAACTGGGAAATGGGATTTATACCCCCCACCACCTGAATACAAGACTGAATACAGTTGTTGAGTCGGTTGTTGAGTCTGAGTCTTGACAAGCATTCTTTGAAGATGCCTTGTGTAGCTTTATGTAGTTAGTTTTGAGAGAAGTAATTACTAATAGTAATAGCTTTTAATTAGTAGTTTCTGACAATTGTTAGTATTGTGGGCATTGAGATCACCAAATGAAATAAAACAAAGAAAAAAAAATCAAAACCCAAACAACAACACAATAGCTAACCAGCATTAGTTCCAACAACATCAAGATACATGTACATCAATTTTTTGACACCTGTAGGTTTGTGTTGATCTTGCATAAAGGAACTGACTGTTCAACCCATCTTTTTTTTGTTTTCCCCAACCATAGTCTTTGATGACTTAGGAGAGATAACAAGGCGTCACTTTAAGGACTTGCAGACACTTGTTCGCCAGAGAAGATCACAAGAGATCGAACAAGCTTCGTCACAGTATCCAACTCAGTACAATGCACAGCAACCAGGAAATCAATACAACACACAGCAGCCAAGACAGCAGACAAACTATTACCAAACAGGACCAGTACAACAACCACCACCCCCCTCTACCTACCCTGGACAGTACCAGCCTGGAAGGATGTATTAATAAGCTAGCTCAATAATAGCATTTTATTAATCTGTAGTAGTTAGTAATAAAAGTTACAATGTATGTCTAACAAGCGGAGTGGTTACACTTAGCCCATGAAATTGATCCAAGACTCAGTAAAATATGTTTTTTGTTTTCTTATACAAGTTTATTTATGTGTGTACTGTAATCACTTGGCACTGGCAATTTATTTGCTTCACAGGGTAACTTCATGAATCATTCTATTGGTGGGTTTTAATTGCATCATTGTTTATGAAACAGATACCTCGGTACAATCATCTGAAATTTGAAATGTGCACATGTGCAGCATAATTTTGGAAGTCTTTTACAGATAATAATCATATTATTTGACTAGCAGTACAGTAGATAGGCTTTTGCTAAAGTAATTCCCTTTGCCGACTTGGGACAATAAAAAAACAAGATAAACCTCCAAGGGGAAGGTGCAAATGTTTCTCACATCTGACTTAAAAGGAATTAAAAGTCATAAAATAGGAATTCAATAATTGGGTTTATTATTCCACTATTGTGCCATTTTACCATATTAGGGCAAAAGAACGCGCAAAATATGCCACGTTATTACACTGTAGAACGGGGCAAAAATACAGACTGAAAGCAGAGCAACAAAATGGCCAAACTAAACTTCAATTTTTAGTGGAATAATAAATCCCTTATTCGATGGTTTAACATATAATACTAGCGGACATTTTGCTCATTGCTTGTATTTTTACTCGCCCCTTCGGGGCTCGGAAAAATACTACGCAACTCGCAAAATATCCGCGCATATTATATGCTAAACCATCGAATAAGGTGTATGTATATTTCTTTAGTGTATACAGTATTTGCGAACAATGAGTATTTATAATATCTGATGCAGAATGTACATGCAGTTTATAAGCTTTAACATAACTGAATAAGAATTATAATAAATATAAATCAAACAATTATTGTGGAGTGGAAAGCAAATATTAAATGTTGATTTTTTTTGACAATGCTCAGAAACAACTTGAAAAGTTTAGCCTTTATTTTTCGAGTTGCAATCCATTTTTATTTCCAAGCCATCCCCAACCAAAGATGCTTGTTAACAGTTTCAGTGCTCTAAATAATATAGCAATATTATTAATAAAAATGTCCCATTATTTTGTTAAAATCCGTGACAAAGCCCCTTTAATAATTACTGTATACTTTTTTTTTTTAAATATAATTATAAAAAGTAAAAGGAATGGTGTGGAGTACATGTAGGTCCAATTAGCTCTGTCATCATCTTTCTAATTACTTGTAAGAAAATTCTACAACCGCAACATGTATGGGAGTCTGATTTGTACAAGTATGATTGCACTAAGACAGAATTGGATGACAAAAAGTCATTTAAAAATTTTGGGAAAACAACTGCAATGAAATGTTTAATTACCTTGGTGGATAAAAGGAAGTTGAGGTTGCTTTCTAAAGATCCATATTGAAGAAAGGAAACAATAGCCTTGAAGCAGGCTCATGTGAGAATGTTGGAGACATTTCACTATTTTTAAAATCCCATAATACACCTTGTTTATGCCCCAAAACTTTTGCATAAGCTCACAGTTTTAATTCCTCTTGGGAAGTAAACAAGGTGTGTAATGGGTATGGTGGAAATAGGGAATGAGTGAAACAAGCCAGTGAAAGTTCCTGCTTCAGTTTTCTTATCAGTCTAGTTTGCTCACTTACTCGTTTTATGGCTTCTTCACTTGCACAAGTCCCCAGATATGAACTTGTTCGAGGGATACAGGAACCGAACCCAGTTCAACTTTACAATAGTGTGCATAAATAATGATGAGCACAAACCAATACTCTCGAGCATGACAAGGGAGCTACTGGAGGCAACTGTATTTGTACACTATACTTATATCCAGCAAAAGATAAATATTCACCTCCACAAGGAGTAAATTATTTAATTTATACTTGAAATGCGTGTATGTACTTGCTGGGGGTTCAACGGTAGACACGTATTTAGGGACTGTATCCAACACATTTCAATTTTGACTAACATCCTTCTTCGGCCTTGTTCTCTTTCGTTTGGGTTTTACTTCCTCTTCCTCATTTGGTGGATCCGGTGGAACAAGGCCCTGGAAAAAGTCGTAATACACAATAGTGGAATCTGCCTCGCAAAAAGCCATAGTCACTCTCGAGCTTGCACCGCTCCCGCGTTCAATCTCTGTGTCTTCCGCAACCTCTTCTTCTTCGCATAGGTTAACTTCCTGGATAATGTTCTGAATTTGTTCCGTTGTTAAAGCTGTGTCTATCGTAAGCGGAATTACGATATCGAATGGAGACTTTTTTGTTCTCTTTCCTTTTATGTAGACCAGCTTCAGAGACTCGCATGGATGAATTGAAACGCTAAACCAATGTTTGCTTTCACAAAGGTCCAAGTAAACAATCATAACTGCCCTTGCTAATGACGTTTTTCCATTGTAGTATCCGTATAACTGTATTTCCTTGAATTTAGGGTGATTTTCGAGCCAGTTTTCTCGCGTAACTTTGAACTGAGCTTCGCCTTTCGAAGCCATGATGGCAGTCTTTGCCAGGCGTTCCATGCAAAACCGCGGAGAGGTTGGCACGAGTATTCATTATTTTCAAGATGGCGGATCGTCGTGAGTCAGGTAACATAAAACTTATTTTCTGTGTTTTTCATTCTTCTGAAACTTGAAAATCCGGTGATATTATAGTATTTATTTCGTTAAAGTAATCTTGACGTAGGTGGCAATAGGATGCTATGAAATGGGCAAAACAAGCCTTGCTAAATGGCGCCAAAGTACATGAACACAAAAATAAAGTTGTACTGGACAATTATAAACGGTAACAACTTATCGTCGTCTACAATAAAATTGTGTCGATCAATCCAATGAATTAAATCAATCTTGATTTTCTTCAATTACTATACGGGAACGGAAGGCATCGAATAGTATGGAAGACAAAACAAGCTCTGCACAACAACTGCATTACACTTAATGTTACATGCAAACAAACCATCCAAATATTCAAATGCATAATTATAAAGAGTATACACTGTACAATCATGGGATCTCAAGGCTCAACCTAAATATAAGCCCATGGGCTTTTACTTGGTGTGCAAAGGTAATGTCTGCATTCAAGCCTAGTGGCCAATCAGGCACAAGCTCATCCCGGTGTCATTAACATGAGTCAAGCGAATAAGAGTGTTTCTACTCCCCCTGGATGGGATGCTAGTCCATCGTAGAGTTACACCCTCCAATAAATTCACTGGTACCTATTTATACACCTGGGTGGAGAGAGTCACTGTGAGAGTAAAGTGTCTTGCCCGAGAACACAACGTAGGGCTTGAACCCAAACCGCTCAATCCAGAGTCCAGTGCTCCAATCATTAGGCCACTGCGACTCTTTATTCGATAGGTAGGGGCTTGTTATTCTCAGGATTTTTGCATCAATTCTACATTCCTAAGTTGTGTTGGACTTGGACTTATACTTTGGGGTGGGGGGGGGGGGGGGGGAGGCAACATGTCTTGGACAAGGGTACAAATAAGACCATATTCCTATTCTTACTAGCTTGCATGAGGCTAATGTAGGAATCTTGTCAGATCGCATGGAACTCTGTTTTAATTAATGATATTCTCCCGCATTTAATATCCTCCATTGCCTACTAGCTTCAGTCGAATACTGAGAATATGAATAATTTTATGGTCTATTGTGATGCAATGCTTTTAGCATGCAACACTGACAAACTATCAGGGCTCAAAATAAAATTTCGTTTTTAGCCTGAATTTGTCGGCTTTTTTGTCAAGGCTCATTTTTTTCCCGGCTGTTAAGGACGTTCGCGCGAAAATTTTCCAGTCAATAGATTTTTCTAAAATTTTTACTGAGGACGGATAATGAGTTACTTGTGTCAGAAATAGTAAAAAAAGTGGGGGTCACCGACTTCGTTTCAGAGATAAAGTCTGTAGAAAACTACCCTGATTTTGAAAAATTGGCGCACGTAATTTCGCACGGCTTTCAAGGTTTGTAGTTTAAATTATCGATGATGAGAAAACGGAGGCAAACGATCTTGGTGATATTTTGAAGAAGTGCGTCTGTTGCGTAAATAATTTTTAGTGTTGCCATCTTTTATGCAAAACCTAGCCCTGGAAGAGGCATTTGAACCCGTCGTACGGCAAAACGAAAAGATCAAAAAGCGGAATTCGAACGTGCGTGGGGCAAAAAAAATCAACCTTTTAATCGATAGATTTTTTTCATTTTCTCACAAAACGTAGATAATCGTTAACAAAAGTGATCTGTTAAGAAAAAAGTAGGGGTCACCAACCATTTAAGCAAGCAAACTGCAAGCGAAGTTATCGCAACGGCTACTCACCCTATATGTGGTTGGAAAGTTTCCTCAGCGCGCGCGCTCGATGCATGACGTGGCGTAGCGTTGCGACAGGAATTACGTGCGCAGTAGGGATGCGCATAAACAATTAGCGCGAACGTCCTTAAGCTAGAGCCATGCGTTTTCAAGGGACACAATCCATATGCATACATGACGTACCCATAGGCTTGCAATGCATTCTGGGGCGCTTTCAAATACAGTCGGCCATTTGCAAGTTTTCCGAACTGAAAATATTTTACGGCAAAGCAAAAGAATGGATTGGAGCAATTTGACTTCTTTTCTTACTTTGAATGTTTGAGAAGTAAATAAGATCTTCCAATATAATTTTCTGGAGGGACACAATACCCGAGAAGGTGGGGCGGCCCGTTATTCATCTTAACACAGAAATGAAGTTGCCACATTGGCGACTAAACCGCAAAACCAGAAGTTTTAGTCGCCAAAGATGAAAGTTTGGTCGCGTTAGCCACCAGTGAGTCGCACTTTCTAGCCCTGTAGCTGCTTTATTGTCTGATATAAAATGTTTCCTTCAACTTACAGCAACTTTGATTTCAGTTGACCGATCAAGGCATGATATTTTATATTTCTTCGGTAAAAAGTAGCCGGCAAGTGTCGTCAAAGTGCCGGCTACCGCCGACAGCCGGCTGCTATTTTGAACCCTGACTATAGACATCGGAGAAAAAACTCAAATTTTTCAAAATTGCTTTTAGGTTACATCTAATTCTCATATTTCTGGCTTGTCTAATACCACTGCTGCAAGTCTGGCTCTTGTTAAGAATGCTTACTTTGAGACATATGTGGTAAATTGGCCTGGGGGGGGGACCCCGTATGAAAGGGACAGGGATGCTTGTTAATTTCGATTTTTGGTCTCGCTTAGCCTGGGTGGTCTGGGCAAAATGTCATTATTTTTAGCCATCAAGGTCTCCTTTAGGGTTACATGCAAAGAAATAACAAAGAATTTTGATTTGTTATATTTACTCAATTCATATAAACAAAGTCTTTTTTAGGGGCCTGCATAAGCTTCGGTCTCACCCAGATTGGTCTCTTTTAGGGGTGAAATTCAAAATTTCCGACGAGCATCCCCGTCCCTTCCATATGGGAGTCCCCCCCCGGGGTAAATTGGTACATTAAAAGGAAGTGAAAAGAGAAAGGATTGGACCAGAAAATAATCTGTCAAGTACATTGTATATCTCATTGATATTCTTAGGGAGAATCAGGGACATCTCTAGTAGGAAAATTCTTGATACTGCAACACGGAAAAGACGCCAGAAAAGACAACTTGAGGCTTTGGAAAAGGACAACTTTCAAGATGATCCACATTCTCACCTGACAGTAGTCCCTGCCAAAATGAAGGTTCCTGCATTTAATGACACCATGGAAGGTAATTACCACCACAAGAATGTGGAGAATTTTTGTGATGGCCAAATTATTATTGTGCAGTTCAAGAAAATATCTTTTTACACCTCCTGGACCTCATGGCAGGTCAAACATTGGAAATACCTTGTGGGTTGGGGGTCTCATTAGCCAAAAGGTGGAAAGGAAAAGTAGAGCTATAAGCTGAATTGGAATTCCTGGAGAGGGATGGAGGTTTAAAGCAGGAAAAAAGAAAAACGTCTTGTCAGGGGAGAGGTATGGACATTCTGTTTAGCACATCCCAAACAATAGACAAATAACATGTATTATTCTTCAGAAATTCAAAGTAATCATTTCTGAAAGGTTAGAAATTGCATTAGTTAGTACACCAATATAGCCACTTTGACATGTGAAAATGTTCTATTATACATACAAAATATGAGGTATTTTAATCAAGTCATGTTTGAAATACAAAACAATACCAAATAATTTTAGTCCCAGCCTGCAAAGCCGGAGATATATCTGTGTTCACAGGCTATTTTAGTTCAGACCATGGGAGACCAAATTAAAGAACCTTGAGAAGTAAGGCTTTTCACTGGCAACAGAACCATAGTTGGAGTTATTAATCAATACCAGACATGAAAGCAATTATAACCTGGTGAAAATCATACTGCATTTGTAACATGTTTGGTACCACATTTGACCTGTTTTGTCTCATCTTGCAGACAAAAGAAGGAAAAGAAAATCGAAAACAGGAGAGCTGTTTAAACAGGTCTGCAAACTTTTTAATAATCCAATATGCACAGCTGAAATAGAGTAATTTCCACTTTACTAAATAACATACAGCTATTTCAATTAACGTTGTCGGATTAAATCTTCAAACCTACGAGTCAAGACCGAATGGTGCCATGGGTATTTACTGCAATTTGCATATCACCATTGAGGAAATCTACAAGTTTGTATTTTTGCACGTGGAATATTTGTTTTTCTTTCCGTGAAACCTTTCTTGTATCTTTTCTTTCGCTGTTATGTGGTTTGGATTATTCTTTTTAAATGAAATGAGGCGAAAAAGGATCTTTTCTACACATGTCTTAAGAGACAGGAAACGAAAAACGTCTCGTTTGCTATATCGCTGTATCTCATTAGTATTCAGCACGCGTGGAACACTCTTTCTTCGCCCATACTACCTTTCGGTCTTGTCTTTAAGCTTTGAGCTTCAATCCGACAACGTTAATTGAAATAGCTGTAATACAAAATTTGTACATTATACATAGTTGAGACTGCTTTTAATTAGATTAAATATGCAGTCATTGGTTTATTGAATTCTCAGTAACCACCAATATTGTAAGAGCCCCTAGAGACCATCCCATAAAAGAATCCTTGCAATCAGTGGATGTGTTTAAAAGTATAAGCAAATATAATTCTTAAAACTAATAAAATTTACAACTTTATTTTGTTGTCTATCAGAGATTTAGAAGAACTTTTGCCATGCTACTGGAAGAGGCGGTAAGTCTAAAGAATATTAACTTCTTAAAAACTGAGCGCGAGGGCCATACTGGGGAATATTGGCCCGAGGTCATGGCAGTATGGACAGAGTGCAGTGAGGTCCATACAAAAATGACCAAGGGCCAGTGTTCCCAAGTACGGCTTGAGCAAGCTACAATCAGTGTCCTCACTTGACACATCAAAGTATTTAGTAACTCCCCCTCTCCCCCTTTTCAATGTTGCATAGCATGTAAAAATTAATGCGTACGATTCCTGCCTTTTGTTTACAAACTGAAACGGAATGCACAAGCAGTTTGGCCACATTATGCAATCCAACATTGGAAGGGGGGTGGGGGTTGGTGTACCAACGCGTTTCGTCAAAGATTGTAGGTTAGGTTAGCAAGCTAGGTTTCAAAAACCAAAAAAAACATGGCTTTTGACCGTTTCTATGGAAACGATCTGTATGGCAAAATCCCGACCAAGAAAGAACCAACCACAACACTCGGATTTACCTTAAGACTGCCTTGCCATATAATAGTTGATAATAACATTACCTAATATTTTAGGCCTGCAATGTGTACAAAGGGCCGCAGCCATGTACTTTTCATACACATGCCTTGCAGATATTTTCCAGATTATTGAGACAGCATGCTCAAGAAAATGAGAATTCATAGTCAATTGTTTTACTATTTTTTCTTGTTTTTCATGTAAAAGAAATATCCATTTGATGTTTTAATTTGTCTAAACTGGGTGAGAAGGGGTTCCATTTTGTAAAATCCAGAAAGTGCTCTTAATACAGGTACATTGTATGAGGCTCTATTAGGTACGTCTGGGTATTCCATATCCCATTAATTTTTAACCTAAATATCCTGTATGCCATTAATTCTGGTTGTTCGCATATCAAACATTTATGTTAAATATCCCGAAATCTCTTGTTAAAATATCCTGTATCCCGTTTATTTTCCCCAAAATATCCTGTATCCCTTTAATTTTTTACCCAAATGTCCCGAATCCCTAAAACCACTAACAGGGCCTCATGTATGATGACATATACACAAGCTGCTAGCAGGTTTTGTGGTGAACTTATGTTGGTATTCATTGTTTGCTTGTTTGTCGTTGTTATGTTATTCAGCAACAGGAAGCAGAAGCTGGAGAGCCTTCCTACAGCTCAGCCAATGTTCCCCCATCAAAGTTTCCAGAGAGGCACTTCTGTTCTGTCTGTGGATATCCTTTTATTTTCACTTCTCTCTCACTTACTTTAGTTTACTTCAAAGCCATTTGAATGTGCTTACCAGTACATGGGTTGTCATGCAATGCTTCTTTAAGCATTAAGTCCTAAATAACTTGCGTCTGCTTTAGACTCTGTTTGGCCGGGACTTGCGTGCACTTGCATTGAGTTGTCTCAAGTCGGTGCAAGTTTTTCACCATTTGGCCATTTAATAGTAAACTTGCGAGTCCGTTTGGCTGCCCAATGCAAGAAGTCTTTATGCCTGTTCAACTTGCGATTACTTCCCCCAGTGGCACTGTGCCAAATGCGGGACTACGGGAGCAGGAGATTAATGTCACGCAATCGTGGCCGGGTATTCTGAAGTCGCTCCCCATCATTGTTAGGAAGCCTCTTTAAGTAGAAGCACAGATAATCCAAGTCTCCTTCATAGCCGTTGTTTGGGCTCGTCATGCAACGCTCCCTCCCCCACCAACGAGCACAAACAACGGCTGCGAAGGAGACTAAGATAGTCCGTGTTCTGTGAGAGTTTGTGAGGATTAGAAATTCGATAAAAAAATAGTTCTGTTGTTCCCTCAAAACGCTACAGCCAGTATACTTTGAAACATTAGCTGGTGCCCATCAACTGTCTTCCGGTGCTTCTGTAAGCCATTTGCCTGGAATAGGTCATTTTTGATTTAATGTGACTATGACTGTTTAAATAAAAATTACCTAAGTGACTTGCCAATTTAGTAGCTTTTCGAAGGAAAACGGACACTTTCGGTCGAATTTCCTTTGGTATAAACACTTATGACATATATTTTGTTTGTCTGTTTATCAATATGGTACTAAATGTTTTGCAATTCCTTGACTGCTCTGCACATTTCCCTCAAACTACACATGCGTATCTTGTGGAGCAAGATATTGCTGTGTGAAGTGTTTGTCAACACACCAAGACACAAGATGCCTCAAGTGGACCGTGTGAGCCTCGAGTGAGCCGCTGTTATCATCGCTTCAATCTATTGTATTTCCCAAAGCTTCAAGCATCCATAGAAAACAGTAACGATGGCACGGATCCTTCAGCAATCAATAGCCTGCTCAGCATTTCTATGGCGACAAGAAATACAGTGAATCTCTTAAGGAAAGAAAAACGTTGAACTCGGAACGGTCTATCTTGAATTGACTGAGCCCGCGGTTTTTGTCAAGGTAGTTGCTAAGCAACACGAGTTGTGACGTCATGTATCGTTATGACGCTACGTTGACGTGAAATCTATCGGTGAACTCGCACGTTTTTTTGGTTTAAAATCCTCCAGTTCTTTTTTACAAATTTCTCAAAACGACAATGACATATTTAGTTCAAGAGAAGAACAGTATCAACATTGTGCCAGCTTGAGGCATTATTCCTGGTCTCTTTTTATGGGGATTGAATGCGAGGCCATCACCACTCGACATTGAAATAACAAGAAATAAAATGAAATAATGCAGTAAGGAAAGGACAACTTTAGTGTATTTACCCTTACCAACCTTTTTTTCTTTTCTGATATTTTCTTTTTATGTCCTTTCTGTTTTAGTAAACAGTTTGTGCCTCCCGGAACCAAACATTTGCGTTACTGCGCTTTTTCAAAACATGCAAACTCTGAAGTCTAGAACTCAACTGTTGCCGTCTTTATTTACCCTGTGAAACGTCTCGGGAAAGAAATAAGTTTACTCCAGTGAGTTCAAGGCCACATACGTGGTTGTTATTGGTGGATTTCGATCCATTTGGTTTGCTTCTTTTTCCTATGGGTCGTAAATGTTGGTTGTCGTCGCGTTTATTACTGAAGCCAGAGTAAAACGTAATCTTACGTTAAGGGTGGACCGTTAAATTTTGGGGGGGGGCAGGGGGGGGGGGGGATTTCACACGATAAGTGTGCGCGCCTCTTAAGAGAGGTAAATCGTTTTCTTGTAAAAGAGTGTGTTGACCTTTCAGTGTTTCTTTAGTTTTGATTGAACAATAACTCTCTTTCCGTAAAATAAAAATAGACCAATTTCCAGTGTAGAATAAGGAACAATCGTCGGAAACGCGATTTAGGAAGCAATCGTGACTATACGTATGAATAATGATGATAAAGAAAGAAAGACGGTCAATTTTACGCTCGGTAGCATCATGTCACGAGGGTGGGACAAAGAATCAGATATTTGCTTAGCTTTGTCCCACGCTCTTGACGTGATAAACATTTCAACTTTCTCAATCATTATGAGAGTATAAGGAATTATTGCGTATAAACAAGGCGCTGATCATTGCTCCAGGGCGAGGAACCCCCATTTTTATTTCGAAATTGGCGTTCTTGTAAGATAAACAACCAATAGGCGAAGTCTGATAAAAATGTTTGAGCAGTTTTTCAGCTTCAGAGGAATGACCTGAGGCTATAATAACATTTTGGTACACACACTTTTATTATATGAAAAATATACATGAAAAAAGTGTTCGTTAAAAGTGATGTTCGGGTTCACTTAACAACAACTCAGACATTCAATTTAAGTTTTCTTAGCTACTATGCTATGATACTTAAGTCATCGATCACTTCTTGGATATCTGCTGGTCAAGATATAATAAAAGACGTGGCATCGATGCTAGTCGTAAGTACCTGCACGCCAGCAGGATTGTCTTTCAAAATGCTTTTATTAGTTTATCTACTAAACCCTTTCTAACGTCTTTATTTGTGCTAAAAGATTCCCCCTTTTTGTGTCTAAATCATCAGTTTCTGGCAAGTGTTGTTTCTTGACACTTTTGGACCATTGTCGCTAAATACAAACACTATTCTGTGGATACATTTCATTGGCCAGGTAAAATATAGGGTGGTTAAAAGATTCCAAATATTTAGCCCATTGGACTGCGAATCTGTGACTGACATCCAGAAGGAGTAGCCATACTTCTTCACAAATTAGCCTTACGTTTTAATACCCTGTTGGACCCAGAGTTCACCTTCATATTCTTAATAATTTTTTTTCCGGGAACAAAAGTTGGTTAATGGTCAATATGCGATCAAAGATGAGCTATGACATAAGGGACGAAGATGTATAATATTAGGTCTAGAGATTTGATTCTGAGCAATGATTCAAGTTAATATTGACATTACAAACGCATAAGACCTTTGAGTTGTTGAAACATGCTGTCACTGAATGCTGCAGTAGGTAAATAGGTTGAAAAGCAAGCCTTATAAAGAGAGTTCAAATACGCGATAGTGCGTCCTACAGCGTGGTTAATTCATTGTGACACATCGCGGCAGTTGGACGTTTGTCTGCCTCGTCATCCCAGCACCGTTGCATCAGATGCCGCCAGCCATCTGGAGGAGTCCTCCTGCCTTCAACATGGGACGGTCTTACACCTTCGGCCACTTTCTCATAAAACGTTTTCAAATCTTCTCCAAAATCACGAAAGGCCCTCTTACCATACCACATCTCCCACATTATGATACCAAAGCTGTATATATCCACCTTGCTATCATACACCTGAGATCTTATCATTTCCGGTGCGACGTAGGCAGGTGTTCCGATCATGGTACCAGTGATCATCTTCGCTTCTTTGGATACACCAACATCGGCGACCTTGACAACACCTTCGTGTGTTATCTGAAAATATTACAAAGATTAAAAACACTCTTACTCTAGCCTGCATTGCAAACATTAACGAAACCCCGGTATGCCAGGGTTAAGTTTGTCTGCAACGCAAGCTACGCCAGGCTACATTATCCTTGTCTAACTAAAAAAAACATAAAACGCATGTTCGCAAACAAAAATAGGTAACAAAATAACGACGGAGAGCCGGTAAAGCTCAGAAACTTCAGCTTAGCTTTATCTTGATCTTCAGACGCTCCGAAGTAGCTCGCAATCACTCCCCACGAACTCGGACCGTCTAAGAATCAGGCTAAAATTAACCAAGCGCACCAAAAATGATACATCTTACCAATATGTTATCCAACTTGAAGTCCCTATGAACGATTCCCTGTTTGTGTATACATTCCAACGCAATGGCGATTTCTTTAGCCCATCGGATTGTATTTTTGTCTGTTGAAGGTGTTGAGGACGGCACACCAGGTATATTCGTAGGGTTCAGGAAGATGTGTCTCATCAAGTTTCCCTTGCACAGCTCCATCACCAGTATTGCCCTCAGTTGATCCCCTTCCTTACGCAGTGCTGCACCGTAGAACTCAACAATGAAGGGACAGTGCAGCTTCCTGCGAAAAGAAGACGGTAATATTGAGGCCTGTACTGAAACTCAAAGTGATTAGTCAGACAATACCCCATCGATTGGAAGAATGAATGCATAAGACTAATAAGTGACCGTTTTCCTTTTCGTAACGATTTTTATCGAAGGGCGTATTTTTAACTACTTGCTCTCAGCATATTCTTTTGTTGCTACTGTAAGCTGAGTTTCTCTTGCATTTGCTTATTTTAAAGGAAAACATGTTTTGCTTGGTGACAAATCTTACCTCAACGTTTCTGTTTCAGCAAGGACGGCACTTGCGTTAGACTCGTTCAGTTCATCTTTCCAGACTTTCAAAGCCACAGGTTGTTCTCCATTTTCTTGTTTTAGCATCCCTCGATAGACATAAGAAAACGCACCTGTTCCAAGAAGTGAGCTTTCATCGTCCTTCCATTCCAGATCGCTACAACTGATGTCCATGGTGCGAAAATCTTTGATGGCGAACAAGGCCATGCGTTCCCTTAGTTTCAAACTCCTCCCGTACAAAGGTTTATAGAAATCTATTTGTTTTCGTGATCGGTTTTCATCTTTAAGCTGCTGACATTGCATTTTGACAGCATCGATGAGCTCAGAGATACCACCTAAAACTTGCTTAAGACAATCTCGAGACTCTTCCAGTTGCTCCTCCACGTACGACCGCAGATTCTGTTCTTCAGCTGCTTCAGTTAGATATTCTTTGGAAGCTTTTTCCATGAATCCCCACTTGTCTTCTTCGTACTTAACAAGTTGCTTGAGACAATCTCGAGACTCGTTCAGCTGCTCCACCACGTCAGACCGCAGATTCTGTTCTTCAGCTGCTTCAGTTAGATCAGATTTGTTGGAAGCTTTTGAAATGAATCCACTCTTCTCTTTTCCATGCTTTCTTGTTTTGCTCCAATCGTTCAACTTCTCTTTGACGGCCATAGCACCAACTACAGGAGCGCTGGCTATCAAGACAACCAGGCCGACTGGAACCCAAATGGGGCTTGTGACGCCAATGATAACCCTATCGGACAAGGTAAAGTTCTCTGTAGCCAAGGAACTACTTACAGGACTGGCAGCATCTTCTGTTAAAACGGAGGTCTCCAAATTTCGAAGTTGTCCCTCGACAAAGTTAAATCGTTGTTGGAAGTACTGAATCAGCGATTTGCGAGCATCAACAAAGACATGGTGTTCTTCTTCCCATGCGGCGATCACGTCCTTAAGTCGCTTCATGAGCGCTTTTTGGATGTAATGCTTGGTCACCTCCCAGCTTTCCTCTATGTTTGGAACATCATCCAACGTCCACGAAGAAAACTGTTCAACAACGGCTGAAGACTTGAGGTACTTGGACAGTGCACTGACAGCTTTGTCAGTTTTATTTTCCAGATATTCCTGCAGCTCCTTGTTAACTGCACTCTGCTGCTTTTCTATCTTTTCGAGGCGGTCAGTGATAAGCGTCATTCTCTCAGTAACTTTTGACCGATCTTTGTGAGAATTAAGGATAAACGCTTTAGTTTGGTAAGCCATGCGAGAAAGGAGGTAATCAAGCCACCTGAAAACAGAAACATTTATATGTTAGATTCAACAATGTTCAAAATACATTCAATAGCTTCATGATATTAAAGTTATTTTGCTGCAAGATACTTAGTTTTATAATTGCGTTTGTACGATGAAGGTATTCAAAGAAGATGTAGTATCCGTTCCTCCGCACGCTATGCGGACCTATCTTGTATCACGTGATATGGCATTAAATCAGTTCTATCCAACATGGCGTGTGTTCACTGACTATCCTACATTTGGCGACGAGGACCGCGGATTACAAGAAGAAAACCAAGGCCAGAAGAGAGAAAATAAGCGAAATCCACGGTTCAGACCTCGAAAAAGAACAAACATCACGGCAGATTCACGTTTAGCAAGCAAAGACCGATCGAAGGAGAAAGTGTTGTCACATACGCAGCGCGACTGCGCGAAAAATCAAAGGATTGCGAGTTTGGCGAGCAAACGGATGACAGAATACTGGAACACTTGATACAAACCATCAAGGACAACGAACTCGTGAAAAGAAGCATTCAGAAGAAATGGAACCTCGATAAATTCCTCGAGGAAGCAAGCCAAAGAGAAGATATCAATCAGCAAGTCAAAGACATGAAAGAAGATTTCAAGATATCGAAAGTCGAACACCCACCAAAAGATTTTCCGAAGAACAGCAAGTGGAGCGGAAGAAGAAACTCGAAGAAACCGCCACGACCTCCCAGAAAACAAGAACACAAGAAGGAAGAGAAAGAGGCAAAAGGCAAAACCTGTGGCTACTGTGGGAAATCAGGAGCTCACCCTCCAGGCCGAAACTGCCCAGCATACGGACAGCAGTGCTTGAAATGTGGAAAGTATAATCATTTCGCGTCATGTTGTAGAATCAGTGCCCAACCTCCAGAGAGACCTAGGGATTCCAGAAGAGGGCGAATAAAGAAAACGACAGATGCAGAGGACACATGCAGCGACTCGGATGATGAGTACATTTACCTTCAGGAGACGGCACAACACCTAGGCCTACACCAAGTGAAGAAAATCAGGTCAGGTCAAAGTCAAGACACGGTACTAATCCGCATTGGAGACATAGATGCTTTCGTTGAACCTGATAGTGGGGCAAGTGCAAACGTAATGGACGAATATCAGTTCAAAGCCCTCAAGCATAGATCACAAGAAATCAAAAACCTAGAGCCCAGTAGAGACACACTCAAGACACTTCAGTCTGATCTAACAGTCAAAGGCGAATTCACTGCAACATTGCGGAACAAGAACCGAGGTGCACAGGGCAAGTTCCTAGTGATCCAAGGGAAGATGGATTCTCCACCACTCTTAAGTAAGAGCACACTGCTGGAACTTGGAATGCTCAAAATCGATCCAGAGGGGACACTTAAAGAAGCCAATGAGCTGAGAATCAAAACTGCTAAAACACCGGATGACAACATCGAAGCAGTACTGAGCGAATACAGCGATGTATTTCAAGGGATCGGTTGCTTTCGGGAAAAGAGTACAGGCAGGAAGATTGAAGTCAAGCTAGAAATGGAACCCGATGCAGAACCCGTTGCCCAGAAACCACGCCCTGTACCATATCACCTACAGAAACCACTTAAAGATTGGCTTGATCAGGGAGTGAAAGAAGAGATATTTGAAAAAGTCCCAGATGGAGAGGCGATTACCTGGTGTTCACCGCTGGTAGTTCAGCCCAAACCAAAGTTCACAGATGTGAAGAGTGGAGAGTTAGAGTACCACATGATCAGGGCAAGCATTGATATGAGAATTCCAAACCAATCCATGAAGCGAAGCCGATGCGTCCAATCACCAAGAGTAGAGGACTTCGTGTACCGCCTGCATGACTGCAAGATTTTTACGAAGCTGGACCTCAGACAAGGCTACCACCAGCTAGCTCTAGACCCGTCCACAAGACAAGTAGCAACATTCAGCACACCTTGGGGAAACTACAGACCCCAACGATTGGTGTTTGGAGCGAAATCATCTCAAGATGTCTTCGACGAAGCCATGTTCAGAATCTTTGGAGACATACCCCACTGCTTAAACCAAAGGGATGACACACTCCTGGGAGGAAGAAACCAAACAGAACATAGAGAAGTACTGAAGACTGTCCTAAAGAGAGCAAGAGATCATGGAATCACATTTAACAGAGAGAAGTGTCAATTTGGAAAGGAACAAATTGAGTTCTTCGGACATGTTTTCACCAAAGATGGACTGAAACCATCACCTGACAAAGTAAGAGCAGTCAAAGAATGCGAAATGCCTGAGAACAAAGAGGCAGTGCGAAGCTTCCTTGGAATGGCAGGCTACCTGGACAACTTCATACAGAACTATGCAGCCATAGCAGCACCACTGTACCAGCTAACCAGAAAAGAAACCAAATTCCACTGGGGTACACAAGAAGAGGAAGCATTCCGGAAGATACAAGACGGCATCTCAAGCGAGAAGACTATGGCATTCTTCGAACCAAGCAAGCCCATAATCCTCCGTACAGAGGCAAGCTTCAATGAAGGCCTATCAGCAGCCCTGCTCCAGAAGACAGACAAAGGCATACAACCCGTACACTTCATCAGCCGAACAATGACAGACACTGAGAAGAGATACAGTCAAACCGAGAAAGACGCTTTGGCAATCAAATGGGCAAAGGAGAGGCTGAGAATTTACCTACTAGGAGCACCCAGATTCAGAATTGTGACTGCCCACAAGCCACTAATTCCTTTGTTTAACAAAGTAAAGGCCAAGGTACCACCGAGAATTGAGAAGTGGATCATGGAGATGCAAGACGTGGATTACGAGTTAGTCTACGAACCAGGAAAAGATGAAGCAGACCCCTTAGACTACCTCTCCAGACACCCTCTGCCTGAGACAGGAAATGACGAAACTGAGAAGATCATCAGATGGAACATGAATGCAGAGCACGCTGTAGTTATCACACGAATCAGAGAGGAAACCCGGAGAGATGAGATCATGCAGCGATTAGCCACGAGGATCGCTAAAGGGGACTGGGAGAAACACAAGAGAGATAAAGATCTTGAACCCTACCAACATGTGAAGCAAGAGCTATCAGTTGCAGAAGGACTTATCTTCCGAGAACATCGAATAGTCCTACCACCAGCACTCCAGAGGAAAGTGGTTAAACTAGGACACAGCCTAGGACACTTAGGAAAAACCAAGACCAAGCAAATGCTGAGAGAAAAGTACTGGTTCCCACTGATGAACAGCATGATTGACACAGCTATTGACCAGTGCTATGAGTGCCAAGTAGCTACAAAAGGAAACAGAGAAGAACCAATCAAGGTAACCAACATCCCAAACCAACCTTGGGACACAGTTTCCGTAGACCATGGTGGACCGTACCCAGACGGTCACTACAATCTTGTCCTGATTGACAAGAGGACCAGATACCCAGTGGTAGAGTCAGTACCATCAACCGACTTCCAGACTAACAAGGAAAGATTGAAGCACATCTTTGCCACCTATGGAACCCCAAGGAGAATTGAGAGTGACAATGGACCCCCATTCAATTCTAAAGAGTTCAATGAATTTGCAGAGCAGGAAGGATTTCAGCATCACAGGGTGACACCTCTTCACCCGAGAGCGAACGGAGAAGTAGAGAGATTCATGCAAACCTTAAACAAGACCGAACAGATTGCAAATCTGCAAGGCAAAAACCGCCTTGAGAGGAGAAATGCGGTTCAAGATATGCTGATTGCCTACAGATCGACACCGCACCCAGCTACAGGAGTCACACCCTACGACGCCCTTAAGGGGACATCTGTTAGAACGAAGCTGGATTACATTGAACCTGAACCGCAGAGAAATGAGAAGGATGACATCATCGACCGCAGAGACGCAATGTACAAGCAGAAAATGAAGCAACAGAGAGAAGGGAGAAAGACCAGAGAGAATAATCTGCTACTAGGAGACTATGTGCTTGTCAAGCAGCCAAAGAAGAACAAGTGGAGTACTCCATATGAACCTGTATTTTACGTTGTGTGCAGCATCCATGGTTCCCAAATAACAGCCAGACGAGTTACAGATGGACGAACAGTTTGCCGAGATGCCAGCCAATTTAAGCTAGCAAATGCAATAATCAACACCACCGATGAACCAGAGAAGTGTGAGGAAGCACAAACACCACATGCAGTTCCAGACCTTAAGATCCCAGAAAAGGAGACCCCACCCAGTGTACTACCTGATACAACAGCAAATGCAGAGAAACCACAGAAGTCACCCAGTGTAGAGATGATACCGATACCGGAACCGGAACCTGAGCAGAAACAAGGAGCAGAGCAAGACCAGCCAGTGACCAAACCAGCACTGACAAGACCCAGACGGGAAAGGCGCCAGCCTTCACATTTGAAGGACTATGTGTTAACTTAACAAGGACCAGTGACAGTTGATTTAGTTCTTTATTGGATTGAACTTTATATGAGTTACAAGCTTTTGTTAGTTTAGGAGGGATGTAGTATCCCTTCCTCCGCACGCTATGCGGACCTATCTTGTATCACGTGATATGGCATTAAATCAGTTCTATCCAACATGGCGTGTGTTCACTGACTATCCTACAGAAGGACTTGAATTCCATATCTACAGTGTAGTTTACGTTTTTCAAACTGGATTTTGGAATTGTCAATTGATCACATATCGGCTTCAAGATCGCACAATACTGTTTTCAAAAGGAGCTTAAGACTGCTGAAATCATGGTGAAGTTACGATTTGGTTTGATAGCTGGATTACAGCAGCCTGTGTTCAGGATTCCTATACACCTGCTGGATTGGAGATTTTAAGAGCCAATCATCATATGAATATTATTAATGCATTACACAGACAGTGGTTCATAAATTAGTTGGACCTGAATGAACACTTCATATTTATTTACCTCCATTGTGTCTTCAGCCTTGTTTCGATGCTTTTCAAAACCATGGACTTGATACCATTCATTAGGCCAGCAAATTCGTCAGTGATTATTCCAAAAACTTGAGCCCCAAGGGCATTGGTAGATGACATGCAAATGATCTGGGAATCTGGGTCCAAAGTGGGCCAGCACTGTGTGAGTTCTTTAATGATGTAGTTCCTAACCTCGTTAGCTTCTTCCGGTGGCACTTGGTCCCATTTGTTACACACGAACAGCGCACAAGTTGATGTCGATTCACTCTTCTGGTCAAGAGATACCTTTCTGGTGTGCTCGATGAGTTTTCGCACCTAAAGAAAATAAATGTAAATGTTGTTTATCTAAAAACAAAAACCGAAGGAAGGGTAATATTTATTTGCAGATCAACTCGTTATTTTAACTCTACCCACTTAATTGTCATTGGAAATTCATTTTTTCAAGAGCTTACTGGTACAAGAAAGGACGTCATCTGGCGGTTAATTACGTTTTTAATTTAACTAGCTGTATGGTTTCTATATATATTCACCCCATGTGTCGCACTACACATGCGTTTAAAGGCATACTTTTGTTATACCGGCAGTTTAGGCCTCTTTAGCCCGACTCTTAGACGGCCTAGGTCCCTCGCGGCCAGGCGCTTGCTTCCAGGAGCAAGTACCTGGCCGCGAGGGACCTGGGCCTTCTGAGAATCAGGCTAAGGCCTTCTTTGCTATGATATTTTGGCCAAATTCACCGGTAAGGAAAGGAAAGGGGTCATTAGGTATACGGGTAAAGATAATGAAAATTCTGACCTGAAATATTTTATTTCGAAACCATAAACAATCACGATAGCGAGTATAAAATCGCAAAAAGCTTTTCTTTTCACAACTATTGTTGAAGAAATATTTCAGTAAACCTACGCTGTCTTTCTGTATTCCACCGGCGTTCGCGCTGTTGATTACGTAGATGAGAGCAAACGCCTCTGGAAGGTATTCTTTAACCATGTCGTCCATGATGGTGGATTCGCCAATGTTAGGACTGTCCACGATAACAATTCCTTGCTGAAGACGGGAAATGTTAGAGAAATATTAGAATGTTATAATATAACAAAACGTTTAACTTTTGGGTGTGGGTTTACAATGCATGGTATAAGTAGACACAATTTTTATCTCGCCCCTTGCTGTCAGCTTATATACATTACAGGAAACTCTCGATACTTACCATGAAAGCCTTGATGAAAATCAGTGGCTTTCTTCGCATGAAACCAAGCAGTTAGCAGTTGTCAGAAGCAGAACAACCGCTTCACTGGCATGCTTTTTGCGCGATAAAAGTCTCTTATACACGGCAATTTTCATTTCTTTACGAAGACAGTGCATCTTTTAATTACACCAAAAAAGACCAAAATTGCCCATTGAAGATACTTGAGATCAATCATTTACTTCTCACCAACCTTCAGCAGGCTGTGTGGCCAAAACAGTTCGATCTTCTTGAAATACGAACTCTTCTCTCGATTAGTCTTTACGTGGAAAAAAGTAGAAATCTCATGAAGATAACTTTGTCGAGAGGTCTTGGAATGACCAAGCCAGACAGTTTTCTCGGTGTTTCCTGTATCGGGATCTTTGCCTTTAAAGTGTGCCACCAATTTGGGCGTCGTTCCATATTTTAGCTCACAGATGGTGGAAGTTGTGCTGAGATGAGAGTAAGGAAGAAGTTTCTCTCCAAGAATCAGATTCAGCAAGGTACTCTTTCCAGAACTTGTCTCACCTGGTAAGATAATCTTATTTAGTAGCCAGTTTCAATCTAATTTAAACTATTTTTGTGACATTGCGCCCTTTTGGCAATTTATAACCGTTTACTAGTTTAAAGTGGAATCCCAATTTCTCGAAGCTCCAAGAGAGAATTGGTTCAAATATCGGAGAGTTTAAGATATTGGGGGTAAAATCGCACTGCTCGACTTAGTAAAGCAATTCTAACCTGCAATCAAGCGGGAAAAAGACAAAAAAAAAATGGAACGCCTGATACATTCATTTGACGATTCTTCTGCCTCCCCCTAACTGAAGCATGTTTCATCGGGAATGTCAGCGATGCCATAAGATAGCGATGTTCTTTGCAGGTGAAAATTCGATTGTTGTTATTATTGTTGTTATTTCCCTCATTTTTCCCGCCGTGCTGAAAGTATGAACGCCTGATCGCAGGTTGAAGCAAATCGAGCAGACGATTTTTCGTTCGAAAATCCAGAGGTTACAAGTCACAATAGAGTGTAAAAACGGGGTTCCACCGTTTTCAAATGTTTGAAAGGGTACTTTAGGTCAACCTGCAAAGCAAAGCCAGGAGATGATTTTTGGTGGATATCACTAGATCATTCTTACTCATCATGCGAGATAAGGTAGGTAAAATCTGCGTTCAAGAGCCTAGTGGCTCGTCGGAGCTTATCCAGGTTTCAGGAGCATAAAGCGACTAGGAGTGTTCTCCCCCTACATGGGATGCTAGTTCATCGCAGGGATAATCCCAGCAGAAAATTAGCCGGTACCCATTTATACACCTTGGTGGAGAGAGGCACTATGAGAGTAAAGTGTCTTGCCCAAGAACACAATGCAGTGCCCTGGCCAGGGCTCGAAATTGGACCGCTAGATCCGGAGTCCAATGCACTAACCATTAACCCACCGCGCCTAATGTTTCTTTCCCAAAGAACACTTCACAATGATCCCGGTCAGCGTACTAGCTATGTAAAGGTAAAGTCTGTATACGAGCCTAGGGGCCCATCAGGCCGGAGCTTATCCAGGTTTCCGTAGCATGAAGCGACTAGGAGTATTGCTACTCCCCCCTGGATGGGATGCTGGTCCATCGCAGGGTTACCCCCAGCAGTAAATTCGCCGGTACCCATTTATACACCTGGGTGGAGAGAGGCACTATGAGAGTAAAGTATCTTGCCCAAGAACACAACGCAGTGCCCCGGCCAGGGCTCGAACCCGGACCGCCCGATCCGGAGTCCACCGCTGACCATTAGGCCACCGCGCCTCCCACTAGCTATGTAAGCAACTCTTTAATTACCTAGAGTAGTTAAGAAGGCCATTTTTAGGAAATCTGTTTTCTCCTTGGGACAACTATAAATTCTACACAAAAATGAGCGAAATTAACAAACAACGTTTCGACATCATCAAGATGTCATTGTCAAGTTAAATAAATTAGTTAGTTCATGCTTTATATATAACGCATGAACTAACTAATTTATTTAACTTGACAATGACATCTTGATGATGTCGAAACGTTGTTTGTTAATTTCGCTCATTTTTGTGTTGAAAATATACCCACAAGCTCTACTTATCCGACAACTATAAAGTTATAGTAAAGACATAATTATAGAAAGAGAGCGTTTGCTGTGGCGACGAAGGGCCTATGAACACTTTTCCGTTTGTACCAAGTCAGATCGAGAGTTTCCACTGACATTTTTAAAAGACATTTACAAACGTACCTTTTGAAAATGCTTTTTAATTTTCACTTTGTTTCAATTTATTTTGTAATCATACCTTTTATTTAATTTGAAGAGTTTTAACTATTCTTATTCCTTTTTCTTTCACTATGGTTATCCGTTGGGCAGTCAGTGGATTTGGCGCTATTGATAAACGGTTATTAGTTTTTTATCATTATTTTATGCTAACTCACCAGCAACGAGTACAATGTAATCCTTCTGTTTTAAATTCCTCTTGTTCAAAGCGATTTTGACTTTCAGGTTTCTTACATTTTGCTCCAAGAGACTTCGAACCTTGATATCCATGGTGTTCAAACAAACTTCCGTATCCTCGTAGAATTTGTGCAGTGTTGCTCGTTTTCTCTCATCTTCCTCTTTAGCCTCAGTCAACACAGAAAAGGCCTGATTATAGGAAGACATAGTCGGAGTTAACGGTGCTTAAAATACCCAAAAGGGCTGATTTTGTAACTTAAAAGAGGTATAAGCAAAAGACTGAGTTAATTCGACTATCTGAGATATTTTTTAGCTGTGATTATTTTTTTTGTCATTTTAACATCTTTACATACACACATCGACTGACATTACTGACTACGTTGCATACGTTACACTACATACATTGCATTACATCACTGTCATAGATAAAGATAAACGACCTATACACACTAAAACGAAATAATAATAATAATAATAATAATAATAATAATAATAAATAAAATGAAATTAATTAATTAATTAAATTAAAATTTTTCCAGCGGTACAGTATCTTTTTGATGCATTGTTCTTTTTAGCTATTGCTCGTTCAATAGATTCTGTATACCTTAATGGTCCTTAATTTAGCTATGAGATCAGACAGTAATGGTACATAGTTTTTCTGACGGTTTTGATAGATAATCTATTTGCCGGCAATGATTATATGATTTAAAAGCAGCCAATGAGGTCTTTTTTGTATAAGACCAAAAATGATGTCGCAATTGTTTTAAGAGTCAATGTTAACATGGTTAATATGTAAAGACTTAACCCAAAGAACAACAAACTTCCAGAAAGCTATAGTAAATTCACAACTACATATAAATGGATGCTCGAGGGATTCATCTGAAATTTTACAAAAGGTGCAAAGAGGTGAGTCGACTAACCTCATTTTGCATAGTGTTTTTAGCTGTGATTATGGTTCCCTATCAAGTCCAAAATATCATAGTGTAATTTCAAACATATGTGTCCGTGACAGTGCACTGGGATTGAAGTAACATCTTTAATAGAACGTCACGCAATACGGTGTATAGAAGACGTAATCAAACCGGAGGAACTTGCTGGTATTCTCAACGTATGATTTTGTTTGAGTCGCCTTTAACAAACAGAATTATTTAGTGCGACCATATATCGCGGAGCGTAAGCAATCACGATCAGCAATGTTGGAACTGTTCTCCGATTGAATATGTTAAAGTAGCAGTTCAAAACAAAATAAATCGACCTTAGTGGGTCTCGATCTCCAATTTACGCAGAATTTGCATGACGTTTTCACGTACTAAGTACTTTGCAGAGGACAGCTGAGAATTGTACTAATATGTAAATAAAGCACGTGCAAAACTGTTGCTGAACCGTTAAGTAAATCTTTCGCTCTCGCTACCGCTGTCGTTTTCTGCAAATTTCAAAAAACAAAAACAATTGACCATGAAAATTCCACGCTTGATTTGACCGTGGGGTCACTCGGGACAGGCCATCATTTATACACTGAAATAATGGTCGCTTTTCTGAGAAAACCAGGAGTACTAAACCTGTTTTAGTTGACAGCGGTTTGTTAAGACGTATTTTTTCCTCGACGAAAGGAATAATTAAAACAGATTCTAAATTTCATTCTCTTATCATGGCGGTTGTGCATTCCTTTTTCGCCTTAAGGACCCCAGTCAGCCTCCGCCATTTTCGATACCATCGAAATTGTGAAATTTGTATGGCGAAGCGAAATCGCATTACATCGCTGGAAGAAGTGTTGATGGAAGTCTCTTTTATGACCTTTAGTGATTTCACGGTGATCTCTTTCGTTCAGACACGCTCCGTGTAAAATATAATACCGAAAATCCCGCATCCGTGGATTACTAGTTAAGAGCACTTTACGTAAGGATCGACCTCTGTGCATATTATAGAATAGTAAAATTGATGTCATAATTAAATTTCACAAACTCGATTTAATGTCTTCATGCTCAAAAAGTTTTACTTGTGCATTCTTTATCTTCATTGATATTAGGTTGCCCAAGAAAATAGCACAATTATCTCGTTAAATAACCAGGGAGAATAATGAAACAAATAGACACTGGAAGCTTAGGGCTGTCGCGATCGCTCATGGAACATTATTTTACTGAAGCATGTACTATAAAAATCCGAAACGAAACGAAACCACGAAAAGAAACTTGCCGTGGATAGCTTTTGCCGCGGCTTGCTTGCGGCTACAATAGCTTTCACTCTGGTTTACTTGCGGTTAGCTTTTATTTGTTGTTTAGGGCAGTATTAAAAATATTTGTTTCGTTTTGTTTCGGTTATTTCAACAGCTGTTCGTCAGGAACAAGCTTATCATTTCTTACCGCTTCTAAACATCAAATTTTTGCCTGCCTAAATGTTAAATAACGTCTTTATATGCACCACAATTGCTTCGAAACGTTATCAGTTACTCAGTTAGAGACTGGTTGATTGCTATTTTATGCAAGTATAGAAATTTTACCAGATCGTATAAAACCAAAAAAGTCACCCTTCAAGCTGGATTGATTTTCAAAATTGACGACAACGGGCTAGGTACGCGACGCAACCTCACCTCCTTGGCTGTCCAACTGGATTTTTTCTTTTGAAGCGTTTCTTTCACCCGGTGCTTCATCTCGTCCAATGTCCGAAGTCCTTTGGACGGAACACCAAGGGACGCCATAATTTGTGCCATCTCCAAAATATCTTCGATAGCGTCGATGTCTTTCGCCTCAGTCATGTTCCTCAAATGCGTGTGCGTTGAACTAAATGTATCAAAGAATCATCCAGAACGATGCAAAGTCGCCATAGTCGAGATAGTATCTCTCCCGTTATAACTGTCTTTCACTTGTCAAGGTTTCCCACTGTAGTCAGGGTCATACAACCCTTTCACATTGCGGTATTTGTAACGCTGTCACGTCCCATTGACGCAGCCGTCACCATGTTTAACAGCGTGACAAATCACGCAGTGTTTGTAAAAAGCCCCAAAAAATGAAACAAATAAAAAAACGCATCCGAGTGCATTGTTGAGTTATATGAGTACGCGAGGTTTTTAAGAACACGAGAGAGGTTCAAAAGATTTCAAGGTTAAACAATTGTGGAAAATAAACTACAATTCCGTGGCTGGCGGGCAGGCGGGCATCAGAACCCCTGCCCTATTATAGTCATATTCTATGGCCAATTATATACCCCATCTTAGTCACTTTTGGGTAAATGTAACTTTCACGACCTCAACTTAGTCACTTAATGGGAGCCGTTTGTCAAATATTAAACAACAGCAATGAATACGGTAACATTTTTTTTCAGCGAATCTTTCCGTTTATAAATCACAACTTGCCAGATTTTTCTTACTCTCAAAATCCCGCAAAAGTGTGACCCCATTCTAGTCACCCTATAAAAAATGCTTGAAAAAGCGGCCCCATTATAGTCAGTCCTGTCGTGAAACTGATGCGACCCCATCCAGCGGCACATCCCCATTAGCCCATTTATAGGAAGTGTCCCCCCCCGGGAAAGCATCCAGAACGATGGAAAGGCATCATAGGCGAGATTTCTCCCGTTGAAGCTACATTTCACTTGTCAAAGTTTCCCACTGTAGTCAGGGTTGTACAAGCCTTTCACAATTACGGTATTTGTAACGCTGTCGCGTCCCATTATCTCAACCGTCACCATGTTTAACAGCGTGACAAAAATGAAATAAATAAAAACGCATCCGAGTGCATTGTTGAGTTATATAAGCACGCGAGATTTTTAAGAACACGAGAGAAGTGCACAGGGAAGCACAAGGCGCAGCCGAGTGCTTCTCGCACTCTTTCACTTATATACCTTCGATAGAAAATGGTACCCAATTAACATACCTGCTAAAGGATTGCTACCGTCTCTTTTAACTCCAACTCGTGAAATCCCCGGCTACCGTTTTATATACCTAGCCTTTCGGGCGGAACTCGAGCTTAACGAACGACAGGTCCACACACCTGTGTTACGAGCATGTAAACTCTGAAGTTTGGAACTCAACTAATGGCTGAGTTTTGCGCTGCCATTTTTTACCTGAGCGGAAAACTTCTTCAGGTTGATTGTCGCCGCGATTATGACTAAAGGCAGCGTAAAACGCAATTCTTGGTTTTCATGTTACGTCATAAAATTCTGAAATCAAAATTTAATAGGCCTGCTAAACTTTTGATATCACTAGGTGTAAGATAAACTAAAAATATATCTTTTCGCAAATTTCCAGCTTAATTGGTTGTGCCCTTCGTTTTAAAAACAGAGCATTTTGAATATTCGAGTTCTCCGCCGTATGTGATATCAAGCTGAGTGCCGTGACAAAGTTGTTTTGATTCAAAAAAGGCCTTTCCTTTCCATTTTTGCAGATCGAACATTCCCAATGTACTAAGTGCTGTTTATGTGAAAGTGTAATAGATCATGAGCCAAAAGTAGTCGCTATTAATAGGAAAATTAAGTTCCAGATGGTTTCTCTGACTCACGGCGGCCATGTTTGTGCCCCTCGGAAGGACACAAATATGGCGTCTCCATACTGAGCTTTATAAATTTGCGTGGAAAGTTTCGGCAAATAACTCGCAAACGGTCC
The DNA here is from genome assembly GCA_963693305.1 of Meandrina meandrites. Lineage (NCBI taxonomy): Eukaryota > Metazoa > Cnidaria > Anthozoa > Scleractinia > Meandrinidae > Meandrina > Meandrina meandrites. Next base: position 27,279,935 of record OY855911.1, on the reverse strand, counting down.
ACCGCACAGACCTTAGATTTGGACAAATCGTTTATCTATTTATCTTCTATAATATCTGAAATTCATAGCTTCTGTCGTTGAATGGTTTCGAAGCCGCGCCTTTGAAATATCGCTATAGAAGTATATCTTCGTCTTCTAGTAAACGAGTATGGTAACCTATCACTGTTTCTCTTGTTTTGAATTGAACAATAACTCTCTTTCTGTAGAAAAATACAGTATAGACCAATTTTCATTGTAGAATAAAAAACAATCGTCGCAAACGTGAATTCGGGAAGCAATCATGACTATAATCATGATGATAAATAAAGAAAGGTGGTAAATTTTAAGCTCGGTAGTGAAATGAGAAAAATGTAGTGTACATGTCACGTGCGTAGGATAAAGAATCAGATATTTGCTTTGAACCATGCTCGTGACATGATGAACACTTCATCTTTCTCAATCATGATAAGAGTAAACAAGGTGCTGTTGCTCCAACCACTTTTATTTCAAAATTAAAGTTCCTCTACGATAAACAACCAATAGCAAAGTTGGACAAAAATTATCAATGCAGGACCAGTATACACATTCTAGAGTCTTTGTTGAAAGCGAGGTAAGGTTTCAATTAACGTAGACTGAGTCACTTCTTGGATATCTTACGGTCAAGATAAAATAAAAGACGCTGAATACTACTTCGTGGTGAACCAGTCTCTAAACATCACGATATGAACAGGAAAACAAGTCCTGCAGCCTTTAAATGAATTTTACAGGTCTGAGCATGCATTTAAGACGTAAAATACAAAACATGTACAAGCTATATGTTTAAGGGCTAAAAATCGGTTGTCTATATTAAGAAGGCCTAGTATCATAAGTACCAGCAGCATCGTCTTAGAAATGTTTTTACTTTTATCTACTAAACCCTTTTTAATTCTTTACTTGTGTTAAAAATATATATACTTTTTGTGTCTAAACCATGATTTCTGGCAACTATTGTTTCTTTCACACTTTTGGACTATTATCGCTAAATTCAAACACTATTCTGTGGATACATTTCATTGGCCAGGCAAAATATAGGGTGGTAAACACGATTTCAAAATATTTGGCCCATTGGACTGCGAATCCGTAACTGACATCCAGAAGGAGTAGCCATACTTCTTCACAAATTAGATTTACCTTTTAATTCCCTGTTAGTCCCAGAGCTCAACTTCATATCGGGAACAAAAATTAGTTAACTTTTAAAGTGGTCAATATGCGGTCAAACATCAGCTATGACATAAGGGACGAAGATGTATAATGATAGGTCTAGAGAGTTCATTCTGAGCAATAATTCTAGTTAATATTGACATTACTTACAAACGCATAAGACCTTTTATGGTAGTTAAAGCATACCGTCAGTAAATGTTGCAATAGGTAAATAGAAATGCATGCATAATAAAGAGAGTTAAATGGGCGATGTTGCTTCCTGGTACAGCTTCGTTAATTCATTGTGACACATCGCAGCAGTTGGTCGTTTGTCTGCCTCGCCATCCCAGCACCATTGCATCAGATGCTGCCAGCCATCTGGAGGCTTCCTCCTACCTTCAACATGGGACGGTCTTACACCTTCGGTCACTTTCTCTAGAAACGTATGCAAGTCTCCTTCTACATCAAGGAGGGCCCTCTTGCCATACCACATCTCCCACATCATGATGCCAAAGCTGTATATATCCGCCTTGCTATCGTACACATTGGCTCTGATCACTTCCGGTGCGGCGTATGCAACAGTTCCGGCCATGGTACCGGTAATCATGTTTGCTTTTTTAGATGCACCAACATCGGCAATCTTGATAACACCTTCGTGTGTTATCTGTAAAAGGACACAAATATCGAAAGCAAACTCTCATTTGTTTGTAATTAAATAACACAGGAATGAACGATCGCATTAAAAAAAATACTACTTCAGATTCTCCCGGGGGGCGGTGACGCCAAATAATATGAAAGGGACGGCGATGCTTGTCTGACAATTTGAATCGAGAGACTGTGCAATAATTATGATGAGGGGGCTCAAAGTTAGCTGCAACCTCCCCCCCCCCCCTTCAAAACCTGAAAAACATCTCCCCCCTGTTAATGCTAACAACTAAAGTCACCCCCCTCCCCATCCTTAGTTCCCAATGCAAAATTTGAAACTATGAAAGATACGATAGCGAAACATGATCAGACAGTCTCTTCAGTGACAGAACGTGTACATTATAGACAGGGATGTCTTGCCCTCACCAGACACCGCAACAGGTGAGTTCGTTGAATATTAGCTATCACCCCCTTCTTTCCACTGAATAATTTAGAAATTGCCCCGATCTCTCTGTTACTTTACATTCTGCCCTCCTCTTGTTTTGCGACCCCCCCCCCCCCCCCCCCACTCAAACTATTGCACAGTCCCTTACCCCTAAATGAGACTAACCTGGGTGTAGCTCAAGCTGTTTTGAACCCCTACGAGATAACATTTTTAACGCCTGATCAGTCCAGGCCAGCAACACAACATAACGGAGTGTTATGTCCACGACTACTAAGAATATTAGCCTTCTGTCCTGAACACCCTAAGTAAGACCAAAATCCATAATGTACACCCAAAGCGAGACGTCGAGCCTTCCCATCCCTTTCATATGGGAGTCTCCCCACTCCCGGGAAGCTAGTGTAACGAACACAGTTACATCGTACCCGAACAGTTTTCCTTCATGAAATGAATGAAATGATCCTCGCATCGCACCGGTATTGCTGAGGTCATGGATTCAAATCCCGTTGAAGCCTTGAATTTTTTTTCAGGCTAAAAAAATGTAATTACGTAAATCGCTTACACACTGCGAGGTTCATTTCGTCATTTATCCGCAGTTCATATATATGTCTTTCGCATATTCATTACGTTAGTTAGTTTTCATTTGATAACAACAGTTGACTCCCATAAATACTTGAATCACTGGCTGATCAAAGCGTAAGAAACGAACGACGAACAGTGTAAAACCCACAGACTTTTCCCTCACTATAACTTGATTTTCAGACAGTCCGAACATGCTGCCATCACTCCCAACGAACTCGGACAGACTGAGAATCAGGCATGAATTGGCCAAGCGCACCAAAAATGATACATCTTGTGTTACAACACTTACCAGTATGTTTTCCAATTTGAAGTCCCTGTGAACGATCCCCCGGCTATGTATAAATTCCAGACCAATAGCGATTTCTTTTGCCCATCGGATTGTATTTTTGTCTGTTGAAGGTGTTGAGGACGGCACTCCCGGTATATTCTTAGGATTCAGGAAGATGTGTTTCATCAAGTTTCCCTTGCACAACTCCATCACCAGTATCGTCCTCAGCTGATCCCCTTCCTTGCGCAGTGCTGCACCGTAAAACTTTACAATGAAGGGGCAATTCAACTTACTGCGAAAAAAGACGGTAATATTAAAGCCTAAATTGAACGTCAAAGTGATTAGTCAATTAGCAATACTTCATCGATTGGAGAAATGAATTACCGTTTTCCTTTTTCCTCGTTTATGATGGACTTTTATGTAAGAACGTGTTTTTAACAACTTGATTTCAGTACAACCTAATAAAAAGCGCTAATTTTACAGCTAATTCGTTTGTTGCTAAGTACTGTAAGCTGTATAAAATGTTTTAAAACCTGAAAACTTGTTTTGCATCGTGACAAAATTTACCTCAACGTTTCTGTTTCAGAAAGGAAGGCACTTGCGTTAGAGTAGTTTAGTTCTTCTTTCCAGACTTTCAAAGCCACGGGTTGTTCTCCTTCTTGTAGCTTTAACTTCCCGCGAAAGACGTAAGCAAAAGCACCTGTTCCAAGAAGTGAGCTTTCATCGTCCTTCCATTCCAGATCGCTGCAACTGATGTCCATGGTGCGTACTTCTTTGATACCGAACAGGACCATGCGCTCCCTCAGCCTTAAACTCCTCTGGTACAAAGGTTTATAGAAATCTTCTATTTCTTTCCGTGATCGGTTCTCATCTATCAGCTGCTGGCATAGCATTTTGGCAGCCTTGATGAGCTCAGGGAGACGAGCTACAACTTGCCTGAGAAAATTTTGAGACTCATTCAGTTGCTCCACCACGTACGTCCGCAGATTCTGTTCTTCAGCTACTTCAATTAAATATTTTTTGGAAGCTTTTTCCATGAATGCGCACTTGTCTTTTTCGAACTTTCTTACGTTCTTCCAATCTTCCAGCTTCCCTTTGATGGCCATAGCACCAACCACAGGAGCGCTGACTATCAAGGCAACCAGGCCGACTGGAACCCAAATGGGGCTTGTGACGCCAATGAAAACCCTTTGGGCCACGGCAAAGGTCTTCGTAGTTAGGGAACCACTTTCAGGGCAGGGAGCATCCTCTGCTAAAACGGAGGTTTCCAGATTTTGAAGTTGTCCCACAACAAAGTTAAATCGTTGTTGGATGTATTGGTTTAGGGACGTGCGAGCATCAGCAAAGACATGGTTCTCTTCTTCCCACGCTGCCATCTTCTCCTCAAGTCGCTTCGTGAGCGCTTTTTGGATGTAATGCTTGGTCACCTCCCAGCTTTCCTCCATGTTTGGAACATCATCTACCGTCCACGAAGAAAACTGTTCAACAACGTTTGAAGACTTGAGGTACTCGGACAGTGCACTAACAGCGTTGTCTGTCTTGTTCTCCAGATACTCCTGCAACTCCTTGTTAACTGAACTCTGCTGTTCTTCAATCGTCACTAGGCGGTCAGTGATAAGCGTCATTCTCTCAGTAACTTTTGAACGATCTTTGTGAGAATTATCAATAAACGCTTTAGTCTGATAAGCCATGCGAGAAAGGAGGTAATCAAGCCACCTGAAAACAGAAAAAGTATATAAATTATTAAAAATTGATGCGCAGCCAGGGTGAGACATGATAAAAAATTAAAAAACGTTCACTGGCTAAAAAGGTTTAAAAGAATATGAGCTTTCGGCTGTCGCTCTACAGCCTTCGACGGTCTAGTTTCAACAGTCTTAAAGATGCATTTAGCATACTTGTGTACTAATTGTTTTGTTTTGTTTTGTTTTCTAAGTGTCAACAAAAAAAAGAACTGTTGAATCGTAAAAGAATGTAGTGTAAGGGCTATTGTAAGTTATATATCGTAAGTAATGTATTGTAAGTAAGTTATTGTAAGTAATGTATTGTAAGTAGTGTAAAGTGTTGTAAAATATTATAAATAAAAATAAACAAATTACAAAAAAAATTAGCATGCCTTTAGCAGCTTAATTATATAGCTGTCAGGAAATCCTATATTGCCGGGCACAACTATTATCTTGTAATTTCTGAGAGCTGTCCAATTTAGGATAAATGTGGATAGTTTCACTTAGGGCTTATGCACAAGCTGTCCAATTTAAGAAAAATAGGACAGTTTCTTTCAGCCAATCAAATGCAAGAAACAACGACATGTGATAGAGATTAGCCAATTAGCACTAAGCGTAGCGTCAGCTCTGTAAACTGCAAGTAGTTGACAATGGCGAAATTTTATCGGGGAGATTTGATGAGATATCAATTTCTCTTGATCGTTTCAGCAGTAGTAACTAAAATGAGAAATTCCTGCGTCGTCAGAAGGGAGTGAACCAAAGCCAAAACACCTCCAAGACAAGAAAACTTGGCTGAACCTAAGAGCAGCGCAGCGAAGCGAGTAAGTTGGAAGGTAAATGTTCCTCGCAGTGAGCTACGTAGAAACGATTCTTTGTCGTTTTTCGCTGAATTGCGACGAATACGAACCAGATAGTGGAAAGGAGGATGCCAGATTCAAGAAGTTATAAAGCTCGTTCGGACAATTACAAAGTGTCACTTTGTTAACGATTTTAATCGATCGATGCTGTATTTTCAACCTGTAGCAAGCTTCACAAACCCAGGTGAAAAAAATTGCACTGTTTTATTAAGTTTTATTTGTGAAGACAGTGCTTTCACTGAGTTGCAGATGCTATGCTATTCTTGCTATTTCTGTAGGCTTTTTCCGTTCTGAACATAAGTGTTTACGCAGGATTGATTGACTAGCTAGTCAAGATAATTAATAATTCAAAAAATTCAAAAAAATTCCTCTAACAGCCAAATTGGACTCGCCTACGGCCTCGTCCAATTTTGGCTGTCCTCGGAATTTTTTTTCATCCAATTATTTCCAAATTGGACAGCATGTACTCCTATTACATATACAAACTGAATTAAAATAATTTTGCTGCAAGATATTTACTTTTCTAGTTTGAATTTGAGCGATAAGGGAATCCAAAGAACGTCTTGGACTCCATATAAACAGATTCTGGATTTAAATGACTTAGTTGATTGCTTATCGGATTCAAGATCTCACAATCGGTTTTCAAAAGAAGCTGGAGACCGCTGAAATTCATGTCACAGTTTGGTTTGATATTTAGATTACAGCAACCTGGATTCAGGATTCCATAATTATCAGTTGAACTGCAACATAGATTCCGCATTCTAAGGACAATAGCTATTGGATTCCGGCTTCCGGTCACCTAAATATTATTTATAAATAACGAATTACACAGACAGTGGTTCTTAAATTAATTGGGCGTAATATAATCATCTATCCAATGAACGACTCATATTAATTACCTCCATTGTGCCTGTAGCCTTGCTTCCCTTGCTTCGATACTTTTCAAAACCATGGACTTGATACCATTCATTATTTTCACATATTCGTCGGTGATTGCTCCAAAGCGTTGTACCACGCTGGCTTCCGTCGATGACATGCAAATTATCTGGGAATCTGGGTCCAAACTGGGCCAGCACTGTGTTAGTTTTTCAATGATGTTGTTCTTAAGGTCATTAGCCTTGTGTTGTGGTATTTGGTCCCACTTGTTACACACGAACAGAGCTTGAGTTGATGATAATTCCCTCTTCTGGTCAAGAGATACCTTTCTCGAGTGTTCGATTAGTTTTCGTAACTGAAAACAAAAACGGAAGAAAGGATAATAATCATTTGATTTCTGAGAACCACCATCATTGGACGGTTAATTACGCGTTTAATTTAACTGGTTGTATGGTTTCTATTCACCCCAGGTATCGCACTACACATTCGTTTAAAGACATACTTCTGCTATTCCAACAATTGAGGCCTCCTTTGCTATGATCGTTTGAACAAATTCACTGACAAAGAAAGGAAGGAGGTCGTTCGGTATACGGGTAAAGATAATGAAAATTATAACCTGAAATCTTTATTTCGAAAGCAAAAACAAACACGATAGGGAGTGCAAAATCGCAATTCGCATTCCTTGCAAGTATTGTTTCAGCAGTATTGCATTAACCTACCCTGTGTTCCTCTATTCCACCGCCCCTCGCACTGTTGATTACGTAGATGAAAGCGAACGCCTCTGGAAGATATTCTTTAACCATGTCGTCCATGATGCTGGATTCACCAACGACAGGACCGTCCACTATAACGATTCCTTGCTGAGGATGGCGCATGTTAGATATATGAGAATGATTTAATATAAATAAGGGTCGTTTGACTGCTGGATTTGGGCTTACATGCATGCTTTAGATAGACCCAATTTTAATTTTGCCCCTTTCTCTCAACTTGGACTACGGGAAACTGTATATTCTTGTCATTACAATGTCTTGACGAAAATCAATGAATTTTGAAACCAAGTAAACTTCAGCTCTCTTCCAATAAACTACACATCAACCTCGTTCCCAGGGTCTCTCTCCTGCCTCCAAGGGTCTCTTTCTTTCTCTTATTCCCTCGCTCTAGTTCACTGGGATGTTTTTTGCGTGTTAAAATATCATATTAAACATAGTATTTTTAAGTTCTCTGAGAAGACAGTTCATCCTGCAATTACACTAAAATACCTAAATTGAGTATTGAACGTACTATAGATAAAGCCTTTACTCGTCACCAACCTCTAGCATGCTGTGTGGCCAAAAGAGTTCAATCTTCTTGTAATTCGAACCCTTCTCTCCAGAACTGTCATCATGGACATAAGAAGAAATCTCATCAAGGTACCTTTGTTGACAGGCTTCCATTGACTGACCAAGCCAGACAGTCTTCTCTGTGAGTCCTGTTTCGGGATCTTTCCCTTTAAAGTGTGCCACTAATTTGGGCGTGGGTCCGTATTTTAGCTCACAGATGGTGGACATCAAGCTGAGACGAGAGTAAGGAAGAAGTTTCTCTCCAAGAATCAGATTCAGCAGGGTACTCTTTCCAGAACTTGTCTCACCTGGTGAGATTATCATATTCAGTAGGCAATTTCAATCAAATTTTTAAAACTTTTTTTTTATGAGACATTAATTGCAATACTTTGGCAATTTAAAACCGTATACTAATCTAAACTGGGATCGAGATTTCTCGAAGCTCCACAGAAAACAAGAAATATGGTTCGAGTATCTGGGAGATCAAGAAATTGGGAGCAAAATTGCAGTGTTCGAAGAGAATCAAATGGAAACAATTTTTGGTCAGAGTTGCGGAGGTTAGAGAAGCCGAGAGCTCGAAGAATAGGAAATTCTTTTAAATTTTTGAACTACAGTGGAACCCCGCTTTTCGGACACGCGCCTAATACGGACACCCCAATATTACGGACAGTTCCGTTTGTCCCGACAAAAAGCTCATATACTCTTTTCTGTGTCCCGAGTGACAAACTCCTATATATCGTCAACCCCGCTTTACGGACACTGTTTATCTGTGCACCGTCATTTTTCAATGTCACGCTTAACTGGAGACATTGTACTCCGGTCAGATAATCCCAGATTTTGGCGGATTAAAACAATATAATTTGTCACAGTTACAGTTACTGTACAAGTAAACAACATTTCGACGCCTTCGACAATGTGGCGAAAAAACAAGTGTCCGTGACTTTTTGTCTAACAGCTCGCTTAATACGGACGCCCCGATAATACGGACACTTTGGTTTGTCCCCTTGGTGTCCGTATTAACGGGGTTCCACTATGTACTGTAATGCATCCTGTAAACCTTTAAATTAAAGCGAAACCTCAATTTAATCGAGGACCCTGGAAATGTATTTTGGTGGGCAACACAACATCAGTCTGACTTACCTTGTAAGCGACTGTTTAATGACCTACAGTAGCTACAACCACAAACAAAAGTAGTTGTGAAGGTCGCGATTACAGCGAGTTTTGAATCCAACTTAGCAAATACCAGTGTTGTACTGTTTTAGGACTCCCCCGGTTCCCATTTCAATGTCGGATCCTCACTTTACAAACTTGTGTTTGCAAAGGAAGGGGAGGAAAAAAGTGGAAAGCTTCCCAACAATTTTGTTCACTATTCTCACTGGGAGTCCTCATGCACAAACGCCCCTAATTCCGCTGAGATCCCACTTTTTTATTCCCGCACTTCTGTCTATCCTCAAGGGAATCTGTTATGCATATTGTCACGCGAGTATTAAGTATAAATAGTCCTGTTTTATCATGTTTATTCCTCTTTTCGTTAAAACGGATGCCAGAGATCAGATTGTCGCCCCACCCTCCTCCCCGCAGCGATGGCTAGTTATTGTGCCTGTAAAGCTCCCGCTCCTTTCCGCCTATGGGCTCGCCTCTTCCCATATCTTATCTTAACCTGGGGCGTTTGGGAGTGGGGGCTCCCGGTGAGAATTTATTACGACTCACCTGCAACGAGTACAATGCAATCCTCCTGTTTAGTAAGATTCCATTTGTTCATAGCGATTTTGTCGTTGAGGTTTCCTATATTCTGCTCCAAAATACTTCGAACCTTGTTATCCATGCTGTTCAAACAAACTTCCGTATCCTCGTAGAATTGGTGAAGGGTTTCTCTCTTTCTCTCATATTCCTGCTTAGCTCGAGTCAACACAGAAAAAACCTGATTACAGGAAAACATAGTATGAGTTATCGGTATTTATATTACCAAATTGGTCTTATAATATATTTTAGGGTTTATACCCAAACGACTGGGCTAATGCAATATCCGAAATATTATTTACATAAGTGAAGAATGATTCTCCTGTCCACTCCAAATCAGAATTTTGACACGGTGCAGATTTATGTCAAACGTCACGCGACACGGTACACATTTTAAGATGTATTAAACACGGAGCGACCCTATAAAAACGCAGGGGCAGTTAGTCGGGGCGAAACGAAGCAAATCGAGCAGAACGTTCTTGTTGTATTATCGTGAAACAGGAACAATAAGCAATTGAATTTGGAGTGACAAAATTCAAAACTGCCACTTTCGTTTGCTCTTCAGCTGGATTATACGTGGCATAGGCTTGACTATAACTTTATTCTTCAGCAATAAGCGCATTATGACTTCACAAAATATAATTTATTCCTGATCATTTCTTAGAAAGGCCACAATATTTATTTGTGAATACTTGCAACGCATTTATCCAATTAATTACCGGCGCTAAGCTCAGGTCCGTGATTTTGCAAAACAATGCATGAGAGCTTTTTCTGAACCTCGCTCTCGATTGTTTGTAACCCAAACAACAAAACAGAGAATTCTATACACGAGAATGTTGATGTTATTTCTTGTACTGCTTTAATTCTATTTTTAGTTTAGGAAACGAGCCAAGTTTGGATCACGCCACACCAAAGGCCAGTTGATTTCATTTTCCAACCGAATGAAATTGTCTCATTGGAATTTTTGATTGGCAGGCTGAACAGTCCAGCTTCGTTATATAGGATCGTGTTTAAAATCAGAATTTCTGGCACTGTTAATGATTTAGCAATGTAGAACCGTTTACGGCTAACCCTCTCGTTCTCGCTGCCGTTGTCGTTTTCCGCAAAATTCTCAAATCATATCTATTTGACCATAAAACTTCCACGGTTGATTGAAGTTTAGACAAGGTCACCAAGGGGTCACTCGACATAGTTCATCATTTCTTCACAGAAATAATGGTCGCTCTTCTAAGAAAACAAGGGACAGCAAACCTGTGTGTGACCAAATATTGCCTTAGCCGTATCTTTTCTTTGACGAAAGGAAGAATAGCACAGTTCTAAGTTTGTTGTAAAATGAGGGATGTGAATTCCATTTCGACTTCACAATATCACTTCTTGCTGCTGTTCAAACTTTTCGTCTGCACCAATTCCAGCAAAGGAATTATATTGAATGCGATTTTCTCGAGTTGACAAGCTAAGTTCCGCGAATAGCTCTTGATTATGCGAAATAGACGCCACGAGCCTCAGCCCGACATTATATCTCACCTCCTTTCCCGTCCAACCGGAACTCTTCTCATACATTTTAAGCGCTCCTTTCACCCGGTCCTTCAGTTCGTCCAACGTCTTAAGTCCTTTGGACGAAACACCAATGGACGCCATTATGTGGGACAGATCCTCTAAATCGTCGATGGCGTCGATGTCATTTGCCTCAGTCATTGTCAAAAAAAAGTACCTTAAACGCGCAGAATTTAAACTCAATTTATCAAGGAATCATCCTGAATGACGAAAAGGCTTCATAGTCAAGACCCCGTTGTAACTGCACTTCACTCATAAAAGTGAGCCACTGTTTTCTGAGTCATCGCATCAGAACCATACGACCCTTCAATACGCTACGGTATTTAATTCTGTCTCGAGCTATTAGCTCAGCAGTTACCATTTTAAGAACGTGACAGATCACGCAATGTGTACATAAAACTAAAAGCCCAAAAATATAGCCGTTTAGAAGCTTGAAATTGATGAGCCCAGTAAAAGAATCTCGGTAGAAGGACTTCCGGGAAGGATGTTTGTTCCCAAACGGTGGAACGGTCAAAATCAAAAGGGGTCGTCACACAAAGCAGTAGATTTTACCTTTTAATTTCTCCACAGAACGAACCACGAGGTCTCACAATGAACGTGTTACACGAGTCAAAAACTGCGCCCGCGATACAACCAGGCGGTGAATTCGTGAAAATCACCAGGGCAACGAGTTAATCATTAAATGGCTAAATTATTACAATTTTATCGGTTCTTAACATCCCCCTCCCGAATGCAATTGATGCATTCGCTTACTAATAACATGCATAAATATCTAAAGTCCATGGAGGAGTATGACCACTGTCATAGATTGTTTCTCAATAAAGTTCAAATTCAAATCATCTTGTCTAATCAATGTTTCTAACAATTGAAAGTTCTAGGTAACAAAACACCAATGACTGTCACTTTCTCAATCAGGCGCAAAATCGGCAAAACAGTTAAACGATTAATGACTCTCAGCATTCAGCACTGTCTTCAACATACTCCAGGGGGCACAGGCGATGGACAGGACGCAAGTACTCCTTGTTCTTTGCCTTGACTTTCACCACTCTCACTAGACCATCCTCGCCAGGGTATGCTTCAATCACGCGGCCAAGAGGCCACTCTCCTCTGCTGGCGTTTGGCTCGACAATTAGTACAACATCACCTTCCTTCAAGTTGTGTCTTGGGTGGAACCACTTTTTTCTCACATTAAGGTGGCTCGAAGGGGTTTAGATATTCTCATCTTTGGTATTCTATTGCAGCTACACCAATAACATTGAGGTTAAACTTTTAGTACGACTTTGTAAAGGTTTTACCAGTGAACAAATTGCAGTTGCTATGACGTCAAAATTCGTTGCCATGGCAACGTCATATGAGGTCCAAGATACCTTATTTTTACCTTTTGAGGCTAACAACAAAAACTAGACGGTGAAAGTTTTTGTTTTTCATATATTTTTGCCTACTGGGCAAAACAAACAATCTAACAATGTTTAAACAAATTCTGTAGGTAGGGTTCAGAGCCACCTTAAATGAGTGAAAAATGGCGTAGCTTCGAATTCTACCTACAGATTTTTTTAAAAATTTGCAAAAATTTTCCTTTTGTCAGTTAGATAAAAATATATCAAAAGCAAGAACTTTCACCGAGTAGTTTTTGAGTTATTAGCCTCAAAAGGTCCAAAACAGGGTATCTTTGACCTCATATGACGTTGCCATGGCAACGATTTTTGACGTCACAATGACTTCGATTTGCTCATTGGTAAAACTTGTACAAGTTTGTACTAAAAGATTTTCCTAAATATTATTGGTATAGCTGCGATAGAACATCTAAAACGGGCATGTCTAATTCTGACTAAACTGTTATGAGCCACCTTAAGGCTGGGCAGGAACTCCTTTCTCCAACGTTTCCAGAACTGTCCTAGGAGCTGTTGCACACGGTGCCACCGTTTCCTGGGGTTGTAGGTTTGCTCGCAGTCAAGCGCCTCGGGGGCAAATGGTCCTCCAATCTCTCCAACAAGGAAGTGGCTTGGAGTGAGTGGCGAAAGGTCATTGGGATCTGAGCTGACATAAGTTATTGGTCGGGAATTCAGCAATCGTTCCGCGCCGCAGATGGCTGTGTGTAGCTCCTCGTCGCTAACATCTGCGTCTCCAAGGATGACTTTGATTGCTTTCTTTGCACTTTTGATCAGTGCCTCAAATACACCACCAAAATGGGGGGCACAAGGTGGGTTAAACTTCCAGTCAATGGGGCAATATTTGCTGGTTTCTTGTGCGATTCTGTCTGCATCAAGAGCCTCCACCAACTCCCGCAGTTCGCGCTCTGCTCCAACGAAGTTGGTTCCATTGTCAGAGATGACATAGGTTGGTGTCCCCCTCCTTGATGTCATCCGGGTGAATGCGTTAATAAACGAGTCAGTGTCTAATGCGTAGGACATTTCCAAATGCACAGCTCGGGTTGTAAGGCAAGTGAAAAGACACAGATAACGCTTGGCTCTTGTCCTACCACGTCCTTGTTTGGTCAAGAATGGACCTCCATAATCGACACCAACTCTTTCAAATGCCCGTAGTGAAGACTGTAATCTCGATTTGGGTAATGGGGCCATCATCTGATTGCCTGTCTTCATGGTCAAACGACGTCGACATTCAGCACAAGCCTTGGTTACACTTCGCACCATGCGCCTTCCTTTTACAATCCAGAAACGACTTCTTAACTCAGTTAGAATTTGCTCCGAATCTCTCATGCGCGTCAACAATGACTAGTCTTGTTACAGGGTGGTCCTTTGGTAGCAGGATGGGGTGTCTTTTGTCGTATGAAACCTCATCTGCGAAACGCAAGCTTCCATCCATCCGAAGCAACCCATCACCGTCACTCTTAGGGTTCAGTTGAGTCAGCGACCCTTCGTTTTCTCCACCAGGGAAGGCTTGGGCTTGGGTTTGCTTAATCCAGAAGGTCTCTGCTTCTGATACCTCGGTTGGCAGGAGGATTCCGTCCTTTCTCCGTAAATTCACTGGAAGTCGGCAATTGGTCAGGAATCGCTGAACCCATCCTGTCACATGAACCAGACGCTTGAGGCTTGAGAATTTGTTTGGGTCAATGATCACACTAGCATGGCTCTTGGTCAGGTGTGTTCTGGATGTCGTTCGTCCTTCGCAGTCTTCATTCTTTTTAGTGTTGTCTCTGGGGGGTGGTGCTGCTGGCCAGGTTGATTCATCATCTTTGAGAAAGACTGGTCCCTCCATCCAAACGTCACTCTCGGCTAAGGTCATGGCAGAAAGCCCCCTTGTTGGCAGGTCCGTTGGGTTGACTGTTCCTGGTACATGTCGCCACTGTTCAGGACTTGATGTTCGCTGAATTTCGCCAATTCGGTTGGCAACAAATGGTTTGAACTCGCGGCTCTGATTGCGGACGCAGTACCACACATTCTCTGAGTCTGTCCAGAAGATGGTTTTATCCGCGGTGATCACTTTCAGGATGTTTTGGGCTAGTCGACTTGAAAGGACGGCACCCATAAGCTCTAGCCGAGGAATTGTCATCGCCTTCACTGGGGACACACGACACTTTGATGCAATAAGGCGAGATGTTGGACTGCTGTCCTGGTATCGACAGACTAAATAGGCAACTGATGCGAAGGCGTCATTAGACGCATCTGAAAATAGGTGTAGTTCAATGCTCTCTGGGTGCGCTCGACGCAGACAACGAGGGACAGCAACATTTGACAGTTGTGGGAGTTCCGATACCCACTTCTCCCACTTGACTTTTAAGTTCTCTGGTAATTTGTCATCCCAGTCAACACCAGCCATCCATATCTCCTGCATAAGGACCTTTGCTCTTACGGTGAATGGTGCCAAGCACTGAAGCGGGTCAAACAGGCTGGCTATAGCACTCAGTACGTTTCGCTTGGTTGATGCTTTGTTGTCGACAAGTGGCTGTTGCACCTGCAGGGTAGAGACATCTCTTTCAGCTTCCCACATTACTCCAAGAGTCTTGGTCTTTGGCAAGATATCTTTGTCCAACTCCAAGGTAGGTAGCCGATCTTCCTTCGGGACATCTTCAATCACAACTGGTTCATTGGAGGACCACTTCCTTAACTTGAAGCCTGCCATGGCCAATAGAGCAGATAGCTGACGTTGGAGGTGTTGAGCACTTACAACAGTCTCACAGGAGTCCAGAACATCGTCCACGTACATCGAGTCTTCAACAGTGCTCGCTGCTTCAGGAAAGTCCAAAGCGTGTGTCTTGGCATGGGTCTGAAGAACATACTGAGAACAAAATGGCGAAGCAGTGTTTCCAAACAATAGTCGCTGAAACTCAAACACGTCAGGCTCTCTTGAAGTGTCAAAGTCACGCCACAGGAACCGGTGATATGGACGGTCTTTATCTTGCAGTTCAACTTGTAAGAACATCTCAGAAATGTCAGCTGACAGGGCTACAGGTGCTCGACGAAAACGTTTCAACACATCAATTAAGTCTCTTTGAAGCTTTGGCCCAGGCCATATGGCGTCATTCAAACTCTTTCCGTCATGCTTCGCTGCAGCGTCAAAGACTACGCGCACTTTTGTCGTAACTCTGTCTTCTTTGACCACCGGAAAGTGGGGCAGAAACCATTGTTTTTCAACTTCAGATTTGGGCACTTGACGAATGTAGTCCTTTTTCTCGTACGTAATCTTGAAAGATCTTGTTGTAGGCTTCCATGACCTCTGGGCCTTTTCGTTTGAGGGACTTCTCCTGGCTTTTGAGTCGCACGAGAGCTACATCATAATTGTTAGTGAACTTTGGTTCGCCTTCTTTCCAGGGGATTCCAATTCTGTATCGTCCGTTCCTGACCTCCAGCGTCTCTGATACTTGAGCAACTGCCACTCTCTCTTCTGCTGTCATCCGTTGTTCAGGCTTGTTCACGATCCCCAGGGATTCGAGTTCCCAAAATGCGCGCAGGATGTCATCAGGTGGTGGTGGCCTGCTGACTTGACTACTGCGCTACGTGCGTGTGAAGTGGGAATGAGTGTTGCGCCGAAACTCTTCCACCAATGTAGGACCAAAGCACACCCAGCCCAGATTTGTCAAACGCGCAATGGGGTCATTTGGTTGGTCACCGCAAGTTTCCTTCAACACATGATGAAAGACTGGATGATCACTGCCAATCATGATGTCAATCTGACGCCGTCTTGATACATTCTCGAATGGCACTTGGCGAAGATGGGGCCACTTATCCTTCAGTTCTGACCAGCGAATAGCTGGCGTGTCACCAGCAATGTTCTCAAGGACATGAGCTTGTAAAGGACTTGAAAATGTACCATCTAGGTTTGTCACTGTCAGTTCAACCCTGCGTGAACGTGTCTTGACTTCTGCTCCTCCTGTTCCTGCGATAGTCAGATTCAACTCTTGTCCATGTAACTCTAGCTCTTCAGTAGCCTCCTCAGAAATGTAGGAACTCGTGGAGCATGGGTCGAGCATGACATTTACCCTCAGTTCTTTATTTCCATTACTGATCAGGGCTGGTAGAATCATTAATGACACGTGTTCAACATGGCTAGTATTGTGGGTCTGCTCTCGAGAGTTGGGGTTAACCGGTGCCAGGTCACTGGTGCTTACTCCTGTAGCCTGTACGGATCTTCGTTCTGGATTCGGCTGTTCTTCTGGTCGGAAAGGTGAGGCGTCCACATGTAGTTGGCCTTGAGTTCTGTCTGTCAGATGATGTGGGGTCTTTTCATGAAGATAGCTGCTGTAGTTGGTACTTTGATATCCTTCAACTCCACATCGCTTTACATTAGGGCATTCCTTACTGTGATGACCAGCAGCTAGACAACGGTAACAGCGATTAGTATTTCCAATCAGCTCCTTTCTCTTCATAACAGGTAGCTCTTTGAAGGCTTTACAAACCCATGGTGGATGATTCTGTTTACATGTGTCCACAATACAGCCTCTTGGCTTCGATTTGGTGGTAAAGGCTCTTCCACGAACTCGGTCGCCTCGAAAACCATTTCGCCGTCCTTCTGGCCCATCAGACTTTCTTCTTTCGAACCCACTCGTCTCTTCCCTCGCTTTTTCCATGATCTGCACGCGGATCTCTACCCACTCTATGAGTGACTCGAAGTTGTCTTCCAGAGAATGATCGATAAGCCAATGCTTGTATGCCTGCACATCCTCTTCTGACAGTTTCTCCTTTGCTGTGAGATTCAGATTGTGTCCTTGAAGTTCTTGTCCTGGACCACAGTCTTTCAGTGCTATCCAAACTCTCTCGAGTATGCCTTGAAAGTTCTCCATATCTTCCAGATTTCGGGGTCTAACCTTCTGCCAGCCACGCAGAGCAGTCAGGTGTTTGATCTGCAAACGCCTCTCTCCTCCATACTTTCTTTCGAGCTTTTCCTTTGCTCTTTCATAGGCATTTACAGAGTATCCAAGGTCTTTTACCAATGCCAGGGCCTTTCCGGTCAAACTGCTCGGAAGTCGTAACACTTTTTCGTCAACAGGAATATCCATTCCATCAACAACAGACATAAAGGCTGCCTTCCAAGGTTCATAGTCAGCTTTATCTTCTCCTGAGAACTTCGGAAGATCAACACCTTTCAGCTTGACGGGAAAGTTCCTTTGTACCGGTCTGCCATGGTACTGGCCAGGCCCATATGCATTCTTCTCATACACTAAGTCAGGGGAACGGGAGATGCCCAGTGATATATCATCTTTATTGTGTAAGCCAGTCCCTTGCTCTGCTGCATCTGCTCTCAGTTGATTCAGTGCAGCCACCTTTCTTGCTTCCTCGGCCCGCTGTTTGGCTAATTGAACTTCAGCGGTGATTCTTTCTAGCTCTAATTCTTTCTGTTTCTGTTCTTCTTCTACTTGAGAAAGGCGTTCACTGGCCTGTTTTGCTTCCAGTTGCTTCTGCTTTACATATGAGGATGCCAAAGAAATGTTGTCATCATTTGTCTGCGACTTATTTGAAAGTAAAATTGACTCTTCCTCTCCCTTTTCAAGTCTTTCTTGTACATGTTTTTCAGCCTTCTCAATAATTTCGTCAACTGGCGCCATTATTTCATCTGCTTCTTTGTCAAGGGATTCAATAATTTTGTCTGCCTCTGCAATTTCGTTCAGTGCGTAAACTTCTTTGAGACTGGCAACGATTTTCTCAATAAGACTTGACTCTGTTTTGATTTTGTTAATGGCTCTTCGTACAGCGTTTTTGCTCGGCAAAGCTCCATTTAATGTGTTACTCTCCAGTAGATCACTCAACTGATTCTTTGCTTTTGTGAGTCTAGTCTTGGCCGATTTCTTGTTGCTACGTAAGCTTTGAATTTTACTAGTAGTACTTACTCCGCTCCCATCTTTTTCGCTTTCGTTTTCCTTTTCGGTCACAACGTCTTCAGGGGTTTTTTCTTCAGTCGAAGACGGTAAGTCTTGTCCTCCGCTCGTCTGGTCTTGTTCTGGCTTACTCGTGTCCGCCATAATAAACTATTCATTCGTCTGTTCGGTCGAAATCCACGCTCTGTTGTCCAAATAATCCGGCTCAAAAGGTCCACAATTGTTCCCAAACGGTGGAACGGTCAAAATCGAAAGGGGTCGTCACACAAAGCAGTAGATTTTACCTTTTAATTTCTCCACAGAACGAACCACGAGGTCTCACAATGAACGTGTTACACGAGTCAAAAACTGCGCCCGCGATACAACCAGGCGGTGAATTCGTGAAAATCACCAGGGCAACGAGTTAATCATTAAATGGCTAAATTATTACAATTTTATCGATTCTTAACAATGTTACTAAAATGAAGAATGGGGAATGGGGAATGGGGAAGGGGAATGGGAAATTGAAATGGGAAAACTGAAGTGGAAAAATTGAAAATGGGAAATTAAAAACGTGTCATTTGTAAATGAGAAATTAAATTCTTTCGCTAAGGTGGAATAATATCTGCGCATTCTTGAAAAATATAGAGAAGTTTTTGAAGTTTTTTCCTCCTGATCGTACACAAATCGAAGCGCAAAGAATTACTGAATGCGTGGGTGAATCAAAATGCAAACTACGAAAGTCTCTCTTTCATTTTTGTCTCGTGTTACCATGGCAACACGAGAAGTTGGTGTGGGGAGCTTTTGCTTAAGGTAGTACTTCGTGTAAGTTCTCACGTGTGGTCACGAAGTGTGTTTTTTCGAAGCGGGTTGTAGTTGTTTAATTGTGTGTGTAATTTTGCAAAAATATAATAAAAAGCGATGAATAGGATCGTTATTTGTCAGATTTGTCAGAATTGTCAGAAATGTTGTTGCTGTAAGAAATGTTTTGATTTTGAAATAGACGAGGTTAAAGAAAAAAAATACACCAGGTTAGTTAGAAACGACTAATATTATGTATGACCGAAAGAGAGAAATTATATTTGATGAGATTTTATAGGATTGACGAGCAGAAATGTCTATCTGAAACGCAAAGCAATTAACATTAATTTTATATGTTTTGACCCCGAAGATTGAGCTGAGTCAAGAGGTACTAGATGTAGGTTCATATATCTTGTTGTGAATTTCACGCTACAATATAACACAACTTTTATAGAGCGGCAACAACAGCCCTTTTAGTGGATGAATGAATTTCTAAAGAGGACTACATGTAACGTATTTAGGATGAAGAGTCTATTTTTTGTTAAAATTACTTAAATTAGCTTTACGCTTTTCAATTTTGGATATCTTTGAACTGCAGCCAGCAGCTATCAAGTAAAATACAGACAAGCTTTACGTTTTTAAAATAACATTCTAACCTTTAAATTGTATGAGATTATCAATGAAAATTAATTGTAACCCAACAAGAAAACGCGTAGAAGAAGAACAAAACACACCAGGTTAGTTAGAAACGCATAATACAATGTATAACCGAAAGAGAGAAATTATATTTGATGAGTTCTCTTAGCTTTGAAA
Organism: Meandrina meandrites; assembly: GCA_963693305.1. Taxonomy (NCBI): domain Eukaryota; kingdom Metazoa; phylum Cnidaria; class Anthozoa; order Scleractinia; family Meandrinidae; genus Meandrina; species Meandrina meandrites. The sequence goes on along the minus strand of OY855911.1, from coordinate 27,259,910 downwards.
AGCAGAAACGTCTATCAACAAGATGTCAGTAGATGGACCTGTAGATAGTCTGAAGTGTCGGCCGTCTTCTCTTCCTTACCCCTCAGAGGACGGGTGGGAAGGAAGAGAAGACGGCTGACATTTCAGACTAGACCTGTAGAGAGTTTCGTTGACGTTGTTGTGCATGTCACGCTACACGCTTAGCATACTCAATGGATGAATGAATCTCTAAAATCTCTTTGGAGTGTCTTGTCTTGTAGTCTCTTGACGTATAGATTTAATAAGTGCAGTTATAGGATGTATCAGAATAACAGCTTTATTTTGCCTATTTAAACAATAGCGTGCTTTGATATCTACCATGTTATCTTCAGTGGAACTATTGAATGTGATGGATTTTGGGAAAGTATTTGAAAATGAATTATCATTTCTGTTTACAACGCGTACAATAATGGTGCAGGTTTTAACAGGATATTTACTGTTCAGCTCTATTTATAGTGATTACAGTGGTGGGATATAGCAGATATAGTTTTCACGATCTTCGTAAAAATCAAACAATGTTCTAGTGTCACGAAAATCTGGAAAAAAGAGTAACACGAGACGGCTTTAACTGCCTTTGATTATCCTCTAAGTTTCATTGTGATTGCTTAAGTTCTCTGGAATTTATCCCCCCCCCCCCCCCCCCCCACCGATCTGAAAAGATCCCACAAAAGCCCGGTCTGAATAGGGTTAAGCTGCAAGTAAAGACCTTCGAAGTTTGTATTTGTAATCACCCCATGTATTCAGTATTACATTCTTCGCCCTTCGATTTGCGTGCGATAAAGAGGAAACATTTTTCCAATTCTTTCTCAAAGATCTACATATCTAAAAAGTGTGCACATATCTTATCCCACATCAACGAAAGAATTTCATTTCTCATTTCTAGAATCTAGAATGTACTTTCAGGAGCGGTTTTCATTATATCAGTATATCTCTTAAAAAATCCAGGCCTTAACAACGACTACCAAAATTAGGAGAACTACAGGTCTGTGAGACCAGTGGCACTGTGCCATGATTTTTATGTAGCTTCCCTAAGTAGGAGCACAGAAAACCGGTGCTCATAAGAGTTTGTGTGGATTAGAAATTCGATCAAAAAATAGTTCCATTTCTGTCTAGAAAAGCCAAAGCCCCCCAAACGGTTCACAGAGGTGCAAATTACAGCTTTTCGAAAGAAAACGGACATTTTCGGCCGAATTTCTTATACTTATAAAGACCTTCAAACTCTTCTGTTACGATTTGATTACCTTTGGTAGAAACGCTTATAACATTTGTTTGTTTCTTTGTTGATCAGTACGTATGGTAGTAAGTGATTTGCGAGTCCTTGATTGCCCTGCACATTTCCCTCAAGCTACACATGAGCAAGATATTGCTGTGTGAAGTGTTTGTCAACACACCAAGACACGAGATGCCTCAAGTGGACCGTGCGAGCCGCCGTTACCATCGCTTCATTCTGTTGTATTTCCCAAAACTTCAAGCATCCATAGAAAACAGTAGCAGGGATACGGATCCTTCAGCAATCAACCTGCTCTGCATTTCTATGGCTCGAGACGATCTATCTTGAAGTGATTGAGCCCGCATTTTTAGTCAAGGCAGTTGCTAAGCAACTCAAGTAGTGACGTCATGTATCGTTCTCATGTTACGTTGACGTGAAATCTGTCGGGGAACTCACGCATTTTTTTAGTTTGAAATCTTTTAGTTCCGTTTTACAAACTTCTCAAAACGACAACGACATTGGGGTTTAGAGAAAAGCACTGACAACATTGTGCAAGCTAGCGGCTCACTCCTTGTTTTCTCAGGGGTCGTTCATCTTGATCGTCGTCGCGATTATGACTAAAGGCAGGGGGTGGGGGAAGATTCACACGATTTGTGTCCGCGCCTCGTAGGGGGGGGGGGGGGGGGGGTATCGTCATAGAGGTATATCGTCGTCTTATAGTAAACGACTATTGTGACCTATCGTTGTTTCTCTTGTTTTGAATTGAAGAACAACTCTCTTTCTGTAAAATAAATAGGGTATAGACCAGTTTCCATTATAGAATAAGAAGCAATCGTGGATTATATTCCTAATGATAAATAAAGAAAGATAGTAAATTTTAAGCTCGGTAATGAAATGAGAAAGATGTAGTAGTGTACATGTCACAAGCGTAAGATAAAGAATCAGATATTTGCTTTGAACCACGCTCGTGACACGATGAACACTTCATCTTTCTCAATCATGATGAGAGTAAACGGAATTATTACGTATAAACAAGGTGCTGCCGCTGCAAGTTATTTTTATTTCAAAGTTAAAGTTCCTGTGAGATAAACAACCAATAGCAAAGTTTCAGGACCAGTATACACTGAACTCAGTCCAGACTGAGTTACTTCTTGAATATCTGACGGTCAAGATACAGCTATTTCAAGAAACGTTGACTGATTGAAGCTTCCATCTCAAGCTTAGAGACAAGACGGAAAGGTAGTATGGGCTGAAGTAGAGTGCTGCACGTGCTCAATAATAATGAGATATAACGAAAGAGCAAACAAGAGTTGATGCGTTTTGTTTCTCTTCAGGCATGTCACTGAAGAAAAGATCCTTTTACTGAGCCAAACCAACTTTTAGAAGAATATTTCACGTAACAATGAAAGAAAAATAAGATGCAAAAAAGGTCTCACGAAAAGAAAAACAAATACTTCATGTGCAATGATACAAAATTGCGGATTTCCTCTACACTGATATGCAAATTCCAGTAAATACCCGTGCCACCATTCGGTCTTGTCGCGTAGGCTTGAAGCATCAATCCGATATTGTTAATTGAAATAGCTGCTGGTCAAAAGTGTTTACGTTTATCGATCTTCTTATTATAAAACCCTTTTTACTTCTTGTGTTAAAAAAGTATACCTGTTTTGTATCTAAAGAATGAATTCTAGCTAGCAAGTATTGTTTCTTTCGCACTTTTGGACTATTATCAGTAATAATACACACACTATTCTGTGGATACATTTAATTGGACGGGCAAAATATAGTGTGGTAAAGAGATTCCAGTTATTTGGCCTATTGGACTGCGAATCCGTCACTGGCATCCAGAAGGAGTAGTCATATTTCTCCACAAATTAGCTTTACGTTTTAATACCCTGTTGGACCCAGAGCTCACCCTCATGTTGTTAATATTTTTTGCTGGGAACAAAAATTAGTCAACTTTTGAGGTGGTCACTATGCGATCAAAGATAAGCTTGGACATAAGGGACGAAGATGTATAATGATAGGTCTAGAGAGTTCATTCTGAGCAATAATTCTAGTTAACATTGACATTATTTACAAACGCATAAGACCTTTTATGGTAGTTAAAGCATACCGTCAGTAAATGTTGCAATAGGTAAATAGAAATGCATGCATAATAAAGAGAGTTAAATGGGCGATGTTGCTTCCTGGTACAGCTTCGTTAATTCATTGTGACACATCACAGCAGTTGGTCGTTTGTCTGCCTCGCCATCCCAGCACCATTGCATCAGATGCTGCCAGCCATCTGGAGGCTTCCTCTTACCTTCAACATGGGACGGTCTTACACCTTCGGCCACTTTCTCTAAAAACGTATTCAAGTCTCCTCCTGTGTCAAGAAGGGCCCTCTTACCATACCACATCTCCCACATTATGATACCAAAGCTGTATATATCCGCCTTGCTATCATACACCTTGGATCTGATCACTTCCGGTGAGGCGTATGCAAGTGTTCCAGCCATGGTATTGGTGATCATGTTTGCTTTTTTAGATGCACCAACATCGGAAATCTTGATAACACCTTCGTGTGTTATCTGTAAAACAACACAAACATCGAAAGCAAAGGCTTATTTGTGTGTTAATTAAATAACACACGAATGAACGATCGTATTAAAAAGATACTACTTCAGCTACTTCCGTGGGCAGTGGACGCCTAAATGAAAGGGTTCTTCAGGGACAGGACGTACACATTTTAAACGGGGATGTCTAGTCCGAACCAGACACCACATTTAACACAACAAGAAAACTAAACGTGTGAGTTCGTTGAAAATTAGATTTCACCCCCTTCTTTGAATTGAATGATTAAGAAATTGCCACAATCTCTCAGCGTGCTACTTTACACTCTGCCGCCCTCTTTCTTGCGACCACCCCCTCCCCCCCCCCCTCCCTTACCTGTCTCGTGCAACCCCAAACGTGACCACGACTACTAAGAATATTGGCCTTCTGTCCTGAACACCCAAAGTAAGACGAAAATCCATAATAATTTACACCCTAAGCGCGACGTCGCGCCTTCCAATCCCTTTCATACGGGAGTCTCCCCACTCCTGGGAGGTTCGTGTAACGAACGCAATTATAAAGTATTATACTGCCTATACCATAGGTCATGGGTTCAAATCCCGTTGAAGCCTTGAATTTTTTTTTTTCAGGCTAAAAAAATGTAATTGCTTTTAAAATCGCTTACACAATGGGAGGATCATTTCATCATTTATCCGCAGTTCATATACGTCTTTCACATGTTCATTACGTTAGTTTTCCTTTAGTTAATATAATAGCAACAGGTGACTTTCATGAATAACTGAATCACTAGGTGACAATCGTAAGAAAACAACGACGAACAGTGTAAAACCCACAGATCTTGATCTTCAGACGGTCCGAACAAGCTCGTCATCCCTCCCAACGAACTCAGACACCCTGAGAATCAGGCTAAAATTGGCCAAGCGCATTAAAAAGGATACAACTTTTATGACACATCTTACCAGTATGTTTTCCAACTTGAAGTCCCTATGAACGATCCCCCGGCTGTGTATAAATTCCAGACCAATAGCGATTTCTTCTGCCCATCGGATTGTATTGATGACGGTTGGAGGTGTCGAGGACGGCAATCCCGGTATATTCTTAGGATTCAGGAAGATGTGTTTCATCAAGTTTCCCTTGCACAGTTCCATCACTAGTATCGCCCTCACTTGATCCCCTTCCTCGCGCAGTGCTGCACCGTAAAACTTCACAATGAAGGGGCAATTCAACTTACTGTGAAAAAGACGATAATATTGAAGCCTAAATTGAACGTCAAATTGAAGAAATGAATAGGCCATTTTACAGTTGTCTGTTGGCCTTTGAATGGTGGCGAGGCTGAAGGTGACTTTGCATTCATTCAAACCTCTCTGCTTTCTCATATAAATACAAACTAGTTAGCATCAGAATAACTTGATTTACAAAACAAAAGTAGCGAGGTCTGTATCAATGCAAGGTCAACTCCAGCCTCGCTACCATTCAAAGGCCAGATCACTGAGCAAACAACTGTAAAATGACCTATTACCATTTTCCTTTTTCATTGTTTATGAACGACTTATATGTAAGACCGAGTTTTTAACAACTTGATTTCAGTACAACCTAATTAAAAGCTACGTTTACAGCTAATTCTTTTGTTGCTAAGTGATGTAAGCTGTATACTGATTTTTTAAAGGCTGAAAAACTGTTTTGCATCGTGGAAAAATTTACCTCAAAGTTTCTGCTTCAGCAAGGAAGGCACTTGCGTTAGAGCTGTTTAGCTCCTCTTTCCAGACTTTCAAAGCCACGAGTTGTTCTCCTTCTCGTTGCTTTAATTTCCCTCGAAAGACAAAAGAAAACGAACCTATTCCAAGGAGTGAGTTTTCATCGTCCTTCCATTCCAAATCGCTGCAATTGATGTCCATCGTGCGTACATCTTTGATCCCGAACAAGGCCATGCGTTCCCTCAGCTGCAAACTCCTCCCGTAAAAAGGTCTATAGAAATCCATTTCTTTTCGTGATCGGTCTTCATCTTTCAGCTGTTGACAAAGCGTTTTGGCGGCATCGATGAGCTCCGAGATACGGGCTACAACCTCCTTTAGACTTTCTTGGGCTTCTTTCAGTTGACCCACCACGTACGACCGCAGATTCCGTTCTTCAGCTGCTTCAGTTAAATATTGTTTGGAAGCTTTCGCCATGAATGCGCACTTGTCTTTTTCGTACTTTCTAAGCTCCTTGAGACAATCTTGAAACTCGTTCAGTTGTTGCACCACGCACGACCGCAGATTCTTTTCCTCAGCTGCTTCAGTTAGATCAGAGATTTTGGACGCTTTCGCCGTGATTCCGCACTTGTCTTTTTCGTACTTTCTTGTTTTGCTCCAATCTTCAAACTTCTCCTTGACAGCCATAGCACCAACCACCGGAGCGCTCACAATCAAGGCAACCAGGCCGACTGGAACCCAAATGGGGCTCGTGACGCCAATGATAACTCTTTCGGCCACAGTAAAGCTCTCTGTACCCAGGGAACCACCTGCAGGACTGTCAGCATCCTCTGCTAAAACAGAGCTCTCCAGATTTCGAAGTTGTCCTTCAACAAAATTAATTCGTTGTTGAAAGTACTGGATCAGAGAATTTCGAGCATTGGCAAGGATATGGTGTTTTTCTTCCCACGGCGCGATCACGTCCTGAAGTCGCTTCGTGAGCGCTTTTTGGATGTAGTGTTTGGTCACCTCCCAGCTTTCCTCCATGTTTGGGACATCACCTAACGTCCACGACGTAAACTGTTCAATAACGCCAGAAGACTTGAGGTACTCGGACAGTGCACTGACAGCGTTGTTTGTCTTATTTTCCAGATACTCCTGCAGCTCCTTTGTAACTGAACTCTGCTGCTTTTCAATCTTTTCGAGGCGTTCAGTGATAAACATCATTCGTTCAGTAACTTTGGGACGACCTTTGTGAGAATAAAGAATAAACGCCTTGGTTTGGTAAACCATACGAGAAAGGAGATTATCTAGCCACCTGAAAACAGAAACAATTAAAATATGTTAGATTCAACGATAACAGTGTTCAAATGCATTCATTAGCTACACTAAATTAAAGTTGTTGTGCTGCAAGGAACTTACTTTTTACTTGCTTTTTTGCGATGAAGGTATTCAAAGAAGGACTAAAATTCCATATGCACAACCTAGATTCCGGATGCCAACGACTGCATTTTGGAATTGTCAATTGATCACATACTGTACCTGAATGAATAGTTTCTTTTTAATTACCTCCATTGTGTCTGCAGCCTTGCCTCGATACTTTTCAATACCATGGACTTGATACCATTCATTAGGTCCGCAAATTCGTCAGTGATTATTCCAAAGGCTTGGGCCTTGAGGGCATTGGTCGATGACATGCAAATGAATTGGGACTCTGGATCAAAACTGGGCCAGCACTGTGCGAGTTCTTTAATGATGTATCTCCTAACCTCATCAGCCTCGTCTGGTGGCACTTGGTCCCACTTGTTACACACGAAAAGAGCTTGCGTTGATGATGATTCTCTCCGCTGGTCAAGAAATACCTTTCTGGCGCTTTGGATGAGTTTTTGTACCTAAAGGCAAACCGAAGAACTTTTAACTCTACCTTCTATATTGTTATTGGAAATTTTTTTTTTCAAGGGAGTACCGGCTTCTGGTGCAGGAAAGGACGTCATTGGATTTATGTGGTTTCCTTTCACCTCACGCGTCGCAGTCAGCAAACGTTTAAAGATATACTTTTCTATATCAGCATTTCCGGCCTCCTTTTCTACGAGCTTTGGGCTAAGACCCCAAAAGAGAAAGGAAAGAGGCAAACGATAATGGAGATATTTGTTAGATCTATCCTGGAACAAATTATATGAAAGCATTAACAATCACGATAGCGAGTACATAATAACAGTAAGCTTTTCTTTCTACAAGTATTGTTGCAGCAGTATTTCAGTAAACCTACAGTGCCTGTCTGTATTCCACCGACGCTCGCACTGTTGATTACGTAGATGAAAGCGAGCGCCTCTGGAAGGTATTCTTTAACCATGTCGTCCATGAGGGTGGATTCACCAACGCTAGGACAGTCCACTATAACGATTCCATGCTGAAGAAGGGAAATGTTAGAATACTATAATATATCGATATATAAAAATAGGAGTCGTTTTACGTTTGGGTTTGGGTTTACATGCGTGGTATAGCTACACGCAATTTTAATTCCGCCCCTTGCTCTCAGCTTACATTATTCTCTATTCTTGCCATTACAAAGCCTTGATGAAAATCAATGAATTTTGCAGGAAACCAAGCAGATAGCAGTTAACTAATCAACCAGTTCCCTGGCACGCTTGTTCCATGATTAAAGGCTCATATTATACACAGCAATGTTTACTTCTCTAGGGAAGACAGTGCATCTTGTAATTACATCAAAATTGTCTATGTTGAAGATACTTCACTTCAATCATTTACTTATCACCAACCTTCAGCACGCTGTGTGGCCAAAACAGTTCAATTTTCTTGAAATAGGAACCCTTATCTCGATTAGTCTTTACGTGGAAAAAAGGAGAAATCTCATGAAGATAGCTTTGTTGAGAGGTCTTTGACTGACCAAGCCAGATAGTCTTCTCGGTGTTTCCTGTTTCGGGATCTTTCTCTTTAAAGTGCGCCACTAATTTGGGTGTCGTTCCATATTTTAGCTCACAGATAGTGGATGTTGTGCTGAGATGGGAGCAAGGAAGAAGTTGTTCTCCAAGAATCAGATTCAGCAAGGTATTCTTTCCAGAACTTGCCTCACCTGGTATAATAATCTTATTCAGTAGGCAACTCCAAATTCTTATGTGACATTGCAACACTCTGGCATCTTAAAACTGTATTCTTGTCTTAGATGAATTCCTATTTTTCGAACCTCCAAAGGAAACAAAAATAAATGGTTCGAGTGTCTGGGAGATCAAGAAATGGGGAGTACAATTGCAGTGTTCGACTTCTTCAAGCAAATAAAAGGGAATTGAGTTTTTTGATCGGGTTATCGGGAGGTTAGGGAAGCCGGGGACTCGAAGAATAGAGACTTCGCTTTAAATGTTTTGAAAATAGTATACTTATTTGACCAACTTTCAAAGCCAAGCCTCAATTTAAACTGGAACCCTGAAAATGTATCTTGGTGGGCATCACAACATCAATCTGACTGTAGGTCATTAAAGAACCGCTTATATGGCAAGTACAGTAGCTACTTAAGAAGCTCTTTCTAAGAAATAATATTTTATGCATGACTCACCTGCAACGAGTACAATGTAATCCTTTTGTTTTAGATCTCGTTTGTTCATAGTGATTTTGTCTTTGAGGTTTCCGATATTCTGCTCCAGGAGACTTCGAACCTTGTCATCCATGCTGTTCAAACAAACCTCCGTATCCTCGTAGAATTTGTGCAGGATTTCTCTTTTCCTCTCATCTTCCTGCTTAGCCTCGGTCAACACAGAAAAAGCCTGATTATGGGAAAACAAAGTAAGAGTTATCGGTGTTTATAATATCAAATTGGTCTAATTTTATATTTTAGGACCTTTTAGAATAGATATGGCAAACCACTGGGTTAATGGGAATATCCGAAATATTATTTGCACGTCACCAGTGTAGACGGACTTTCCTGTCCACTCCAAATATCAGAATTTTGAGACAGCGCAGATTTATGTCAAACGTCACACGGTATACAGCAAGATATTAATTTTGGACTGCCTGGCGTTGTCAAACCGTTTACGGCTGACCCTCTCGTTCTCCTTGCCGTTGTCGTTTTTCACAGAATTCAAAAATCTATTTTACCATGAAACTTACACTGTTGCTTAGAGTTTGGCGTGACATCGACACAGGGTCGTATGACCCTGAAACTCGACACAGTTCATCATTTATTCACAGAAGTAATGGCCGCTTTTCTAAGAAAACGGGGGACCATAAACCTGATTTTGTTGACAAAGTTTTGCCTATAAGAAGGCCGTATCTCTTCCTCTACGAAAGGAAGGATAGCAGATTCTAAGTTTTGTTGAAAATAAAGGATCTGCATTTCATTTCTATTCCACCTTAAAATCGACCTCCGTTTACATTTTATCCTTGGTACAATCTGCTATTTTCCGTTGTTTTTAGATTCATTATCACATATTATCATGCACCAGAACAAAGAAAAATACCCAAATGTACTTAGGGTGAAATTGAGCCACAAGATATACTGCATGGAGGAGTAAAATTGATGCCTTAATCTACATGTACTTTGAACCTCGATAATAAGTTTCTATTCTTTAGTGTTCAATGACATTCTGTTGCCCAAGAACGCAGTAGGACAGGATTGTCTCATTGTGAAACAGCTAGGGGAACAATAATAACAAATATTACATAGATAGCTAGCTGACGGGTCTTGCGCTAACACCTCTATGATTCAAGCAACATTCTCGGTCATTTGCAATTGGCAGGAATTGATTAATATAAGCAGCAATCCATCTTCAGAATATCGATCATTTCTTGTTGTTAAAAGTGAAATTTCGTCTGCCCTAATCCCAAACTGACGTGTTTAAGCTCATCGACAACTATGGCACAAACCATCGGTTATATTTTTAACTGGATGCTAGTTTATACCCAGCAAAGGAATTGCTCACGATTTTCTCGAGCTGACAGGCTATGTCCAGTGTCAAGCTATTGATTATGCGAAATTGACGCCACAAGGCTGAGCCCAAAATAATCTCACCTCCTTTGCCGTCCAACTGGATTTCTTCCCTGAAGTTTTAAGGGTTTCTTTCACCCGATCCTTCATCTCGTGTAATGCCCGAAGTCCTTTGCACGAAACACCAAGGGACGCCATTATTTTGACCATCTCCTCAATATCGTCGATATCATCGATGTCTTTTGCCTCTGTCATTTTCCAAAAATGTAAATAAATCGAGCATAATTTAACTAAATTAACCAATGAATCATCCAGAACGATATAAAAGCGTCACAGTTGTGACTGCCACTGTTTTCAGTGTCATACAACAACCCTCAAGTACGGTGTTTAACGCTGTCGCGAACCATTGGCTGAGTAACCACCATGATAAGAACGTGACAGATCACGCAATGTGTGCAAAAACGTCGTTTAGACTTAAGCTTAAATAGCCCAATTTCGATATTTTAATATTCAGCCTAAAACAATAGACATCACTACGAGGCTCCGGTGAACAAACCGCACAAACTCCATTGTTTATTCCCCGGAGCCTCGTAGGGAGGTCTATTGTTTTAGGCTGAATTTTAATTTATCGAAATTGGGCTATTGTTGTATACCCCGCAGAAGGGTCGATAGAGTGTCTTAGATATAGAACGACTTCCGGGATGTATGCAGGGAACATGCACCGCTCGCTATATTACTATTTTAGTTGATCTGTTGCATAAAAGTTCAGGTCTATACTCTATTGACTTAACTGAACTAATGTTGCAGCGACACGTCTCCAGTATGAACTAACTGTGCATGGTATATCGTCTAGAACGATTTTCCATTTTGAAAATAATCAGTATGCCTTTGGCCCCATCCACACTAATCCGGATAAATTTGAAAACGCATCTTTTTTTTCCGGCTTAGCCAACCGTCCACACTAAAACCTTTCAAAAACAGTCTCCTGAGTGGAGAAATTTGGAGAAACGTTGTGTGGACGGCCAAAAACGGAACTTTTCGAAGCCATATGATCTCTGCCACAGTCCCCTCTTTCGACCAATTAATTCAAAATTGCGGACGAATTGATGTTTATGCTGTTTTGTGTGTTATCGAGTTTGATTGCTTGTTTGGAATTGAACATTGCGCTCTACAACCTTTATGCAATAGTCCGACGTAGCCGTCAAAACGCTATACGTTCGTTGCTCTTATCAAAAGGACCTCAGCGAGCTCCTTTATGGATTATCGCGAAGTTCATAAGTAAAATAGAAATGAATAGGTTTTGATGGACGTTATCCTCGTCGTCGAAAAAAACATTCAATTCCCTAATTTGAATTTAGTGTGGGCTCTATCAATAATGTACGCATGCTCTACCATTCATTTAGGACCGATGCTGCGTTTCATTTTCAAATTTATCCGAATAAGTGTGGACGGTGAAAATATTGAAAACAATACGAAAACGATAGTGTGGATAGATCAAGTGTATCTTTGCTGAATCCTTTTAAGAATCCCGCAAACTGTTCAATATAAATTTTTCCTAGGCCTCTCAGCGTTGAGGTCCTTATTGCTTAGGTCCCTATCTTAATAGAATTTAAATTCTGTTGCAAGAACATGTTGCACAACCGTCCACACGACGGTACATCACATTCCTGCAAATGCGTGTCCCTGCGACATGTCCCAAGAGGTTCAGCGAGATGAACTTCGTCCAATATGTTGCAGGAACAAAATTTCCGCAAAATTCTTTTTGCACGAGCTTTAAATTATTAGCCTACGCGAGGGGACGTGTAGCTGCAACATGTACCTGGGATGTGTCCCCGTTACATTTTTTGGTGCGTACATATTGAAATTTTGTCGCTGCTACCAGTCGTCCCCGGTTTGAACTTTTTGTGATTTTGTCCCTGCTACACGTCTCTGCGACATGTCCTTGTAGCATGTCGCCTCGTGTGGGGGCACTTTTATCCTCAGTATGCATTTTACCCCAGGTTTGCAGTCCGCAGTCTGCGTTTTTCACTGACCGTTGTTGAAATTAACAATTCAAGCCGTAGAGGAAATTAGAAGAAGTGTGAATTTTTAATCACTTTAAGATAAGTAAACGCTAAGGGAAAACATCCAACCTTCTGGCGATTATCTTAAGTACACGATCACTGGGTAAGATATCCTTTTTTATCAACACTTTTGTTTATATGTGCAGTCAAACTTCCGTAATACGGTCGGGATAACAAATAGGCAGATCTTGGTGTACACATTAACGAGGTGTCAAATGCACACAACATTTTTATGAATACATGCCATCGGTAAGGCGTAATAAAACCCTAAGGGTGGTAAACGAGATTCTCTATAATATTTGGCGCTTTGGGCTGCGGATCAACTACCGACTACCGACTATCGACTACCGATTGACATCCAGGAGGAGAAGCCACTCTTGGACGAATAGGCTCCTAAAAGGATTTACGTTTTTTGCCTTTTGGTCCGAGGGCTCAGCTTCAAATTACTTTTGGTATCAAACACAGAATACAATAATTGGGCAAAACAGTTAATTGACTGGCAGAACGAGACGCTGGCGCTAAGATCAATAAACTGAAACGCTAAGGGGTGGTGTGGGCGGGTAAGCGATGACTAGGTCAAAACTCTAAGAACGAGCTGAAAGGCGATGCGTTGAAATATCAAAGATAGTCTAACAGATAGTGTTCTCCCTGGTAATTACCAATCATCACCTAAGGTGATCTTTGTACCATTCTTAATAAAATGCTCAGGTTTAACTAGTGGTCAATATTGATCAAATATAACTGAATTAAGATGGACGAAAATACATCATAATAATAGGTCTAGAAATTTAACTCTGAGCAAAGTTAACAATTAGATTATTAGCTTGAAATTTCTATGAGGTGATAGTTGATGAGGACACAAGACTTTTCACCTCATAGAAATAAAGAGTGAATAACCTAATTGTTTTAATAGAATTCTCACTAAAGTACTTCTAATTGGATGACTTCAATTATTTCCGCATATACCTTATTCAAGCCGAGGAGGAGGGCTTTTGTGGGCCCGCCCCAACCTTGAAAGTGTGTGTAACCCTCAATAAAGATGAACTAAACTTGTAGACGTTTCCCAAAATTTGCATTTTGGGGTTTTTAATCAAAACTATTTCTATGTTTTATGATGGCAATCACAGTTTTACACTTATTTTAGTAAAAATGCAACACATTTGACATAATGAAGTTAATTGATACTAATTTGATTATTTATTAGTAATTTTAATATGCTAAAATCTAAGATGGCGGACTAAATTTGTAACCAGAACATTTCTCTCTGTATTTTTACTATAATTGCCTCATTTTTGCCACCTTGAATCATTCTTTTGTAAGAGATTTAAGTTAACAGTCCACTTACTTTGACTATTAGGATGTTTAATAAAATCAATTAATTTCAAGAAATTTAAAATGGCGACCGATCCGCGATTGTGGCTATTTCAATGTTAAAGACGTTATAATGACGCCATTGTTGTTGCTCGTGGCAATCAAAGTTTTATCAGAAAAAGAAAAAAAAAGAATCACATCAGACACGTTGCTGATAGGAGTTTGTGGTTACACATTCAATTGTGATGACAATTTTAAACAAATACTATTTGAGCCAATAAAATCAAACAAATGACGTCACAATGACGGCATATTACCTCAAAATGACAACAAAGAAACCATCATTACTAGAATTACTGTCTACATCATCCTGAGTTAATTTGGTGACCAAAGGACAAACAGTTTTGAGGTTGCATAGAGGATTCCTATTCCCATCTGGTCCCAGGTTCAAAAAAGCCCGCTCTAAATAGGGTTGACGTATAAGTCTTCATACATCACAAGTTCGCGCGAACTGGTACACTAACAGCTGATAGTATACTAGTACCTCAACTAATCAAACTGTCACATTTGCATTACTGTATTAGTAGAATTCTTAATAATTCACATTAATATTGACATTCTCATCTACATGCACTGACTCAAGCGCATAAGACCTTTATGGTAGTTGAAACATAGGGTCAATCAATGTCGCAATAGGTAAAAAAGTTGAAATGCACGTACAAAGGCAGTTCACATGTTCGGTATTGCTTCCCAGTATTACAATTTGGTTAACTCACTGTAACATATTTCAGCAGTTGGTCGTTTGTCTGCCTCTTCATCCCAGCACCGTTGCATCAGTTCTCGCCAGCCATCTGGAGGCTGTGTCCTGCCTTCAACATGGGGCGGTCTTACACCTTCGACAACTTTCTCTAAAATCGTATGCAAACCTCCGTCTACATCCAGAAATGCCCTCATACCATACCACATCTCCCACATCATGATACCAAAGCTGTATATATCCGCCTTGCTATCATACACCTTGGATCTGATCACTTCCGGTGCAACGTAGGCAGGTGTTCCGGCCATGGTACCGGTGATCATGTCTGCTTGTTTAGATACACCAACATCGGCGACAACAACAACATCTTCGTGTGTTAGCTGTAAAGGAATAGAATTGTCAAATGCAAACAATGATTTTTGTTCAATTAAATAACACGACTACATGAAGTAATCCTACTTCAAGCACAAGCCTTTGAGAAGCAAGGTTAGTATAAAGAACATAAAATTAAACAGTTTAAATGGCCTGTATGTGTGTGTGTGTGTCTGTGTGGGCAGGGGGGGGGCGGGGTATTGAAGTTTTATACAGGAGACTCTTCTACGGAGTCCAAACACTTTACCCTTTCAATTTCTTTTTCAGCGAAAAAGGTAACCCTTTTATACATCTTCCATGCAAAATGGAAATGAAAGTGGAAATACTGCATCCCTTTTTTAAAACTTTATTTGAGAGGCACTTACAATACTCAAGTGAAACAATCGTTAAGTGCGTCCGTTCGATCACATTTGTTTTTACTTTCCTCAATTACCTATACTTCAACTCGCGAAATCTCTACCCTTTTATATATTATATACCTCGAGCCCGAAAGATGTACCCCTTTTGGGTGGAGCCTCCCCGTATAGTCCACTATGGGGAGTACCCCCCCCCCCTCCCCCGGGAGTCAGAAACCATGGAAACTCGAGATACGTATGATCTACTCGTAATTTTAACACACTCATTACACGAGTAAATTCGGATATGTGTTTATGTTTTTTTTTTCATTCACCAGCTTACCAATGTAACAAAACAGCCACGTAAAGTGCTGTGTGCCCAGGGACCTTATCCTAGCTATATCCTGATTCTCAGACGGTCCGAAGCAGCTCGCAACCTCGTGCACGCTCTCCACGAACTCGGGCCGTCTGAGCATAAGGTTAAAACACCAAAGCACCAAATACGACTTATCTTGTTAATACACCTTACCAATATGTTTTCCAACTTTAAGTCCCTGTGAACGATCGTCTGGCAGTGTATGAATTCCAGAGCACTAGCGATGTCTTTCGCCCATTGGATTGTATTTCTGTAGGCTGAACGTGTTGAGACTGACGTCCGTCCAGGTATATTCATAGGATTCAGAAAAATATGTCTCATCAAGTTTTCTTTGCACAGCTCCATCACCAGTATCGCCCTCACTTGATTCCCTTCTTCAAGTAGCGCTGCACCGTAGAACTTTACAATGAAGGGATGATTTAACTTCCTGCGAAAAGAAGACGCTAATTTAAATTTAAATTGATTGGAGAAATAAATGCATGGAATAAGACTTATAGATGACAGATTTTTGGGAAGATTTTACGGAGGAAATTGTTTTTGAAAACTTGCACTCAGTACAACCTAATAAAACGCTAATTCTTAAGCATTTTCTTTGTTCCTACTGTAAGCTGATTTCGCGTGTTTAACGTAAAGAAAGGAAAGAACTTTGCTGCATCGCAATTGTGACAAACATTTACCTCAAAATTTCTGTTTCAGCAAAAAAAGCACTTGCGTTAGAGTAGTTTAGCTCTTCTTTCCAGACTTTCAAAGCTACCGGTTGGTCTCCTTCTCGTAGCTTTAACTTCCCTCGATAGACAGAAGCAAACGTACCCCTTCCAAGAAGTGAACTTACATCGTCCCTCCATTCCAAATCGCTGCAACTGATGTCAACGGTGCGTATTTCTTTGATGCCAAACAATGCCAAGCTTTCCCCCAACTGCAAACTCTTCTTGTACAAAGGTTTATAGAAGTCTTCTATTTCTTTCTTTGATCGTGTCTCATCTCTCAACTGTTGAAATAGCATTTTGTCAGCCTCGATGAGCTCAGGGATGCGAGTTACAACTTGCGTCAGAAAAACCTGAGACTCTTTAAGTTGCTTCACCACGTACGACCGCAGATTCTGTTCTTGAGCCGCTGTAGCAAGATGTTCTTTGGAAGCTTTCGCCATTAATCCGCATTTGTCTTTTTCGAACTGTTCTGTTTGGCGCCAATTTTCCATCTTCTCTTTGGCGGCTTGAGCGCCCAACACAGCAGAGCCGTATGTGAAGAGGACCACGGTTGAAATCCAATAAGGGGTATAGTACAGTGCGCCAAAGATAACCCTTTCGGCTAAGCGTAGTTTTCCAGGAGCGGAGAGAACATTTTCATTGCTGTCAGCACCCTCTTCTAAAACAGAGCGTTCCAGATTTCGAAGTTGTCCCTCAACAAAGTTAAATCGTTGTTGGAAGTGCTGGATCAGCGAAGTGCGAGTATCGGCAAAGACATGGTGTTTTTCTTCCCACGCGACGATCACTTCTTTAAATCGTTTCATAAGCGCTTTTTGAATGTAATTTGTGGTCATCACCTCCCAACTGTCATCACTGTTTGGAACATCGTCTACCGTCCACGAAGTAAATTGTTTCACAACGTCAGAAGACTTGAGGTACTTGGACAGTACATCAACAGCGTCGTTTGTTTTTTTCTCCAGATACTCCTGCAGCTCCGTTTTAACTGAACTCTGCTCCTTTTCAATCTTTTCGAGGCGTTCAGTGACAAGTGTCATTCTCTTAATAACTTTTGAAAGGTCTTTGCGAGAACTTTGGATGAACATTTTGGTGTGGCAAGCCATGCGAGAAAGGAGGTAATTAAGCCACCTAAAGGAGGAAAAATATGTTAGCTTCCTAATTATAAATTTGTTACGAGTAGCGTCACTTAAGATCGCTGGTAACAGCAAAAACTGGTTTATTTCACGTCGGTAACCTCCAAATTATACACTCTCTTTAAAACGATTTTACCTTCTCTTATTGAGATAAAAGTTTCGCTCTTATATACTCAAACTTCGAAATTTAAAAATTTTCTGTAGTGAACTGATTACAGTAACATTTCACAACGGAAATCATATTGAAAAGCTGTGTGTTAGACTTAAGATCGGTGTCCAGGCAGTGGCAAAAGGCCAAGATCGTTGGCATATTATGCGATATACCTCACGTCGGCCGAAGAGGATGAGTGAGAGAGATAGAAACGAGAAACGAACGACTTTTAGAAAGTCTACTCATCACGCAACTTTTTAGAGGAACCATGATCTGTCATCGCACGAGTCATGGCAGTGATTGTTTGCCAAAGTTCATCAAAAAGAACCCCAAAGAAGGAACGGAATAAATATCAGAATAAATGTAAAACAACGTGAAGTCGCTCCTGACACCTCATGTGACATTCACAAATGAATCATTTCTTTTGGAAGAGAATTATCATGTACACGAGAAATAATAACTATTTTCATATGAATTATAATCGTTTGGCTTGAAACTACTTCTAACACTCCACAACCTTCTACAAATGATTTCACGCCCATTTTAAATTCCAGAAAGTACTTCAAAAATACAGGCATAACACATCAACTTTCCGTTCATGGTCAATACAGACAACCATGTATTATTTTATTATATAAACACCGAACGTGGTTAGTGACAAGCATAGTCGACTTTAATTACTAACGAATAAAACAAAACCAAATAATTGTCAACTGCGCGAATTAAGTCCCACAGTGAGTGACAGTTCATAACTGCCTGTAACTCACTGCGTTAAAAAATGTCAACATACCATCGCAAAGACTGATCAGTCTGTTATCGACTAAAGTTCTTGGCTGCTTTCCCGGCTGTCGCTATCCACAACTCGATGCCTCCGAAACTTCTTCCTTTGTGTTTTTTTTTTCAGTGTGTGTTTTTGTTTTCTTCTGTTTCCAGAAATTTTTCAACATCATCGTCCGTATAAGCGAGACAAATCGTTCAGTGTTTGCAGCCATTTCGAGAAACTTCAACAAACTGACAGAGAATAGCTCGAACGCGTTCACCATTCATTCATGAGGGGGACATTGGGGTTTACGGTATTGCGGTATTGGGCTTATTTTCAGGCGGTATTTCGGTAATTCAAGTCCCAAGCTACGGTATTGCGGTATGCGGTAGCCCCACGGTATGCGGTTTTTCATCGTTTTGACTGACGGTAATCGGTAAAATGATATTTCGCGGTATTGCGGTACTGTTACTATGCGCTTTCCTAGCCTGTATGACATTTTAACAAACACACAGGAAGTGGAAAAGGTAATAAAGGTCAATAAAAGTTAATATTTTTTTTAGGTATTTGAAGACTGTTTGTGATTGTTACTACGTAATAGACTAGCTCCAGTTTTGTTTCGTGTAATTATAACATAGCAAACCAATCGTGATTTGCTTCATATCATTGTTGCTCTACAAAAATTACTTTAATACGAAAACATCGGCACATGAGAGAGATAACTGAATGCACTTAGTGGATGTAGCGTGGCCGATTGAAAGTGCGGTATCGGTATTTTGTAGATTTTGCACACGGTATTTCGGTATTTACATTTTTTCTTACGGTATTGCGGTATTGGGTACCCCCCAATGTCCCCCTCATTCATCAACTCGAAAGAGTGGCGCGAAATGAAGCGAGTGACGTGTCAGCACGTGATTGGTAATATCAAACACACTTTGATGAAATATGATCGTAATTTTATATATGTTGAGATACTGATTTTCGCGGTGGTCAAAATCCCAATAATATCACAAATTCAAAGAAGCGATAAAACAATGTTGATCCTTTTTCTTCCAATTCCCTTTGTATTTTTGCTAACGATTTGTAATTTTGTGAAACGTATTGCATGAAAACACACTGGTTGCCCTATAAAAATACGTATACTTACAAAGAATGTGGGAGGGAGGGAGGGGGGGAGGGAAGGAGAGAAGGAGGGAAACAAAGCAAGCAAGGTAGCAAGCAATGCAAGCAAAGCACATGGCAGTGCGCCTTCAAACCTTTTTTGACACCCCAACCCCCCCCCCCCCCCCCCCTCCCCCACATTATATTGTTGAATCCGCTGAATGAATTGGCTTGGTTTTAAAAAAAATCAACGGAGCCACCTTAACCTTTCCAAATTTTAAGGTGACTCTGATGTTTTAAATCTTTGCAAAACGTTTTATCATAACATACTTATCACAATGTGATCATTAAAAGCTGGGATACTGAGCTCATTAAGGGTGCTAAAATTAAGGATGTTTTTGACAGTTTATGCTATCGCTATGGTAACATTTTTACATCACAAAAATTTCCACAATAAGTCCATCCACGATTGGGGATTTGTTTGATACCATTATTAAAGCATCAAATGATAAATAGGACTGACCCATCAACCTATAAATTGTGGAAAGTGCCGGAAACCATTGTAAGCCACCTCCAAGTATTACATAGCCAGCGACAAAATGATTCAACCAAGACTTGAAAACTTAAATTAATTACCTCCATTGTTGCTGTAACCTTGCTTCGATAATTTTCAAAACCATGGACTTGATACCATTCATTAGGCTAGTAAAGTCGTCGGTTATTACTCCAAGAGTTTGTGCCTCGCTGGCATTGGTCGCTGACATGCAAATGATTTGGGAATCAGGGTCCAAGCTAGGCAAGCACAGTTTGAGTTTTTCAATGATGCGCTTCTTAACCTTATTAGCCTCTGCTGGTGGCACTTGGTCCCACTTATTACACACGAACAGAGCTCGAGTAGCTGATGGTTCCGACTGCTGCTCAAGAGACACATTTCTTGCATATTCCAACAGTTTTTCTACCTAAAGACAAACCAAAAAAAGGTAAAAGCATTTGCTTAAAAAGTAACGTTTTACTTCTTCACACTAAATTGCTATAGAAAATTAAAGTCATTTGTTCTACAGTAGATGCTGGCACAATAGGACGCCACTTGATTTTAAAAGACCATCTCCACTCTCAGTGACGGTCTTTATTCGTTTCAAGACATACTTTTGTTATGAAGCGCCTTAAACTGCGTTCTTTTGGCCAAATTTACCCAGCAAAAGAAAGGAAGAGGGCAGACAGTAAAACAGTATGGACAATCTTAAGCCTAACAATTTATTTTGAAACAACAAATAATCGCGATAGGGAGTGCAAAACGACTTCGGACACATTCTGACTCGATCGAGACGTTTGATGAAGGAATTAAAAAATTTTGGGTGTAATACGTACGCTTCGACGGCACATCAGACTCGTTTGGACTCGCTGTGTATATTTTCGTTCGACTGCTCCTTGTCAGCACACAAACTGCATGCCTCACCTCTCCGATGGGTACCAAAATTGCATATTCAAGTACACATACGTAACGTTCTTTTCAAAGTAATACAAACAATTCGCTTTTCTTTCTGTGAATATTTTTCAGAACTATTTTCCATTTAAGTTCTCACCCTGTCTTTTTGTATTCCACCGGCGTTCGCAGTGTTGATAACGTAGATGAAAGCAAACGCCTCTGGAAGGTACTCGTTAACCACGTTGTCCATGATGTCAGATTCACCGACTCCGGGACTGTCCACTATAACGATTCCTTGCTGAAGAGAATGATAATATATAGATTTAGGCTGGCCTAAAAGCGGAGCTCCTATTTATTATTATTATTTTTTGCTTGAGTTTGCGCTGTTTCCCAATTAATAAGTAGCCACACTATTTCTAAGCGTATCCGGTTGCCCATATAGGTACATGTCGCTGCACTTTATTGGGTTCCTCATGCACGTACGCACGTAGGCGCACACATCAAATTTTAGTGTAACGAATTTTATTAACTCTAAAGGTTATTCAATGTAAAAAGGACCTTGATGAAGGCGAAGAAATTTGTTTTGATTTACTTCAAAACACTCAAGGCAAAAAGATCAACTCAAGGCAAAACGATCAACTTAAGGCACTGAACAAAGTGAACTCACGGCTAAACAAAATGAACTCACACCGCAACAAAGAAAATCACAGTGGCAAAACTAACTCAGCAAATTCATTGGGAGCCGGTTTAAGTCATTTGTAAGCAGTTTTTTTGTGTAAGAATTGTCACAGTTTGTGATTTAGGAAGTGGTGCTCGCTGTCTAATAAGCTTACAATGTAGTTTTGAACCATCTCGGTTTGGTTGCATGATTACTACGCTGCATGTTTTATCGTACACATTGCTAAATACCTTAGAGAATTTTACGCAGAGAAGTGAATGAATTCTAACAGGCAAATGTACGTTGGGAAAAGTCTGAACTCACTCACCCAAGCACAGACAACTCGCAATATATTAAAACCAGCGTAAATACTCGTTTATTATCACACGTACGAGATCTCAACACACTCACCAAAATGGCAAAAATGCAAGCGAGTGAGATAGAGCAGTTGGATAATAAATCGTTTAATCGTTGGTGTGAAGTATCGTTGCCGAAGGTTTACTCTATTTTGCTTTGATTTGCTTGCGGGATTTTTCTGCAAATACAGCACCAAATCATGTTTTTGATCCGTGTAGCTCAATAATTGAATATTCTTTTCAAAATCCAACGATGAGCTCCACATGTGAGCCCGCGATATGGCCACGTGATACTGGTCAGCGGATAACTTGTTTTGAAGCTTTCAATTGATCATAACATGGATGTCAAAGTTGTAAGCTCCGCTCTGTTTACGGACGTACGTAGGAATAAGGGAGCATTCATCTGCTCCCCATCTCACTCAGCCTATTTTCTCCCCACCACCCCCGGTCGGGCTGCCTTAGGACTCCACTCCCCCTCCCTGCGAGTCTGTAGACGCGGGCGGACGCGGTACGGGTGTACGCACCAAATTTTCTCGGCCTCATGGGTTTACCAAAAATTCTTACCCATGGTGCTCCGCTGGCGCGCTTTGCGCGCAGGAGCTCCGCTATAATGATATAAGAATGATATAAAGAACGAGTTAAAGTCGTGTTACTGTTGGATTTGGGCTTACATGGTATAACAACGCAAGATTTTCGCCCGTTGGTCTCATCTTATATTACAGGAAACTCTTTTTCTTCTTGTCATCGCAAACTTTGAGGAAAATCAAGCAGTTTTGAAAATTCAGCGGAGGCATTAAGGGTGGCTTTTGCTCAGGTAGGTTAGTTTCAGAAAGGGGCACTCGGAAATACATTTCCTTCACTCTCTTTGACTTTCTTTGTATTTTGGCACCACCTAAATCTTAGCATTTCACAAAACGGAATTGTGATAGCTTTCGACCATCCCTAAATAAACGAACTTGTTCTTAAGTTTTCCCTTGATAAGCCTGGATTTCATCGTCAAAACGTAGCTGCGCAATTTTTAATGCTAAAATACATTGAAAATCGCTTTCCACCTTGAAAAAGCTTTGAACATTTTTGTCAAAAATTACGATGTTGAAAAATTTGCAGGCCTGGGCTTACCGGCCTGTAGGCTACACTGCTACGACGCTTCAACCGTAGTCTACCGTCGATGCTCGCATACAATTCAGCTTCAACAATACAGATTTGGTGTACCGTTCTCTTTGAGAACAGATAATGATCCCCAGTTCGTTTCCGAGGAATTGGAATCGTTCCTGCAAGCCCATGATTTTGACCACCGTAGGACGACGCCTCTGTGGCCTCAAGCTAACGGCGAGGTCAAACGCCAGAATCGTTCCTGACGCAAGTGTCTTCAGATTGCAAATCTGGAAGAAAAGAATTGGCGAGCCGAGTTGGTTACCTGGTTAGCACCGTACAGGTCCATTCCGCAGACAACCACAGGTGCCACGCCATATTACCTTATGTTCAGTCTGGAGATAAGGTCAAAGTTGCCGGAGTTGAGGAGAGAGACTGTCCAGGTACCAACGGAGGAGGTTCGTGATCGTGATTGGTCTAACAAGTTGAAAGGCAAACCTTATGCAGACGCTTGAAGGAGTGTCACGCCTAAGTCTATTCGTGTTGGAGACACAGTTCTGCTGAAAGCAGAAAAGTCGAATAAGCTCTCAAACGACTCCCGTTTGAGTCCTTTCAAAGTCGTCGAGGAGACGGGAAGCGAGGTCACAGTCAGAAACGAGGCTGGTGTGGAATTTAAACGTAGCACGACTTTTGTGAACAGGTACAATGATCCAGGTGGTGGTGTTAGAGATGTACTACCGGCCTCAGAATTGTCTGGAAGGAGTCTAGTCGAGTCTTTAAGTCCAGTCCAAGCAGTACCCGAGAGTGTTTCGGGAAGCAGTACCCAAGAGTGTGTCCGGAAATGAAATGGTACTGGCGGAAGGTCGCGCGTCGTCAGCGACAGATCAGGGGAGTATTCGGAAGCCTGTGCGTTTTCAAGACTATGTTTTGAATTAAGAGTGACTGAGAGACTTAAAGACGTTGTTTAAGTGACTTATAGTGTCAGAACGTAGACGTTCAAAGCATTTCTTTGTTTAGGTTTTTGCTTAAGAAAAGGAGAGAATGTAGTGTCAAGGCTCATGATAATGTATTTAAGTCGATAATGTTAGCGAGTACTGGCGGCTCTACACATGTCACTGGTTTGCTTTAGGGTACCTTCACAACGTTTCAGAACTTGTCCTACAGTTAATTTGTTGTACGGAAAACAGTAAAAGAGAGGAAAATAATCAGGTGATAGGTTTCGTAAATGTTCCAATAAGCTACATAGTGGTGACTGCAATTAGCTAATCAACTAGTTCATTAACATTGCATTTTAACTTCTCTAATTTAACTTTGAGTCATTACCAACCTGCAGCAGGGTGTGTGGCCAAAACAGTTCAACCTTCTTGTAAACCGAACCCTGTTCTCGACCAGTCTCCAAGTGAACAAAAGAAGAAATCTCTTCAAGGTAGCTTTTTTGAGAGGTTTCCATTGACTGACCAAGCCAGACAGTCTTCTCGGTGTCTCCTGTTTCGGGATCTCTGTCTTTAAAGTGCGCTACTAATTTGGGCGTCGGTCCGTATTTTAGCTCACAGATGGTAGAAGTTGTGCTGAGATGAGAGTATGGAAGAAGTTGCTCTCCAAGAATCAGATTTAGCAAGGTACTCTTTCCAGAACTTGTCTCACCTGGTAAGATAATCTTAATTAGTGGGCAACTTTAATCGTTTTTAAGTTACATAAAAAAAAACGAGGGAGAGTGTCTCATTGGCCATTTTCACACCAGAGACGAGCACATAGTCTATAGACGGACAAATCGTCTGAGACGGACAAGTCGTCTTAGTGTGAAAACAGGCGGATACGATTTCGAACGTACCGGTCGTCCGAATTTGTCCGTCGATTTGGCCGTCTAGGAAGACGATTTTGCGAGGACGACTTTGACGTTAAACGTGGGTCAATGCGAATATCTCGCTCCCGTTTCAAGCATTCCTAAAACCCTCAGCTCATCTCACAAAGCTATGTTTAGCGGTATTTTGTAAATTTTTGGGTGATTTTTGGGGATGTTTGCGAAGAGACAGTGTTTCTCAAAGGATTAGTAAAATTTGGAGAAAAAAGAAATATTAAAGATTTAATGTGATTTTAAAATTAGAATTTGAAGTTAAAAAAAAAGTAGATGGACACCCAAACAGTCCCCTGACAACCTGGGGTGCTCTTGCGTGGGGGTCAACTGTCTGGTGGTGTTCCAAAAATTATTTTCTTCCTTCTATCCCTTCTTTAAACCTTTTAAAATTTCACTCAAATTCACGTTTAACCCCACCTTAAAAAGCTGTAAACAAGAGTGTCTTCAGGAAGATTAGTGACCTCATTCAAAGCCAGTGTGAGCGCTGAAGGTGTAGATGATTCTGCGTTCTCTATAGACCAGTTAAGATGGAAGTACAAATAATTTAAACATGCTCGATACCCGGGCTCGATGTAATCTTTCACCAGATGGCAGCCATTTTTCCGCATCCAAGGTAACCAAGCCGTTGGCAGCCAGTGCTTGTGCCCCTTGCGTTTAAAATCGTCAGTCCGTCTTGATATGAATTAAAAACGACCGAAACAAGGACACTTTTCCGCCTAGTTTTCACATTAGAGAAACAAATCAGCAGACGATTTGTTCTTCTATTGTGATAACGGCCATTGGGTTTCCAAACACGAGAAAACAGATGAAAGCACGAGGCCGCGGACTGAGTACTTTTATTGTTTTCGAGTGTTTGGAAAAGCAATGAAATAAAACAAATGCAATAAGAAATTTTTTATGTTACTAGCGGGGCGTATTCAGAAAGTATGTTAGGTTTGCGGAACTGTCTTAAATCATCTGATTATTGATTGCACACGTATCTCCTGCTTCGTGGTAGTTTAATTGAAGCGAACATTTTGCCTTTGTTCTTTGCTTCGCCATGGCTAAAGATTCAGAGCAGCAGAGACAAACAGAGGTTGGAGAATAAGAGCTTTACCCAAGAAAACGAATGAGCGGCTTCAATTTGTTTTGGAATGACAAGGAGTGCGGACGTTGAAAGTGCCAGTGTTGGAGCCACGTGCATGGCTTGTTCAAAGATAACGATCTTCGAATTTAAATCTTAAACTAAAGCAGTCAAACGTAAGTTAAATAATGAAATAAAGTGTTGAATGATGTTTCTAAAATTAATGTCTGCAAGCCTGGCAAGAATTGTTGTTAATAACCATTTTATCAACGTTGTTATTGCGTTGTTTAAAAAAAATTCAGATTAAGAAACATTTTACACATCCTTTCGAAACGCGTGTGGTTTTCAACTCGTTTTTCATTGGGTTTGTAAAGTCATCAACCTGACCTGAATGGAGTGTTCTGGTAGGTTAATAACAACAGGAATATTAATTAGTTTGAGAAATAATGAAAATGGTTAATTTCAAGTTCTGTTAATACATGATAAAGATGAAATGAACAGTTCACCTTTATCTTTTTAAAATGGCCTTGTAACCAGGTCAATCCATAAAATACAATATTAACAACGTTGAACTTGTGAAAACATTTTTAAAGATGTTGAAAAACGAATTAAAAATTCCAACGTTTCGGCTGGAACTACAGCTCTCATCGGGGGGAAAGCGATAAGAAAATTTTACATACAGCACGTAGTATATACTGGAAATTAAATGCATCAAGAACATAAACGATTCAGGCAGAAAGCTAATAATAAATAGCACAGCAGAACGATTTATTAAAATGAAATTATTGACAGGACAGCAGAACGATTCAACAACCTTATAATCAGCACATGAGAACGATTAAGAAACGAGACTTAACACACCTTGAAAACTGCAACCAATTTGCGTCGATATTTTTACACGTGAAAAAAATCGTATGACCCATAGGATTGCTTCTCGACAAAGAGTCAACAAAGAGAGACGTTTTTCATAATTAAATTCGAGGTGTAACATACAGCGAGAACACATGTGATTCAGGGAAGCCATCATGTTAATGCACTTTAGCAAGACTTGGCACGGTTACCTAAGTGATCCGGCCAGGTTATATATGTGCTTCCACATCAGTTGTTTTATCCTTCCGACCGACCTCTCACTTTGCCCTTTGGATGCGGGGTGGTGTGGACTTGACGTCTTGAATTCAAATACCCCAAAGAAAATCGATTTAACTCTCTATTTCCAAACGACAAATTATCTGCTATGACAGTGTCGGGTATGCCATGTCTTGCAAAAAGGTCTTCAGGTGGGAGATGACGCAAGTTGCAGTCTTGGCTGCCAAGTGGCACACTTCTGGATATTTTGAGTAGTAGTCCACGACCAGTAGATAATCTTTTCCGCTGAAGGTAAAAATTTCCATTTCTATCTTTGACCAAAGACGCTGGGGAATTTCATGAGGGATTAGTGGTTTGCGGGGGTTGGCAGGCTTGTATTTTGCACAAGTGAGACATCTTGATATGGTTTCTTCAATGTCTCGTCCCATCCCAGGCCAATAAATGATGGAGCGAGCTCTGGCTTCACACTTCTCCATCCAAGGAGGTTCTCATGCAGCGTAATCAACAATTCACTGCGAATGCTAGCAGGTATAACTAGCCTCTCTCATATCCGAAATGAAGTCTTTAATGAGGTAAAAGTGTCCATCAGCCTGCGAACATCTTCCTTACTATTTGGCTGGGGTTATTCTACCATAGCTTTGACTTTGGCTGGGTCGGGTCGGATTCCATCTTTACCTACGATTGTTCCGAAATAAACCAATCGTGGTTGCCTGAATTGAACCTTTCTTGAATTGACCTTCACATTTTGTTCTCTTGCCCTTCGCATGACATGCTCCTCTTCAGCAGTGCCGGAAATGACTATATCGTCTGCAATGACTTCCACTCCTTGCATATCTCCAAACACTTTATATACTTTTCTTCTGTAACACCTCTGAAGCAGAGCGGATTCCAAATGGCATTCGTAGGAAGCGGTACCTACAAAAGGGAGAGTTAAAGGTGCACATGAAGAAGCTCTCTTAACCTACGATTACTTTCCAGTAAGAGTCCTTCTGGCACTGGACTGTCAAGTGTTTCTTCTCTCTTTGGCGTGAGACAACATCTTTAAGGGTGGAAATCTTGAAGTGTTCCCTTCTTATAACTTTGTTTAAATCCTTGCGGTCCACACGCCAGACACAGACGGAGACTGGCATCCTTCTTTTCAACAATGAGAAGGCTATTAACCCAGTCTTTTGGTTTGTCTACTTTGGCAATGATCTTGCACGTTCCATTTGATCGAGTTTCTCTATCGACCGGTCATGCAAACCATGGGGGACCCGACGAAGTGGGTGTATTACAGGTTCAGCTTCAACTTCAATAGTGATGTGACGAGGGTCAAACTTTCCCAGCCCTGTGAACACACCCTTGTATTCTTCTAAAACATTTTGTTTAGCGAGGTCATTGAAGTAAGCCACACTGGCTTAGCTGGGTAGGAGGATGATCAGCTCTCTGTATCATAACCACTTGGAGCCCTAGGCTGGGAGGCCCTTTTGTCAGGGCAACATAAAATTCGACTACTTCTTGGTCGTGGTTGGTGTTGCACGTCAGAGTAGCTTTGCCCTTGTGGTCAAAGATTGGTTTCTGTAACGAATTTCCCAAGATAACTTGACTTAAAAAATGAGTTGAATAGATGACTTCATCAATCCCCTAATTTGCATATTTTACATTTTTTAAGCTCAAATATCTCTGGAACTAATACAGATATTTAAAAACGGTAAACGGCATTTTAAATCTTTTGTGCAATTCTATATGATACGTCTAAAATTGCAAGGGGTGAAAATTTCATCACAGTAGCACTTTAGGAATACAATCCGCTTCCTGACCCCTTACTCGTTTTTAACTTTGCTTTCACATCGTGGAATTTTTTTGGTGTTCGTCCTCACTCCATTCGAAATGATTGCATTGCTCCACGGCCTCGGGACCAATCGCTGACAAGAACATGGCGATTTTGGTTTCATCGGCTCATTCGCTCTTTGCTTTGCAACCAACGTCTCCAGTTTTGGGAGGGGTTTCCTTGTAGTTATAGGTACTCTGGAAGTTTGGAATCTTGCTCCATGTTGGCTTCTTTATCCCACTTTTTGACACCATGTAACATACAGCGAGAACACGTGTGATTAAGGGAAGCCATCATGTTAATACACGTCAGCAAGACCTGGCGTGGTAACCAAAGTGACCCGGCCAGATTACATAAATTATGCGACACGAGGGGCTTGTAATGAGTAAATCTGAGTACTTATAAAACAAGCGATGCTTCTTGACGGCAAAAATTCGATTGTCTGTGGTTTCATTCACGCCAAAAACTTGAACTATTACCATTAATCTAAGTCGGATTTTATTCGGTCAATTCGGACGTATCACATATCTTTGGAAAGACCTGGAGATGTAGGTAGTGTCCAAATATTTATTACTGAAAATACTGTAACCATTATTGAGATCGGTAGAAGACATTTTTAACAAAAGTAATTTTGAGCCGATCTGATTTTTTGTTATATTATTAAATTTTTGATGACTCCTTTTCACCTTCATCAGAACTACAAATAAGAGCTCCTTGGTGCTCGCGCTACCAACCCATGCGTTTTTGATCACGTTTTCAATTTTGTAATAGGGGCACGAAAGCGAGGGAACGCTTTACTTTCCTTAACAACATCGCTGTCGAAAGTGGATCGGAGTGCCAAAATTCCAAAAAAGCCCCTTGCTGTAACTGATTACACCACGCTGGAGGATCTGGGCGTCCTTCGGATGGATGCTGTGTTCCATTGACCCAGCATGTTGCTTAATAGCTGATTCGCTATTGCTCGCGCGGCCTGGATCATGTTCGGCCTCGCGTGAGGACCACGAACGCTTGCTTTCCCCGATGCACGTAAAAGAGCAATCGTGGCACTCCACTTTGTTTCACTTTGCGTACCGTATTTTCTCATTTAAACGCCCCCGGCGTTTATTTCAAAATTGTCCTTGTGGACCCGGCGTTTATTTGAAGCCGGGCGTTTAATCGGGGCCCGGCGTTTATTTATGAAGTGCAATTTTCTGTCATTTTTTCAGAGTGATTTATTATCACCCATCCTCCGAGACGTAGTTTTTCAATGCTGAACGAGTTTTCCCTTCCTATCGCCCTGGTAAACTGTCCCTGAAACTTTGAGGATGATTATTACCAGAAATTACAGCAATATACTTTAAGATTATCAAAATACTATATCGTACTAGTATGTCAAAGTAGTACTATTTAATATGGAAAAAAATCAACTTGTTGGCTCGAACGCAAATTAACGCCGGGGCCTTGATTAAACGCCCCGGCGTTTATTTAAAAAACAACCATTTTTACCCGGCGTTTAAATTGGGTCCGGCGTTTAATCGAGAAAATACGGTAAATCGTTTACAAAGTGAAGTGTCACGATTGCTGTTTTATGTACAATGGGGAAAGCAAGCGCTTTCTGACCGACGTGCGACAAATGCAGACTGCAGATCAGCAGACCTCTTAGTATACATCGTGTTACCACTACAGTTATTGACAGCTAACCGTAAAGAGGCTAGCTAGAGCGCTATTCAGCCTTGCAGGACCGCTCTTCAGTCTAACTGGTACGTTATCCAGGCTAACCGGAGTGCCACTCTGCAGTCTGAAAGTCCCTTCGTAGACGCATTAGGAGTAAATGTGTTTGCACAATCACCCGATTTATACGGCCCAGAGGTTTTTTCGAATCCTTACGTTTTCCCGCCCATTTGTCTCATTCCTCAGATCTTTAAATATCTTAACTGTCTGAAGTTGTCCTACACCCTTGTAGTTCCAGATGTTATTCTGACGGCGTTTTTGGTGGCCTTTGCTTTTGTCTGCATGCTGGTCCAGTTACTTCCAAAGGGGCAAGTGGCATTCTTCTTACCCCCTCCAAGGATGGATTCTTGGGCAACCCTTTGGGTTTTTCGCATTTCCAATAAATAGATAATAGTGTCTACTCTTGTTAAAGGATAATTGAACTAGTAAATCTTCTGTTACTGGTACCTTAATGCATTTCATAATAGTGTATATTTTTCAATAAAGTCATTTAGTCTTGCACATTCTATTCTCCTCGTTTTTTGAATACCCCTTGATTCTCAACAATAGTAGGTATCCATTCTCACTCAAACTTTCGTTTATCTTCCCTTATTAGGACCTTCCGCAAGCACAGCGGATTTTTATCCCGGCTGTAGCTTGCCCTTCATGTGCCTATGCCAACAACCATGTGTTTCCTTTTTGCCAGATGTGTGGCTACCAAAGAAAGTCAATTCCGCGGAAACCTGCCTCGAAAATAACAGTAGATCTTACAGCAATTGACGCTCGTTTGCGGCAGCTTACACAGACGGCTCAAAGATCTTCGTATTTAAAGCAAAAATCTTCTTTGCGTGTGGAATTGGACACTTTTTTAGCCTCACTGCCTTGTCCCAGATCTATCTTTTCAGCCACCTCTGAAGATGTATCTCGTTTTTTGGTGTGGAAAGATCGGCACAGCAAAACATTTCTCCATCTTTCCGATTGTGTGAATGCCTCTAGCCAGAATGCCTCTGATTGCGGATGTCCCAAACGACTTGAGTTCAAAACGGTAGATTCCTATATTGGGAAGCTTCGCGCCATCTTCAATGAAGCGGGTCGCACTGGGGACTGGAATAGTCTGGTGGGTTTTGGAAATCCAGCTGCTTCTGTTGTACTCCAAAGTTATCTTAAGGCTGTATCTGAGGAGCAATTACGTGCACATATCGTCCCTAAGCAGGCGGTCCCGTTTTTTCTTCCCAAGCTTTTGCTACTAGCAAGGTTGTGGGATAGAAAGATGGCGGATCCTTCAGTTAGTCCTACTGGCCTTTTTATTCTGGCTCGAGACCAAGCGTTTTTTAAAACTCTATTCTTCAGCGCCGATAGAGGGTCTGATCTGGGATGTGTTAAAACCTCAGAAATTATGCGTTTTCCTAAGGACGATAGTTTTTTGTTCAACCATGTTTGGGGCAAGACTTTACGAGACGGCGCCTCTAATGTCTTTGGAATTCGTCGCCATTCAAATCCCCAACTTTACCCAGTCAAAGCGATTGAAACATATGTGGCTGTCGCCTCTGAACTGCGCATTACTCTCTCCAACGGCTACTTATTTCGCAACTACTAATCCCCTGGGTCATATCCTCTCCTGCAGAAGCCCGCTTAAAAATTTATTTAAAAGACGCGAAAGTTGATGAAGGCTCTGCTGTTACTCTCGCGTTGTCTGGGTCCCAGCTGGCTGATGTGATGTCCCATATGGGTTGGTCCAACAAAGGCACCGCCCTTTACTACATGAAGTTCGCTGAAGTTCTTCGTGCGGGATCCCCTTCTGACTTATTGTCTTCAAACGATTCGGCTGCTTCCACCTCCACAAGCTTATACGCGGATCTCAATCGCTTGAAAGACTTCGTTACTGCCTTTCCTCGCTCCTAATTTCTGTTTTGTTAGGATGGGTTTTTTAGTTTGGGGTTTTCGTTTTTGAGGATGGTCAGTTTTTGTGCGGGTTTTTGTGGTCTCCTCCGAGAGATTTAGGGTTATGTTTCTACACGAGACTGTTGGGGCCCATACTCAATAATTGGTGTGAGGTAGACAGGTGAGAATAGATAACTGTTTAGAATACTTGATTCTGTCATTTAATAATGTTCGCATTATTTTGGTGGCTTTCATGGCCACTTCACTATAAGAAACTGCTAGTTCATCAGGGGTAGGTGTAGAATTATTAGTCAGAAAAAAACAAAATGTTGTCCTTGCTATTGCACAGACCCTGTTACCTTGATAGTTTCTCATAGGTTACTTTTTTAAACCGTATTTTGTATCGATGTGTTAGTCGCTGTTGCTTTAGTATAAATATCTAGCACTTGCCTCGGCAGAATCGGATAAAGGCCAGTTTTCTCCTCCAACTTTTTCCCCAATGGCCTATCAAAATTGAATTCAACTGGTTTTGACTGATACTGAATAATGAAACAAGCCCCAGACCAAACTCAAGAAATCACCAGATTTGTTTGCATATTTTCATACATGAAGCGAGAGGTGTATTTTGTTTTTACAATTCGAGGTAGGCCTACCTCCACGTGTTCCTCGTAGGTCAGATGGTTGTTAAACAGTTCCCGAATCCTAGCCTTTCTAAAGTAGGGACTCAAACACTTACCTAAACTTCATTGGTTCTTAAAACAATAGATAACAGCTCATAACAATGCCCCTAGCCCTGAATAACAATAGAAGTAGTGTTTACAGCGGGCGAATGAAAATAGAGGTTCCAGAGAGGTAGTGCCTTACTGGCTCGGGGCGGTGATATCAGGATAAAATAAATAATTTCTTTAATAAATTGCCCTTGCACGACACAGGCTAGTTCGGCCCTTTTCGGAGAAAACATTGCACGACGAATTTCACATGATTTAAAAGGCAAACCATCAACAACAACAAAATGTAGCCAATCATAACACAAAAATAATAACAGTGGAAACTTTTCGCCGATACATTTCACTTCCCGTCAACCGACGATACGTTTTTCGCTACGACTTTTCAACGCCTTGCGGTGCCATATTAATTAAATGAAACTCGATACGGTAAATTCCAAGAAAATAGGGAAAAGATTTGTGCCTGGTTTTATTTATTTATTTCGGAGAAATAGACGGCTTTCTAGTCTACTCGAGTGGCGATAAAAAAAAATCGACAAATACATCATTTAGTAGACACTGAAGTGTCAATTTATGTTTAAAGCGATGACGTAGGATAACCCAGTTTTGACTGCCGCTCTTACTGCGGGCTCAACCTCCGTATGGCAGGAAGATCTAGAGTTTCCATTGACATTTTTCAAAGGTATTGAAAAAGTACCTTTTTAATTTTTTTTTAATTTTTTTTCCTATTTTTTCCGGTATACATTTCAACTTATTTTTGTAAAGATACTTTTTTTAATTTTAGAGTTTTAACTATCTTTATTCCTTTTCTTCCATTGTCGTTATTTATATCTTCATAGTATTTTTATTGTAAAACGTTTTATTTGGCGCTATAAAATTACGCTTGTTATTTTTTATCATTATTTTATTCTAACTCACCTGCAACGAGTACAATGTATTCCTTCTGTTTTAGATTCCGTTTGTTTATAGCGATTTTCTCGCTGAGGTTTCCAAAATCTTTCTCCAAAATATCCCAAACCTTGTCTTCCATTAAGCTGTTCAAACAAACTTCCGTATCCTCGTAGAATTTGTGCAATCTTGCTCGCTTTCTCTCATCGTCCTCTTTAGCCTCAGTCAGCACAGAAAAGGCCTGTTTATAGGAAGACATAGTAAGAGTTAACAGTGTTTATAATACCCAAAAGGTCTTACATGTTTTAGAATTGTTTTATTTTAAATGACTGAGTTAATGGGAAAATCCGAAATATTTTCCTATCCAGTCCAAAATATCATAAAAGTTATTACAAAAAATAGTCCAAAATATAAAAAAATACCTTGATGTCCGTGACATGCACTGGGATTGAAATGAATCTTTAACAGAAAGTCACGCGATACGGTACTTAGGAGGATGAAAATCGGTGTGATTTCGTCAGTCAAAACTGAGTTGTTTAAACAGACAGTCTTACTTCGTGAACAAAATAAATCCGGGCTTATGCAACCACAGTCAGCAATGTTGGAACTATTCTCCATCGGAATCTGTCAAACTAGCAATTCAAAACAAAAAACAGGTCCGCAACACGAACATGTGTTTAGTGCAAGATGAAAACTGGAATCGATAGTCTATATGCAACATAAACGTTGGTATGCTAAATCCGACAAAACACCAAATCGACTGATTTAAACAACTGAGCCAATATTAGACCCTTAACGGAAATTTAGCAAAACGTATCATTTGTTCAGGAGCACACAACAATAACAACACAGATGACCTTGCGTGATACCTGGTGGCAAATGTGCTTCTTGCGCGCTCATCACTTCTCATATCAACTAAGAAAACCTGGCTGACATCTGGCTGTTATTGGCAACGTTTACACATCTTTTAACAGTCCCGCAGAGATAGTGTGGTTTTAGAGATTGTTACTGGATTGTCTTTACGGCAATAATATTTAACAATTAATCGCCGAAGGCGAAGTGAATCTCGGTGAATATTCCCCGAGACGAAGTCGAAGTCTAATTTTCAGAGGTGAATATCAGGAACTACAAAATAAAGAACTAAAACACGGAAACAACAAGCAGCAGTCCTCATTTGCATTCGTGTAAACAAATTTAATTCATCGATTGCAAGTCAGAATTGACACTTTAGTTTAGGCAATAAAACGGAACAAAACAAACACTAAGAAAAAGACAGATATCTAGTACCTCTTTTCAGTCATTGGCGAGTTCTGAACAATTGTATAAATCCTCTTGAAATGAGCGGAGAAGCTCTGGTCTGAGGGGAACTGAATAATTTTGGGTCAATGGATCTGATTGACTTTCTCATGGTCGCGTGCGATCTACAAAACTATCGTGTTTACCACAATTCTAATGCCTTGCGAACCATCTCTTGAAAATTTTTTCGGTCCAAAAGCCTTGGTAGACAATTTTCAAAATTCCAACTTTGGTGAATACTCCGGGCTTGGAGTTATTTCTTTACAATGAACGAAAATTTTATTCAGCAAATGATGCCATGGGCGTTTTTGATAAAACAGTTATTACACTCGCGCTTGTTGGATATGAGATCGTTATAGCCAACTCGGTGCTACACGCCTCATTGGCTATCTACCATCTCATATCCAACGCGCGCTCGTGGAATAATTATTAAATACATTGGAGCTTTTCCACCAATCAGAATAATGTGAACCTTCGTGCAAAAAGGGAGTTATGAAAATTTCACGGTGAGGCTGAAAATGAGTACGTAAACGCGTAACACCCGGGAAAATATGGGAGCTCTCCCCAACGAACGTAACAATTTATCGTGCTGCTTGTTTATTTACATTAACAAGATTTCAAATCACCGCATAAAAAAATAAAAATATATTGCATTCACTTCATTTCATATTGTTACAAAGATTTCACAGATTGATGCCAGGCAGATCATAGAACAAATTGTTAAAATAAATCCCAGGACGTGGCTCGCATCAGATAGTTTCTCGAACAAGAATGAACACTGCTAATATTCGCAAGTGATGCCAATGATAATAGCCATAATACGATGATTTTCTTTCTCGAATTAAATTTGTCCCGAATATCCCTTTGACTGTTTAGACAGACTGTCTGTAATATTTCGGCGATAGCAGGGGCGGATCCAGGAATTTCTGAAAGGGGGGGGGGGGGGGGGGATTTTACACTATTGTAGTAACCTTTAACGCCAATGGTGTGGAAGGCGAGTTACGTTCCCGTGCCTCTGGCACGAGCTCTTAAGGGGTCCGGAGCCATGCCCCTCCCCCCAAAAAATAATGTTTCCGATTTTTCCCTCTAAAACGCCTTTTCCAGCATTCCCGAGACTTCAAAAGAGTTGTGAAGGCATGATATAAAATCTGGAATTTATCTTATTTATATTATTTCTTATTTTTAGGAAGAATCAAACAAAATAACCAAAAAAATGCTGCTCAAAGGGGGCGGGGGCGAGGGGGGGGGGGGGGGTTGCAACCCCCTCAACCCCTGCCCTGGATCCGCCTCTGGATAGATAAATAGAAGTGGACCAATATGTATAAAAAGCACGTGCAAAACTGTTGCAGAGCAGTTAACTAATAAACATTTCGTTCTTTCTGCGATTTTTAAAGATATTTTTGACCACAAAAATTCCTCACTTGATTTGAGTTTTGACGTGAGACCGTGGGGTCACTCGGAACAGGCCATCATTTATTCACCGAAATAACGGTCGCTTTTCTGAGAAAATCGGGAACACTTTCCTGTTGTAGTTGATACAGTTGATATTAGCGTTTTCTTTAAGCCTTATGTTCACTAGACCAAAACTGAGAAGAATTAAAAGTATATTCTAAATTTCATTCTACAATGACGATTCTGCATTCCATTTCCGCCTTATGATCGACCTTTGTCAGGGCGCTGATGTGTGTAAAGACGCCATAATTGAAACTTCATCAACTCGATTTAATTTGTTCCTGTTTAAAACGTTTACCTTGTGTATTCTTTATGTTCGGTGATATTAAGATGCCCAAGAAATAGCAGTATAATCTCTTTCTGGAATAGCCAGAGAAACAGTAATATCACAGAATGATAGTTAAGGGGTGTCGCGTTCGCAATTCGTAATGTCTAAGAATATTCTCAGCAGAACAAGCTTATCATTTCTCACAGCTTTTTAAATATCAGAATTCTCTTGTCTGCAACTAAACTAACAGAAATAACGTCTTTATATGCACCGAATTTGCTTCAAAACATTGTCTGTTAGAAAATAGTGGATTGCTATTTCATACACTAAAGAAGTTGTACGGGAAACCAGAAAGTCACTCGCAAAGCTCGATTGATTTTGTGAAATTGATGACAACGAGCTGGGCACAGCCCAGCATAACCTCACCTCTTTGGCCGTCCAACTGGATTCTTTCTTTTTCGAGGTTCGAAGCGTCTCTTTCACCCGGGTTTTCATCTCGTTCAATGTCTGAAGTCCTTTGGACGAAACACCAAGGGACGCCATTATCTGGGCCATCTCGATAATATCGTCGATGGCGTCGATGTCTTTCGCTTCAGTCATGTTTTTTAAACGCGTGTAATTTAAACTGAATGTATCAAAGAATCACCCAGAACGATGAAAAGGCGTCATAGGCGAGATTTATCCCACTTTTAACTGCATTTAATCGAATTTCGCTCCGTCAGGGTCGTACAACCCTTTCACAATTATGGTACGTATTAAATTTGTAACACTTTCGCGTCCCATCGGCTCATCCATCACCATGTTAACAACGTGACAGATCACGCACTGTTTTTGAAAAATTGTTGCACAATTTCGTGACTTTACGACTTGAATTTGTTGTTTAACGAAATTCTGGATAAACAGGCACCTCTAAAGGGGCTATGTCACGGATTTTAACAGAATTTATATTTATGGCGTAGGAAACCTAAAAATAATGGGCCATTTTTGTTAACAATTGCTATATTAGACCACTGAAACGTGCGTCTTTGGCTGGAGATGGCTTGGATGATCAAAGGCACTTAATGCCGTCTCGTGTCACTCTTTTTTCCAGATTTTCGTGACACTAGAACGTTGTTTGATTTTTACGAAGATCGTGAAAACTGTATCTGCTATATTCCACCACTGTACTTACTATAAATAGAGCTGAACAGTAAATATCCTGTTTAAACCTGCACTATGATTGTACGCGCTGTAAACAGAAATGAATTCATTTTCAACTACTTTCCCAAAATCCATCACATTCAATAGTTCCATTGAAGATAACATGGTAGATATCAAAGCACGCGATTCTTTAAATAGCTGGCAAAATAAAGCTGTTATTCTGATACATCCTATAAATGCACTTATTAAATCTATACGTCAAGAGACTACAAGACAAGAGATTTTAGAGATTCATTCATCCACTAAGTTGCGGTATATGGTAGCGTGACATGCACAACAACGTCAACGAAAACTCTACGGGTCTAGTCTGAAATGTCAGCCGTCTTCTCTTCCTTCCCGCCCGTCCTATGAGGGGTAAGGAAGAGAAGACGGCTGACACTTTAGACTATCTACAGGTCCATCTACTGACATCTTGTTGAAAGACGTTTCTGCTTTTCAAAGCTAAAGCCTAGTTCCCAGTGGCGACATAAGGATCATAATCATAGTCATAAGCATAAACATAACGCTATTATGTCGCTTATGTCTTAGTGGGAACGTCCAGAAACATAATCATAAGCGCCCTTATGATCAACATAATCATATTCATAAGAAAATGATCGGCCATTTATTAACAGATAACATCAACGCTAATATCATCCTGCGAGTGCACTC
Organism: Meandrina meandrites; assembly: GCA_963693305.1. Classification (NCBI taxonomy): domain Eukaryota; kingdom Metazoa; phylum Cnidaria; class Anthozoa; order Scleractinia; family Meandrinidae; genus Meandrina; species Meandrina meandrites. Next base: position 27,221,058 of record OY855911.1, on the reverse strand, counting down.
GTAGAAAAAATAGAAACACTGTATTACAACAATCATATTACAACAATCACATCACCAAAGTATATACTAATATCATTGTAAATTACAGAAATTTCTAGTAAATTGTTTCTTACTCCTTTAAACTCAATCACAAACCTTATGTAAGGAATTACACGAAATATTATCGAACGTTTCCCCGCACTCAACAAACAGTACACGACAAAACTACATCTGTTTTTTAATTCACTTCGATAAAATCTGTTAATCACATTCTTCACATTTTTTGGCGGTATTACAAAGTAAAACCAACCTGCCACCACCGTGTAAGACCAAACATAATGTCTCAGCATTTACAATTTACTCTATACCTTGTCACCCGCGTATAAAATAAATACCTAAAAACTTTTCTTCCAGCAAAAACACTAAATGTACCACAAATTTACCATAAATATATATCCATTGTTTTAACCTTGTTCACTTGTCGCTTCGTAACCACACGTAAGATCTTACACGAAGTACTACCCTATGCCAAAGCTTCCACACCAAATTCTCCTGTTACCATGGTAACACGAGACAAAAATGGATTGCAACTTGAAAGATGTAGGCTAAACTTGTCAAGTTGTTTCTGAGCGTCTTGAAAAAAACAATCAAAATTTTTTGGCTTAGTTTGATTTCTAACCGCAAATAAAGGTCAAATCTTTCTTTAGATGTTCAAATATATTGTTTTTCATTGGTTACGTTTCAAACCGCTAGTTTCGGATCAGTTTAGACCAAAAATTTTCGAAATCCTCCTGACGTAGCTCCTTTAAAAACCAACTCGTGTGCGAGACGACCGAATCCCTATATCACCGATGAGATTCGCGATGTAACGATTTACGAGCGCAGAAATATTCACACCTGCTGCTTCTTGCAATTATTTATTTCCTTAATAACAAGCTCCAGTTTATTTAACACCAACGCAAAGACATTCAATTCTACTCACGTGCTCATGTCTGTCCTGAGTTTGCTCTTTGGAAAAATCTTTTAGTCATGATCAAAAGTAGTCTGTGTAATTGGGGACTGACTCTTATGTTAATCATAAGCTTTTGAAGATCGAGTCATAACTACCTTTACTAACATTTTCACTACCCTTTTGTTTCTAAAGGGGCATTATTTGTTTGGTTAAAGTCGGATTTTCTCTCACTGCTAGCATGGCTATCGTAACGATTGCCCTCCATAAAGGGTTACGTCATTGACACTCGGTCGGAGAAGCACGTGACCAAAACTTAATACAAACATCATTATATCGTCGTGAGGGTAGTAATAAAACGCGATTCCCTAACAGCTAACGAATTAGACTGCCAATTAAGCTTGACTAGTGACTGACATTCAGGAGGAGTAACCACACTCTTAAACCAAAATGCTCCTAAAGGGTTCTCGTTTTCTACCGTGCTTCTCTGAGGGTTAATCTTTAGATTCTTAAATAAGAATTATTTTCTCTGATGCATTAACAAAAATCTTCTAGGCACAAAATATATTTAGTAAATAAACCCCTTCAGGCGGCTGGTATATTGGAGAATAATGTCCGAGGCTGACAGAATGTCCGAACAATTTTGTAAACTGTAAAATTTTGAGGACAATCTTCCAGCCAAGGGCATTATCGACCAATATACCAGCGAGGCAAACAGGGGTTTATTTATTTTATCCTCCGATTAATTTCTACAACGCGCGTTATCGCTGGTAAATAGTACAAAAACCTACAATAACAATCACGGCGTAACTGTGGTTGGCTTACGTATTTTGTTCAACACTGTGATTTTATAAAAAGTTGGAGCTGAAAATGTTACTTGTTCGCTGTTTTGTACTTGTCTATAAAATCGGGCGACGGATATCAAATCAGACGGGGAATATTGTCTGATACCCGTCGTTCAATTTTACACAACGTACTGCGTGGGTTATGGTAGTTAACATCTAGTGTAGTCAGTATTAACTGATAAAACATAAGCTATGAATTAAGATGGACATGTAAAGTTATAGGTCTACAGATTCAATGCTATAAATTGTAATCAATTATTGAAATTAATATTGACATCCTGATATTCACTAACTATTGTTTATTGTATTTGAAACATACTGTCAATCATTGTTGCAATAAGTGAATGCATGCCTAACAAACATAGTTCAAATGGGTGGAACTGCATCCAAGTACACTTTGGATAATTCATTGTGACACATTGCAGCAGTTGGTCGTTTGTCTGCCTCGCCATCCCAACACCATTGCATCAGATCCCGCCAGCCATCTGGAGGCTTCCTCATGTCGTCGACATGGGACGGTCTCACACCTTCGGCCACTTGATCTAAAAACGTATTCAAGTCTCCTCCTATGTCAAGAAGGGCCCTCTTGCCATACCACATCTCCCACATCATGATGCCAAAGCTGTATATATCCGCCTTGCTATCGTACAGACTGGATCTGATCACTTCCGGTGCGACGTAGGCAGGTGTTCCGGTCATGGTACCGGTGATCATGTTTGCTTGTTTAGCAACGCCAACATCGGCGATCTTGACAACACCTTCGTGTGTTATCTGTAAGAACAAAACAAAAATTGAAAAAGAAACTATTATACTTGTATTATTAAACAAAACAAATCGAACAAGATTTCCTCATTTCATGAGTTAGTACGATCGCATTATGTCGAGCATTAACAACACCTTCCAGTGTTATCTGTAGAAGAATACAACTGTCTAACAATCATTCTTTTATAATCAAATTCTACAGTCAGGAATACACGATCACATTAAAAGATACTTCTTTCTTGAACAAAACAATTTGAATTGCAAGGTCAACACAGAATGGACATAAAATAAAGTAGATAAAATGGCGCAAAGGCGGAGAAGGAGGATGGAGCGGGTTACCCAACAAAGTATTATACGTGGAGGCTCCGCCCGAAGTCCAAACTCCACGCATACATTTTTCACCAGTTAGGACCGTCTGAGGTTCGGCTAAAATTACCTAAGCAAACCAAATGTGATAGGTCTTACCAATACGTTTTCCAACTTGAAGTCCCTGTGAACGATTCCCCGGCTGTGTATAAATTCCAGAGCGTTAGCGATGTCTTTCGCCCATCGGATTGTATTTCTTTCGGTTGGGGGTGTTGAGGATGGCACTGCAGGTATATTCTCAGGATTCTGGAAAATATGTCTCATCAAGTTTTCCTTGCACAGCTCCATCACTAGTATGGCTCGCACCTGATCCCCTTCCATAAGCAGTGCTGCACCGTAGAACTTTACAATGAACGGGTAATTCAACTTCCTATAAAAGAAGATGGTAATTAAGGTCTGTTATACAACTCAAATTGATAAGTCAAATAATTCTTCATCCATTGGAAAAATGACTGCATTAATCCATAAACCTAATTAGACTAATAAGTGCCCGTTTTACTCTTTTATCGTTTTAGAACCATTTTATGAAGGAACGTGTCTCTAAAATACTTGCCTGCAGTACCTAATTAAAAGCAAATTCTACAGCATTATCATTTGTTGCTGCTGTTAGTTGTTGCTTTCTTTGCGTATATAATTTTTTCAACGAGAAAAATCTTTTTTGCATAGTAAGGTGCGGTGATAAAATTTACCTCAATGTATCTGTTTCAGCAAGGAAGGCACTTGCGTTGGAGTCGTTTAGCTCCTCTTTCCAGACTTTTAAAGCTACCGGTTGTTCTCCTTCTCGTAGCTTTAACTTCCCTCGATAGACAGAAGCAAACGCACCTGCTCCAAGAAGTGAGCTTCTATCGTCCTTCCATTCTAAATCTTTGCAACTGAAGTCCATGGTGCGTACGTCTTTGATGCCGAACATGGCCAAGCGCTCCCTTAGCTGTAAACTCCTCTGGTACAAAGGTCTATAGAAATCTTGTATCTCTTTCTTTGATCGATGCTCATCTATCAGCTGCTGACACAGCATTTTGTCAGCCTCGATGAGCTCAGGGATACGAGCTATAACTTGCTTAAGACAAACTTGAGACTCTTTCAGTTGCTCCACCACGTACGACCGCAGATTCTGTTCTTCAGTTGCCTCAGCTAAATATTCTTTGGAAGCTTTCGCCATGAATCCGCACTTGTCTTTTTCGTACTCTCTTGTTTTGCTCCAATCTTGCAGCTTCTCTTTGACGGCCAAAGCACCAACTACAGGAACGCCGACTATCAAGACGACCAGGCCAACTGGAACCCAAATGGGGCTCGTGACGCCAATGATAACTCTTTCGGCCACAGTAAAGCTCTCTGTACCCAGGGAACCATTTGCAGGACTCTCAGTATCCTCTGCTAAAACAGAGCTCTCCAGATTTCGAAGTTGTCCTTCAACAAAGTTAAATCGTTGTTGAAAGTAATGTATTAGAGAAGTACGAGCCTCAGCAAAGACGTGATATTCTTCTTCCCACGCGACGATCACGTCCTGGAGTCGCTTCATGAGCGCTTTTTGCATGTAACTTTTTGTCACCTCCCAACTTTCCTCAGTGCCTGGAACATCATCCATCGTCCACGAAGTGAACTGTTCCACAACGTCAGAAGACTTGAGGTACTTGGAAAGTGCACTAACAGCGTTGTCTGTTTTGTTCTCCAGATACTCCTGGAGTTTCTTGTTAACTGAACTCTGCTCTTTTTGGATCATCACGAGGCGTTCATTGATAAGCATCATTCTGTCAATAACGTTTGAACGATCTTTGTGACAATTATGAATGAAAGCTTTGGTGTGGTAAGCCATACGAGAGAGGAGGTAATCAAGCCACCTGAAAGAAAAAACATATGTTGAAATGTTTTCAACAGTCTTGAATACACGCAGTAGGTAACTGACATTAAATTTAACCTTCTTTGCTGTAAGCTATTTTCTCTTGCATTTTGAATTTAAGCGATAAAGGCTATCCAATACTGGTTTCAGACTACGATTTACTTTGGTAGCTGGACTACAGCAACCTGGATTCAGACTTTTACAAACATCTTTTGGATAGCGGGTTTCAGCAACCTAGATTACGCATTCCAAGTATGTGTACAATAGCTACTGGATTCCGGTTCCTGTATGATTACCTTCATAAGGCTAACTCCCTAGCGGCCCATCATCTTATCAGTGTATTATTACGGTATTACATCGACAGTGTGTTTCAAAGTAATTGGGCCCTATCATTTATCCAACGAACAACTTAAATTGACCACCTCCATTGGATCTGTAGCCTTGCTTCGATACTTTTCAAAACCATCGACTGGACACCATTCATTAGGCCGGCAAATTCGTCAGTGATAACTCCGAGACCTTGTGCCTTGAGGGCATTGGTCGATGACATGTAAATGATCTGGGAATCTGGATCCAGATTGGGCCAGCACTGTGTGAGTTTTTTAATGATGTAGTTCTTAACCTCATTCGCTTCTTCTGCTGACACTTGGTCCCACTTATTACACACGAACAAAGCTCTAGTTGATGATGATTCCCTTTGGTGGTCAAGCGATACCTTTCGGGCGTGTTCAATGAGTTTTTCTACCTAAAGACAAACCAAAGAAAGGTTTAATATGCAAATAAACGTTTTTGACTCTACCCCTCTAGCTTTACCCCTCTTCACCTTCTTTCAAAGGAGTATCGGGTTCTTGCAAGAACGGACGTGATTGGATTTCCACGAAGCACCATCATTAGGCCGTTAATTATGTGTTGAATGTAAGTCTGTGTGGGTTCAATTCAGCCCACGCGTCGCAGTCCGCATTCGTTTAAAGACATGCTTTTCGTTTAAAGACAGTCGTGCTTCGTGCTTCTCCCTTCCCTTTCTTCCTCCCCTACGTTACGTGAAGATACTTAAAGAACTAACCTAGAACAACTGACTAGTACTGAGAATAAAACCAAAGAAGGTGACGAACAATAGTAGTTAAAACGTGCAACCTGGGGTACGTTAAGATGAAATATCAATATTTTGGTTCGACTGCACCTCCCAAGAACACCAACTAAGCTGATATATTATTCCCTAACAAGGAATACCTTCAAGTATTAACTGTTTCAGTAATATTTCAGTTAACCTACCCTGTCTTTCTGTATTCCACCGGCGTTCACACTGTTGATAACGTAGATGAAAGCAAACGCCTCTGGAAGGTATTCTTTAACCATGTCGTCCATGATGCTGGATTCGCCAACGCCAGGGCTGTCCACTATAATGATTCCTTGCTGAAGAGGCGAAATGTTAGATATATGACAATGATTTAAGGAACAACTTAGAGTCTTTACTTTTTGTTCTGGGATTACATGGTAAAACTAAGCATAATTTTCGCCCCTTACTATCAGTTTATATTACAGGAATCTCTCTATTCGTGTCTTTACAAAGTCGTAAGGTAAAAGAACGAATGTTGAAACAAGCATTGCTCTCTTACTATAAGTAGAAAGCAGTCAGTGCAGTTAGCTAATCAACTAGTTCACTGGCATGGCATTACCTTTTCTAAGAAGGCAATGCATCTTGTAATTACATTAACTAGTCTAAGAAGAGCCAAGATGAAGGTACTTTAGATAGAGCAACTACTCGTCACCAACCTTCAGCAGGCTGTGTGGCAAAAACAGTTCGATCTTCTTGTAATCCGAACCCTTCTCACGATTAGTCTTTACATGAACAAAAGAAGAAATCTCATGAAGGTAGCTTTGTTGACAGGCTTCCATTGACTGACCAAGCCAGACAGTCGCCTCGGTGTTTCCTGTTTCGGGATCTTTGTCTTTAAAGTGCGCCACTAATCTGGGCGTCGCTCCATATTTTAGCTCACAGATGGTGGAAGTCGTGCTAAGAATAGAGTAAGGAAGAAGTTGCTCTCCAAGAATCAGATTCAGCAAGGTACTCTTTCCAGAACTTGTCTCGCCTGCAGGGTAAGATATTTTATTACGCAATTTCAATCAAATTTTAACATATTATTATGTGACATTTCAGATATCTGCAATTTTAAAGTTGTATACTAGTCTAAAGTGTAATCCGATCCCGAATTCTTGAACCTTCAAGAGAAATTGGTTCTAATGTCGGGGAGTTCAAGAAAAATGCAGATATGTCCAGGATTAAACGCTGATGAGATGCACGTTCTTTTTGATAGGCATCACAAAGTGTCCTCATTAATAAAAATTCATCAAAACACACCTAATCTTGTGAAATATGAAATACGAAGTAATATGGAAATGCCAAAGAACTCAGTCAAACACGACGTAATTATTAAATAATACTTGTGGTCAATCCTAAGTGAAAGAACGGGGGAAAATTGGCAGTGTAGGGCTTACTGAAGCATATCGAAGGGAGACGATTATCAAAGGTTCAAACATGGGGTTTCCTCTGGATCTCAAATGTTTCAAAATAATGCATCCACTCAGTGAACGGCCGATACCCTGGGAATGTATTTTGGTGGACATCACAACATCGATCTGACTCGTCATGCAAGCGACTCTTGACGCTGGCTTGAATTTAGATTTCGCTTATACTAAAACCACAATCCGCTTGATCGGATCGTCTTCTTTTTTTTTCGTTTTTAAGGATTTTCGCCGCTCAACGTTCAATGTCAAGGCTTAAACTTACGACAACTTTCAAGCCGAGATAAATGAAACAAGACCTTATAACTTCTGTACAGCGAAGTTGTTTTTACGACAAAAAAGCGGATATCGGTAACAACGACCAAACTGCCGTGTTTATCTATCGGTATATACTTAATGTATGGTTTCCCGTATTGTACCGTACAGTGTCTCATACATGAAATAGCGACCAAGAAGTTGGTTCTTCTTCGGTTGTTAATTCGCGGCGGAAAATCTTCGCTGGAAGGGAAAGCACGAGGCTACTACCTTAACCTGATTCATACGCTACATCAAGTCAAAGTCTGCGTGTCAAATTTTGTTATTTCTTTTGTTATTTCATAGAGCGAAATTCGAACATTAATAACCTTACGTCCGTAGAATGGGTTGAAATGTAAAATGAACTTCTGTTTTAAAACATGACCGATTCTCTTTTAATTGAGCTGCAATGCACATATATTGATGTTTTGTTCATTTGTTACAGTTTAAGATACGTCTGCGAGCCAAGTTCATGAGAGGCCTCATTGTGTTTGAATTCATCAAGATCCTTCACTGTTTGTTATGGGTGTCGGTAATGTCTTGCTGCTGGCTTGATTGGAACTCAATGTTCATGAAATTTTGTGTGATAAATTGATTGAAGAGACAAGATATAACTGGCTGTGGTGTTTGTTTGGTACAAAAAATATTAGCTTTTGTTTAACTTATCCTGAAATTTGTCGTAAATGTAAGCCGTGGCTTTGGTCGTTAACAAACGCTCGTTCGGGTGAAGCGAAAATCCTTAAAAACTGGAAAAAAAAAATAAATTAAAATTTTCACTGTTTTCCGGGATCTTTTCCGAGGTTAAGAATAATTATTTAAAATCGACGTTTCGATCAGTTTCACTGATCTTCTTCAGGTTGTTGTTAAAAATGACAATATGGCGGATTGTTTCTCCATATTGCCATATTGTCATTTTTAACAACAACCTGAAGAAGATCAGTGAAACTGATCGAAACGTCGATTTTAAATATTCTTAACCTCGGAAAGATCCCGGAAAACAGTGAAAATTTTAATTTCTTAAGATGAGAGGTGAAAGTTTCAGAAATAGGATTGGAAAAAAATATTCGATCAAGTGGATTGTGGTTTAGTATAACTATATAAAAGCCTTGCAACTTTCAACAACCGAGCGAAATATAATTTTCAAGACAGTTCGACAGAGACAGCCTCTTAATGAGTTGCTTACATGATGCTTTTACAGAGAATGCCTCTTCACTGCTTACTGTAGTTAGGAGCTCTTTCATAGAAATAGTATTTTATTCATAACTCACCTGCAACGAGTACAATGTAATCCTTCTGTTTTAGATCCCGTTTGTTCATAGCGATTTTCTCGCTGAGGTTTCCTATATTCTGTTCCAAAAGAGTTCGAACTTTGTTATCATAGGTGTTCAACCAAAGTTCCGTATCCTCGTAGAATTGGAACAGTGTTGCTCGCTTTCTCTCATCTTCCTCTTTAGCCTCAGTCAACACAGAAAAGGCCTGAACAAAGGAAGACATCGTAAGAGTTAACGGCGTTTATAATACCAAAAAGCCTGATTTTTTAATTCGGAACAGTTATTTCAAACGACTATGTTAATAGGAACATCTGAAATATTTTTTTCAGAATGATGGTTTAAATACCCTTTGTGTCCGTGACAGTGCATGCACTCGTCTGGGATTGAAGTGCAGTCTTAAACAGAAAGTCAGCGGTGTATAGGGAACCGGACTTGCTGATGTTGTGGAAGTGTGATTTTGTTTGATACTGAGTTGTCTTTGACAAACAGACTCTGCAAACGTCAAAACTATATTTGACAATAAAAATTCAAGGCTTGATTTGAGTTTTGGCGTGACACCGTGAACTCGGAAACAGGCCGTCATTTATTCACAGAAGTAATGGTCGCTTTTCTGAGAAAACGAGGAACATTAAACTTGTCTTAGTTGACAGCATTTTGTTTAAGCTGTACTTTTCCTCGACGAAAGGAGGATTTCTAGTAGACTTTGCCTCGACGAAAGGAGGATTTATAGCAGATTCTACAATGACGACTGTGCATTCCATTTTCGCTTCAAAGGCTCCGCCATTTTCGATGCCATCGAAATTATGAAAATTGTGCGGTGAGGCGAAATCTCATCGCATCGCCACAAATAGTGTTACTCAATGAAGTCTGTTTTCTTACTATTAGTGATCTCACGGTGATCTCTTTCATTTAGATACGCTCCGTGTAAAATATTATACCGAAAATCCTGTATGTATGGCTTACAAGAGCCCTTTAAGAATCGACCTCGGTGTATGCACTAGAGGAGTAAAATCTATGTCAAAAATTGAATTTCACAAACTCGATTTAATTCCTTGCTGTTCAGAACGTTTTACTTGTGAATTGTTTGTGTTCATTGATATTCAGTTGCCCAAGAAAATAACATAGCCAGAAGAACAACAAAACAAACAGACTGGAAGCTACAGGGGTGTCGCGCTCGCATGTCTTAAGTTCACGGAACATTCCCAGCAGTTCCTTGGGAACAAGCTTATCCTTTCTAACTGCTCTTTAAATATGAAATGTCTCCTGCCCAAATCTTAAATAAAGTCTTTAAATTATGCACCAAAATTGCTTCAAAACATCAAGAGTTACCCAGTTAGTGACTGGTTGATTGCTGTTTTATACACTAAAGAAACTGTACTGGATCGTTGCAAACTACAAAGTCACTCGACAAGCTCGACTGATTTTGCGAAATTGACGACAGCAAGGCACAGCCCGACATAACCTTACCTCCTTGGCTGTCCAATTGGATTTTTTCTTCTCCGACATTCGAAGCGTTTCTTTCACTCGGGCTTTCATCTCGTCCAACGTCCGAAGTCCTTTGGACGGAACACCAAGGGACGCCATTGTTTGGGCCATCTCCCAAATATCATCGATGGCGTCGATGTCTTTCGCTTCAGCCATGTTCCAAAAGTTAATTCAAGAGCGTGTAATTTAAAATAACTGTTTCAAAGAATCATCCAGAGAGATGGAATGGCGTCATAGTCGAGATTTCTCTCGTTGTAACCGCATTTCACTTGTCAAAGGTAACCGCTGTGGTCAGGTCCTACGACTCTTCCACGATATTACAGTATTTGTAACGCTGTCGCGTCCCATTGGCTCAGCCATCACCATGTTAACAACGTGACAGATCACGCAGTCTTTGCAAACAAGCCTCAAATTAAGCTGTTTAGAAGATTTTATGCTTACAAAAGTGTGAAAATTGCTGCCCAGTTCAATGGAAGGATTTTGATTGAATGTTTTGGATATAGTACGACTTCCGGGTTTTAAGCGCTTTAAAAGCAATCCAGCCAGCTAGCCAGCAAGCCGGCCAGTAGTCAGTCAGTCAGTCAGTCAGTCAGTCAGTCAGTCAGTCAGTCAGTCAGTCAGTCAGTCAGGCAGGCGGGCAGGCAGGCAGGCAGGCAAGATGAAAAAGTTTGGTTACAGGTTAAATTTAAAGAGGCCTATTCATAATTACAAAAGCTCCTTCAATTGCAAGATGAAACAATAAATGACAAACAATATTAGCATGGTTAACTTTATGCTTGTATCTGTTTCTATTTTTTCCTACAAAGATAATTAATGGACGTCATCTTTGGGGGGCACAACGAACCCTTGTGTGCTTTTACATGAGCCCTCATTTATCAATAATACAGTAAAACATCCACTAACGACATGGTCACCTCTATACACGATACGACCACCGTTCTACAGCGGCCAGGATTTATTCGCGTTCTAGCTAAGATTGAGGGTCTCAATGGGACTTACTGTCAACTTTCAAATGTTCTAAAAATTAACCGCCATCCGTCAAATAGGAAAACTCTTTTTTCGTCAACCGTCGTGCGAGCCAGTCATAATATTTCAGAAATGGACTTAAATGCCTCCAATTTGCTTGCTCAAAGGCTAAGGCAGAGTTAAAAAATGCGGTCAAATACCACTGGCAGATCCAGACATTCAGCTAAAGCCGGAGGCTTGACTATGAATGTGGAATTCTGCGAAGATAATCAAAAGAATTGTGCTATTTCCGAAAAGAAGGGCGGGGGGGGGGGGGGGGGGGGTGAATACCGTTCAAGGTCCGGTTGAAAAACGTTAATCATTTTAAATAGCAGTACTGATGTATCAGGTCAGGAGTTAGTCCAGCTCTGGCCCTTTCTCGCGCAATGCTACAGATTGTGTGGCAGAGAGAGGGGCAGCACTGGACTAGTCAAAATTGGACTTAATACATTCAGTAGCCGTATTTATACCCATATGATATTTCCCGGCTTAGCCTCAAGAAAACTACAATTCGTCAAATTTAAACTCTTTAAAAAATGTAAGCAAAGTTTTTGTTCGTGGTTTATTAATAATTAAGATATATTGTGAATGAAGACGTCAGTTGTGATAACGGTTCCATCAAAACACGAGGAACATATACGAAGGGGGAAATTATGAATAGTTCTGATTATGACTGACATGTATGATTACTTCGAGAGAAATTTGCGTGGCGTCATGGTTACCATGATGGCAATATAACGTCAGCATACATGTGCGTACGATACATAAATTATTGATGTGTTCGTCGGAATATTTCGAGATCAAGAATGGAGTCGACTTTTAAACACCAGAGTTAAAAAAGAATGGTCGAAGCTATGTATTAAGCAGAGCCATGACTTGCTTTCAATACTTTGGCATTGTGTTGGTGTCGTTTCTAATTGGTCATCATGGAGATCGTGTTTTAGGAGGTAGGTAAGATCCTTCTACTTCATTTGATGGCGTGTGGGTTTCATTGTTTTCGAATGTTCTTGCTCGATTCCACTGCCAATGCCAATTGAAATGTTTAAAAAAAAGTCCTCTCGTTGATTTCAAACTGAATTTAAAAATGAAAGAACTTATTCTTTTCTCGTTTATAACAAACCTAAAATACCAAACATCGACCGAGAAATAGCAAATGTCTATATAATTCCACACAAAAGCTTTTTGAACAACTCACGATGCGGTGATCATAACTTTTTATTTATCTAGTTTGCATTCAAGCACCGTTAAGATTGCTTGATTTAATTCAACAATTGAATTACCCTGGCTTTATTTATCTTAAAGGACAGACAATCGGTTCTAGAAGTATTGCTTCTTATTTTAAGTAAACAAGAAAAGAAAAATATGGGCGTGCTCAGAAGTCGTCAATGAGAAAATACGGCCATATAAATCATGTTAGATGTACGATTTACGTCTTCCAACACAGAGCTTCATTGTGAGTACTGGAAAAGAAATTATGAATGCAAAAGGTGAAAACTTAGTAAGAAATTTACTTTCAATTCATTACATTATTAATTATTAATCTTAGTCGAGATATAGAAATACAAACAGCTTTTTAAAACTCAGTTAAACCGTGACGTACGTTACTTTTTTCTTCAGGTGTTAATTTGGAATGGATACAGGAAGTTACATCGCTGCAAACTATATACTCGACAAAAAATAAACCAATTTCAAAGATTATACAGTCAAATTCCTACAAGGCGATACTACTAGTTATTTTTCTAGTTTAGCGAATCTGTCATCGTTTTCGTGGCTCCTCTAACCCAACGCGATTTTTCTAAAAGCCGCTATCATAGGAGCTAAATAGAAGCTCTCGAGTCGGCCTTTACCCTTAAGTATTTCAGTGAAAATATATGTATAACTTTGTTAATCGAAGAATAAAAAAATCTGCAGGAATCGTACGCAAATAACTATGATTGAGGCGGAAATTCGCAATGTGTTAATCTATTCCCTCTCCAGTGTTAACCCTCGAAAACGCGAATGTACAAGAGCTAGGTTTTTTCCATAAGGGCATCATTTACTCTAAGGTTCTGAAACTTTTAATAGCTGTTTATTTGTTCTTTGAGGAGATTTTAATATGTTTGTATGCTGCCATGGCACCTTCATAATAGCGTGGCCAGATGTAGCCAAAAAGTCACAACTTTTGTCATAATTATTTCTTTTTTGCTTTGTTTTGCTTTTTTTGTTTTATAAACACACATACCACTAGCATTTTGGTTTGATTTTGCCAATTTCCGTGATTTCTAAGAACATAGTGAAATCTAGTAATCGACTGCTAGCCCTGTTTAAATAGTCGTCCATGATAATTGTGATTATGCACAATTGTAGAAAATTTTAAATAGTGCCGTGTGCGAAGCCAGCCTGAATTAAAATTCCCTGATTCAAAATCCAGCCAGTATTGTGCGGTGGAACTGCTCAGAAGCAAAGTATAAAGTAAAAATATCATAACCTGGAAGTCCATCCAAGACTTCTCTACTTTACTTTTTATGTTACAGAAAACAGGATAACTTTGTCTGACCGCTACACGTTGAAATATATTTTATTACTAAAAACTGGAATACTGGATTTCCAGAATTCTGATTGGCTTACCGCAATCCGGATATCTGCCATTTCACCATGCGCGACAAAATCATCGTCCTGTTTTACAAAATAGTTTGAGCAAGATTTACCGTTATTTTGTGGTTGTTTTTAACAAAGCAATCATTCCACTCTAGTCTGATGGCTATCTACCATCTGATATCCGCATTCAACATTTTTGTCACAAAAGAACCTTCTCCCTTTTCCCCGTCAGTTGCTTACCTTGTATTTTGTTATTTGTTGAAAAGATCCATGTCATACCAAAAAGATCTTTGTAAAGCCGGTTGAAGACAAGGCACTTATAAAGCACGTCATAACTACCCCGACAGTGACGTCAGAGGAAGTATGTAAGGTACGCTGTTTCGTAGAAGCCAAGTGCGAGTCGTACAACTTTGGTCCAAAGGAGGGCGGTGGTCACGTGTGTGAGCTAAGTGATTCAGATGCTATCAGAGATCCACTGGACTTGGATACAAAACAAGGATTCCTATATGTTGAGACCCAGGTATGGAAACTTAGAGTTCACCAAAACGTCAGCGACGCGATGTATCCTATTTATTTCACGGGTCACGCAGTGTTTTTGTTGGCAAAAAGGACGAGTCAAAATACAAATAACAAGTAAAAATGTACAGGATACTACATACTAAAATGTCAAATGAGAGATTTGTTATCCAACGTTTTCTCATCCCAAAATGCTGACTTTCCACAGTTTTTTTATCATTCGCGCGGTCAAAAGAACTACAAGAACTACACGTGCACGAAACCTGTTAAACCGGTCTTGTGGAGGACAAATATCGTAGGATATATATGTACTCGTTTCGCGTGCTTGTACTCTACGAGGAAAAGGGGGACAATAAGTTGCATCACTGACTATTTTTATCATGACAACAGAATCCCTGTGCTAAAGCTCAGTGTCCCGTGAATGCCCGCTGCCGCTCAGACTTTGAAAATGACACATACCTATGCGTATGCCTGTCAGGATTCACTGGGAACAACTGTGAAGGTAGCTTAAATCATTACATTTTATATTAAATGTTATTTCGAAAATAAAATGTACCTGGTGTTATTGAGCTACAGGAGCAGAGCTAGGGGGCCTTATTAATATTTAAGGTTTCTTCTGTTTTTAGCAGACTATAGTTTTGTGTCTACCATAGTTGTCGCCCTGTAGAAGACTAGTCTACTGGTCGAAATAATACTCATTATTTCCTTACTATTATAGCATTTTCTAAACTAGAGGGGATTAAAGTAGCAGGCAGGTTCAGGTCAGACAGCGCCTTGCCATTTTGTGCGACACGTGGGCCTCTAAAAAATCCAGAACCATCCGACAATTTAGAATATAGTAAGAAAAAGGCAAGTCCAACAACAGAAATCATCGCAAAGTCACAGTTATGTCTTGTCACAAGGCGAAGCTAAGATGTTATACACTAACATTATTTATAACTGAGATAATTAGCATAGAATGAGAATAGAGCTCTTATATTAGAAAAAAAGTGTCTAATTCTTTTGAGGCTTTAAGGTCGTCATTAATTGTGGGCAAGTTCTTCATGTAAAGAGCCTCTATAGAAACCATGCTGTTACCAGTTGTTATCTTAAGCATAAATGCCGCTAGTGTAACATCCATGTTGGCCTCTACACTACATTTGTTATAAGTTACGGCTACCTTGTCGAAGTAAATTCCCAAAACTAAGCTCTCTGTGAGCTTGACTACCAGCCACTATTCAGGGCACTGGATAGAGCAGCAGAAATCGAGCGTGAGCCTACAGTAGTGAAGCAGCCACATTGTTTTATTGTTACATGCAGATGTTGACGAATGCGCAGAAGGTCTACACGATTGCCATAGTAACGCAACATGTTACAATACTGAGGGCTCATACATTTGTACCAGCAAACCATCATTCCCTGGAAACGAATCTGTACACGAAGGCAAGTGGCATTTTTTTTCCTGCATTTTTATTGGTGCAAGTTAAGTAAAGCCAAATTAGACGGCGACTTACTAACGTTCAGTTATGTGTCGAAGGATATATTTGATTTTAGAGGCGATTTTGATTAACATTTTATTTAATCTATTTCCGTCAATTTTTACCATTATTTGTCAACGTGACAAGCTTAAGACTCAGAAGGTCAATTGAATTTCAGAACGTACTAACGTTGTAGTGGAGTCCTTCAGAAGATCTCATTTTCCCACAAGGAATGTTTGACTTGGTTTAAGTGCATAAGAATTTTCGATGCGATTTTATAAAGTGGAAGCACTGAGTTATGAAAGATGTCGATGCGTCAGAATATAACATGGTATGAATGAAGTGCAAAGAACGAAAATCATCGTCTTGATTCACAAGTTTCAATCACTGGAAACAAGAAAACTTCAGAACCTCCACAGTGTTTTACAAACCTGGCGGCTTCGAATACAATTTTATTTAGCTTTATCTGCAATTGATACATACTTCGTTAAAACTACTTAACTGTTATACACACTGGGTTCTGTCGTTTGCCTTGATTAGATTTTCTCTCGGACTCCTTCATTGATTACTCTATGACCAACCAACTTCAATTTCGGAATCTGGATCGTATATATAATTCCAACATCTTGTTATACATGTGTTGATTTAATATCTCGCATAGTTATTTTCATCACATGCCTCTTTCTTTCATAGCGATTGGATGTTTTAAGACACCTGAAGGGTTATTCTCGGAGACGCTCGGCGACTTCACGCAGGAGGCGCAAACAGATCCTGCCCAAGCACTTACGAAGTGTAGTGGGCTGGCACACAACAAAGGCTATCATGTGTTCGGTCTTGGTTTTGGTGGTTTGTGTCTGTCAGGACATGATGCTCAGAACAAATACTATCTAAACGGTACTGCTGTTGGTAGAGTTAACTGTTCGGATGGAATAGCAACAGGCCCACGCAGCATCGTTTATTCGCTTGGTACGTACATGATTTTCTGAGTGCTAAATGTATTTAGGTATATTCTGGGTTTATGAAGGGAAAATTAAAAACAAGACTTAGCCTTCTTCTTTTCTCCACTATACCCTCCTACCTAACGAGTCAAAACATAAATTTGAATAGCAAAAATAAAATCAAATGCAAATGTACCAAGGCACCCCGGTCTTCTTATTGGCTGTTTTATTAATGCAGGCATGCTATGTAAACCACTAACCCTAACCCTAACACTTTGACATCAATTTATCGACGCCATTTCTCACTACTCGCGTCGCCCGTCCAACATGGTTTTGCGTGTATGCACCCCATTCCGTGTTAGGAATATTTTGACGACTGTATTTCTAATGTTATTTTTATTACCATTATTGAATGGGGTTTAATAGAAGGCACGCTACAAAAAAAAAAGGATTTGCACTCCAATTGCAAGTTAAGTTACTGAATAAGAGACAAACTGACCATATTTGCTAAGCTTTACTATTATTAGTGGCGAAATAAAAAATATATGTCCTTCATTTCTTATTATAATCTAAATAAACGGTTCTTGGCAAAATATCTGTTTAAAATAAAAATTGGT
Organism: Meandrina meandrites; assembly: GCA_963693305.1. Lineage (NCBI taxonomy): Eukaryota > Metazoa > Cnidaria > Anthozoa > Scleractinia > Meandrinidae > Meandrina > Meandrina meandrites. The sequence goes on along the minus strand of OY855911.1, from coordinate 27,203,637 downwards.
ACTCACAAAGCTGTGCCGACGCTCTGGTCTCGTGACGAAATCTAAACCAAGAATGGAAATCGGTTTGTGTGTAAGCAGCCAATGCTTGATCACGGAAGCGAAAAAGCGGGAAAATATTTATTGTTTCCAGGTTCCTGGGTGGTTGTTATGCCCAGGACAAGTGATACAGTTTCACCCTTTCTCTTTTACAGAACCACTACCTGAATTTAAGCCTGTTGGATGCTTCAAAGACAGCAAACGTGCCCGTGCCTTGCCGGACCAATACGCCAATTTCCGAATGTTTATCGATTGGAGCAACATGAACGCTACCATACGCCAGTGTGCGCTGGTTGCCCGAGATATAGGCTACAAGTACTTTGCCGTGCAGTATTATGCAGAATGCTGGTCCTCGTTTGATGCTGAGAGCAAGTATGACAGGCATGGGGTACAAACAAAACAGGACGAATGCTGGGCTAGCGTTGGAGGAGAGGGTACCAATTATGTTTATCGATTTCCTTAGATATTTAAAACAAGAAGACAATCAGTTGTAGCCATGTTTAGTTTGGGGAAAGCGGGGTTGGAGGCGCTGGGGGTTGGGAGGGGTGGTGTGAGATGGTGGTAAAGCGGTAAGGTGCGTGTGGTGGGGGCTTTGGACGTTGGTTAAGTGTCAATTTGAGTATGCTGTAAATAGCGGAACACACACAAAAAAAAATAAACAATTATTGGATGAGGTTTTTGTGATATCCGGAATAATCAAGGTCGCGGTAAGTGTTATCAGTCGAAGCCGAAGGCTGAGGCTGATAACGCTTACCGAGACCTTGATTATACAATCTATACATTGTTTTCATCAAAATAACGACAAACACACTTTAAAAGACGCGAAACGACAAGAATTTTTTTTTACTTCACTGTGTGCAAGAAGCCACTCGACATTCTCTTGGAAATCATGCATTGCGCCGCAACTTACAGATTATTCCCTTATCTGTAGGTTGCGCTGATTCCCAGAATTAACTGTAGGCTCTTAGCCAATGAGAAGACAGATAGTGACTACAATGTATAATAATAACAATAATCTGTACATAATCTAACTTTTATGAAATGTAGTCAAAAGTTGTCAGCGCCTACAAAAGAAAACGTACCATAAAAGACTAACGTTTGCAATTAATTAAAGAATAATGTAAAATTTCGGTTGGGAATTTCCGTAAATGAAGAATATGTTCCCCGAAGGAGGCCATAAGATAAAACCGAAATGGCCTGGAAATGGCTCAGTAGATAGAACACAAATTTCGTTCAGAAGTCGTTCCTCCCAGAAATTTTCCAGTGGAACTAAAAAGTAGGTCGAGGCCCTAAAAGCAGAAAGGCCTGGAACTGGTGCAAAATATGGAAAACTGAAAATAAAACACCGTTTTTCATTCGAAACGTCCCAGCTGAAAAACAAGACTACTTTTTCGACGTAATGTTAAGAAATTTTCTTATTAAACTAAAAAAGTCGTCTTATTCTTACATCCCTACTGGAGTTTCGGGATTTTTTTAACGCAATGGTAAACAAACGTAGACTCCTTTGGCAAAATCTTAAAGAGATAAACGTTTTACTTAAATCTTTAAATCTCTTTTCAAGACTGCACTTAAAAAAGAAGGATTTTTAAATGCTTTTAGCGGTTTTGTTTCCCGTTTAATCATTATATAACAAGGGAATTAGTGATTGGGTGATTATCCCAGCAGAACTATAACGTTACAATAGGGCTGGTAATGACCAATGCGTTGTTTAAGCAACATGTAATTTTTTTTGTTTCCCTAAAGTGTTTTGTATCCTCGTTGCGATTTCATTAAAATATTTTTAACAACAGTCGAACCTCTTTCTGCAAGCACCTCTGTATAAGGGACTGTTCATTTGGTCGCAAAGAAACCAGAGTTCATATAATCCCTGCTTCTATAATACGGACACCCCCTAGCTGAACTGATGGACTAGCATCCCATCCAGGGGGGGTGGGGGGGGGGGGGGGGGTGGGGATAGAAATACTCCTAGTCGCTTCATGCTTCATGCTCATCTTGAATTTGGCAACTGCACAAACTTTTTAAGCCTCGATCGGAAAACGAAGTATGCGCAGAGCTCATTACACTGTCCCTTTAAACAGCCGAAATGGCCAATGAAGTAGGGACTGAATGAAGTGGCCATTAGAGATGGTTGGCCAGTGTACTAAGGAGATTTGGGAAGAGTTAGTGCATGGATGAGGGTCTCATTTGACGGTTGATGGTTAAATTGTTGGCTTTTTGGAGGCTGACGGTAATGTGGCTATTTATACCGTTACACATGTATTACGTTCACCATTGTCCCTTGGAGCTTGTTTCGGTGTGTCATGGTGATGAACAAGTCCAATTTTGACCTGATATCTCAATACGGCCAGTACAAATGATTAAAGTTTATCTACCGGAACTTAATCCGTATTTGACAGCATTTTTTAACTCTACATTAGCCTCTGAGCAAGCAAATTTGAGACATTTGTGTCCACTTGCAAACATTTGATGACTGGGTCGCTTGACGGTTGACGAAAAAGATTTTTTCCATGATGGAGAACGGTTAATTGTTAGAACGTTTGACAGTTGGCAATTAGTGAGTTTTCCTATATGACGGACGACGGTTAAATGTTAGAAAGTTTAACAGTTGAAAATTAGTCCTATTGAGATCCTCATGCATTGGTACACAGCTGGAACGTGAACTTGAATAAATCCTGGCCGCGCGCGCTGTAGAAAATTGGTCGACTGAATTGGTCGACTGAATTGTTTATAAATGAGGGCTTCTGTAAAGTCCACAAGGGCTCGTTGTGTCCCTCTTCAATGATGCTCATTATTATCTTTGTAAAGAAAAAATAGAAATAAATAAAAGCACAAAGTTAAACAATGCTAGTATTGTTTCTCTTTTGTTATTTAAAAACGAGAGCCTCTGTTTTTCCGAATAGGTCCCTTTCTTCTGATCAACGACTCCTACTGCCAAGACCGGTAACTAAACAACTTGCTAATTGCCTGCCTCCCTGCCTGTTTTCCTGCGTTTCTGCTTTCCTGCTTTCCAGCTGCCTGCCTACCTGACTCATTGTGACTTAACGACTGATTGCTTCGCGGACGAATAATTGACTGACTGGCTGAATTTTATAGCTAGCTGATTGACCTACTGATTGCCTGATTGCCTGACCGACCGAATGACTGAACAAATAGTTGGCTGATTGAGTAATTGGACTGTCTGAGTGCCTTTCTGCCTGTCTGCCTGTCTGCCTTCGTGCCTGACTGAGTGAGTCAGTCAGTCAGTCAGTCAGTCAGTCAGTCAGTCACGCAGGCAGGAAGGCAGATAGGCAGAGAGGCAGTCAGACTGTCCAATTACTCAATCAGCCAATTATTACCCGGAAGTTGTTCTAAGACATTCGATCGAAATCCTTCCACGGAATGGTTCGACCATTTTTTAAAATTGCTTAAGGAGGCTCACAACGGTTTCCAGCAATTTCAAACTCTTAAACTTTGATGGGCCAGTACTACAAATCTTTACCAGTTGCTGCAACAATAATGATATTGACCAAATGTCCAATCATTGCTGAATAAGTTGTGGTCATTTTCATGACGTCACTGGTTACTATAGCAACAGTTTTACCTGTAAAAAACACCCTTATTTTTCCCTTTAAGTGCTTATAACTCAAAAACGAGTCCGGTGACCCCCATTTTTTATTATTGAATAATGATTGGCATGTTAAGATGCAACTTTTTGCAAAGTTAAAAAAATTTCTGCGGAGCAGTTTTAGAGCCACCTTAAATTTTCGAAAATTTAAGGTGGCTCTGAAACTGCTCCGCAAAAATTTTTTTAACTTTGCAAAAAGTTGTATCTTAACATGCCAATCATTATTCAATAATAAAAAATCTGGGTCACCGGACTCGTTTTTGAGTTATAAGCACTTAAAGGGAAAATTAAGGGTGTTTTTCACAGGTAAAACTGTTGCTATAGTAACCATTGACGTCATGAAAATGACCACAACTTATTTAGCAATGATTGGACATTTGGTCGATATCATTACTGTTGCAGCAACTGATGAAGATTTGTAGTACTGGCCCATCAAAGTTTAAGAGCTTGAAATTGCTGGAAACCGTTGTGAGCCTCCTTAAGCTTAAAATGTTCTAGACGACTATACTTTGGGGTTTGTTTGCAAACACTGCGTGATTCTGTCACGTTGTTACATGATAATGGCTAAGCCAATGGGACACGACAGCGCTACAAATACCATAATTGTGAAAGGGTTTTATGACACTGACTACAAGTGAAATGAAGTTACAACTGGAGAAATCTTGACTATGACGCCTTTCCATCGTTCTGGATGATTCTATGATACATTTAGTTCAAATCACACGCGTTTGAGGAACATGACTGAGGCGAAAGATATCGACGCCATCGAAGATATTGTGGACATGGTCCAAACAATGGCGTCCCTTGGTGTTTCGTCCAAAGGACTTCGGACATTGGACGAGATGAAAACCCGGGTGAAAGAAACGCTTCAAATGTCAGAGAAGAAAAAATCCAGTTGGACAGCCAAGGAGGTAAGGTTATGTCGCGCTGTGCCTAATGCTGTCGTAAATTTCGCCAAATCTATCAAGCTTGACGAGTAGCTTTGTAATTTGCCAACGATCCGACACAATCTTTTTAGTGCATAAAATAGCAGTCAACCAGTCACTAACTGATATTGTTTTGAAGCAACTTAGGTGCATATAAAGACGTTATTTTAGATTCAGACAGGATAAATGTTCTATTTTAATAGCAGTAAAGACTGATAAGCTTGTTCCTGATGAACGACGAGAATGTTCTATGAAATTAGGAGACCCGAGCACGACAACCCTTAGCTATCAGTTGTGTGATATTTGTTATTACTGTTCCTCTGGCTATTCTAGAACGAGATCATACTGCTATTTTCTTAGGCATCTAAATAGCATTGAACATAAAGACGAAACAAGGAAAACGTTTTGAACAGGAAGAAACTTGTGAAATTCAATTATGACATCAATTTTAACACTCTTCTGTGTACACGGAGGTCGATTCTTAAGGCAGAAATGGAATGCACAACCTTCATTGTAGAATGAAACTTAGGCCCGTTCCAAACGCTGCTCCACTCATGTGCCGAACCTAACTCAGTAAGGTTCGACCTTGGAGCGACTTTGGAGCGACAGCTGATTCAAACGGCGTATTTGTGTCGAACTTAATTCGCGGAAACAAGTCGTAAACAATAATAATGTTGACTGAACGTCTGCGTTGAGGATGATAAAAGGTTTTTGCAGTCGAAATCAGCAAACTATTACGCAAGTTTTGCTATAATAATAATATTTCCGGAAAAGCAAATTCATTCCGCGAGATTTATATTATTTAAACTGGTTTTCTCTGAGAATTAGTTTGTAAATGCTAATCTACAAATCTGATCTCACAAATTGGGGAAACAGCAAAAAGGAATTACCACCAAAACAATTTTTCCATGAAGTTCCACTTCTCTTGAGCTGAAACATATTAAAAGATAAACAAAATGCGAGCCCGGTGAGCGAAGTAATTTTCCCGGAATTTTATGCCGTGGTGCTTCATGCATGACTGGGCAGACCTAGTCACGCCACTCCACTTTAGACCAATCATGAGCGCTGTTATATCGAAAATACATTACAGTAATTCATGCATTAGGTTCGGCACATAAGAAGAACGCCGTATGAATCAGCCGCCGCTCCAATGCCGCATAGTGCGGCAGACCCTGCCGAACCTAATTAAAACTGCCGGACCAAACTGATTCAAACGCCGCTCTTCTGCCGCACTTTATTCACCAGTTAGGTTCGGCAGGGTCTGCCGCACTACGCGGCATCGGAGCGGCGGCTGATTCATACGGCGCTCTTCTCATGTGCCGAACCTTATGCATGAATTACTGTAATGTATTTTAGTCACAACAGCGCTCATGATTGGTCTAAAGTGGAGTGGCGTGACTAGGTCTGACCAGTCATGCATGAAGCTCGGCATAAAATTCGACAAAAAATTCCGGGAAAATTACATCGCTCACCGGTCTCGCATTTTGTTTTTTTTCAGCTCAAGAGAAACGGAACTTCATGAGAGAATTGCTTTGGTAGTAATTCATTTTTGCTGTTATCCCGATTTGTGAGATCAGATTTGTAAATTAGTATTTACAAACTAATTTATCGAGGGAAACCAAATATCTCTTGCGGAATAAATTTGCTTTTCCCGAAATATTATTATTATAGCAAAACTTGAGTAATAGTTTGCTGATTTGGACTGAAAAGACCTTTGATCATCCTCAACGCAGACGTTCAATCAACATTATTATTGTTTACGACTTGTTTCCGCGAATTAAGTTCGACACAAATACGCCGTTTGAATCAGCCGTCGCTCCAAAGTCGCTCCAAGGTCGAACCTTACTGAGTTAGGTTCAGCACATGAGTAGAGCGGCGTTTGGAACGGGCCTTAGAATCGACCGGCTTTAATTCTTCCTTTCTTCGAAGAAAACGCTGTCAATTAAAACAGGTTTAGTGTTCCTCGTCTTCTCTTAAAAGCGACTATTATTTCTGTGAATAAATAATGGCTTGTTCCGAGTGACCCCATCGTGTCACATCAAAACTCAAATCAAGCGTGTAATGTTTTTGTCAGAAACAGTTCTGCAGAAAACGACAGCGGCAGCGAGAACGAAAGGTTTAGCTAACGGTTCTGCAACAGTTTTGCACGTGCTTTACATAATTCTAAGCACTGAGCTGTGAACGTGAAATCGTCATGCAAATTCTGTGTGATTGTTAGCAACTCACTAAGGTCAAAATTTAATGTTTTTGTTTGGAATTACTACTTTTACATATTCAGCTGGAGAATAGTTCCAACATTGCTGATCGTAGTTGCTTTTAAGCTCCGCGATATAATTTCGCATTAAATAATTCTGTTTGTTAAAGACAACCCCGGTATCAAAGAAAATCCGATTTACATCTTCCTAAACATGTTGTCCTAAACACCGTTTTGCGTGACCGTGCACTCAACTGTCAGGGACACATTTCTTTTTTCTTTTTAATTCTGATATTTTGGACTGGAGAGAAAACCATATACACTGCCTGAAAATATCCCGGATGTTCCCATTAACTCAGTCGTTTGACATATAACTGTTCTAAAATATATAACAAGACCTTTTGGGTATTATCAACACAGTTAACTCTTACTGTGTTTTCCTTTGATCAGGCCTTTTCTGTGCTGACTGAGGCTAAAGAGGACGATGAGAGAAAACGAGCAACACTGCACAAATTCTTCGAGGATACGGAAGTTCGTTTCAACGCCATGGATGACAAGGTTCGAACTCTTTTGGAACAGAATATAGGAAACCTCAGCGAGAAAATCGCTAATAACAAACGGAATCTAAAACGGAAGGATTACATTGTACTCGTTGCAGGTGAGTTATGAATAAAATGCTATTTACATTCAATATGGTCCTTTGGGTTGAAGGTCCACCATTTGTAGATTCGTGTGGTATATTTTGGACCAAATTGTGTGATTCTAGGTTAATTTCAGTGATACATACCTACCTAGTTTCACTTTTACCTGCCTTGTTTCGAAACAAAGTGTCTTCAAACGCGCCAAATGCTGCCTAAGAAAACGTACTTTTTCAAAATTTCCTGGGGGAGCCACTCACCCCCCTACTTTCTCGCGTCTGAGGCGCTCGAGATAAAGTGCCGGAGGCGCTCATGCGCACCCCCCCCCCCCCCCAACTCCCCCATGGAAAATCCTGGCTACGGGCCTGATAAAAGACCCACCGCTCCATTGCTGTTGCGACCTCTGTCTATTGCTGTGTCCTTATTTTGTTCTCTTTGCACTTTACTATTGTTATCGGTATTGTTTTTCTTCTCTTTGTTATTTATGCAGTTAACCAATTATCCAGTATATCAAGAATTAAATAGTATTAGGCAATAAATGTATCAGCATTTAAGTAATTAATGCACATCCATCATTTCCCCCCTCCCCCCCCCCCCCCCCCCCTCCCTACGCGCGGGCCTGTAATTATCAAAGTTCTCTATTATGGGATTTAATCGAATCGCTGGCGGGCAAGGTTTTAGCAGGCTGTAATAATTGCTGTCAAGGATTTTCAATAATTTATGAAATCTTTACAGGGGAGTCCTTGTTTCTCCAGAAGTGTATGGCTGTGTAAAATCTTTATTAGGGCTAAATTCTGTGGTAACGCATCCTGCAATTTTCTAGTGTATAAATTTTGTGGAGCAAGTAAAGTGCATAAGTCAAGCAGCATGGAGACTGGTTCTGTATTTGAACCTAGCGCTTAGCTAGATGAAGACTTGCATGCGTTTTGAAGGTTGACTGGATATGCTATTTACAAAAATTTCAAATACCGCGGAATACCGACTCTGCAATAATCGTTTCCCTTCGATTTTGCTTCACTATGCCGAACACTACAGTTTTTCCCGGTTTTCGTTAACTCCCCAATACTAGAATCAACTTCCCTCGGAGGTTTCAGAAATCAGGATTCGATATAAAAAAACGTTTAAATGTGATCAAAATTGCCCACTGAACAAGATTATCTTACCAGGTGAGACAAGTTCTGGAAAGAGTACCTTGCTGAATCTGATTCTTGGAGAGCAACTTCTTCCTTACTCTATTCTCAGCACGACTTCCACCATCTGTGAGCTAAAATACGGAAAGGTGCCCAAATTAGTGGCGCACTTTAAAGACAAAGATTCCGAAACTGGAGAAACCAAGAAGACTGTCTGGCTTGATCAGTCAAAGACCTCTCAACAAAGCTATCTTCATGAGATCTCTTCTTTTGTTCATGTAAAGACTAATCGCGAGAAGGGTTCGGATTACAAGAAGATCGAACTGTTTTGGCCACACAGCCTGCTGAAGGTTGGTGATGAGTTAGATGGTTTATCTAAAGTATCTTGATAAGGCAGTTTTTGTCCTTGTTAATCAAATCACAAGACGCATTGTGTTCCTGGAAAAGTTAAAAATGCCATGAACTAGCTGTGCAGTGAACTAGCTAACAAGCTGACTGCATTGACCACTGGTAGTTATTGGAAGAGAGCTGAAGTTTGTTTCAAACTTCATTAATTTGCTTTAAGACTTTGTTAAGCAAGGAATAGCTAGATTCTCATAATATAAACTGAGAGCAAGGGGCGACAATTACGCTTAGTAATACCATGTAAGTCCAGTATCAACAGTAAAACGACTCTTACATTATTTGTTCCCCTCTTCAGCAAGGAATCGTCATAGTGGACAGTCCTGGCGTTGGTGAATCCACCATCATGGACGACATGGTTAAAGAATACCTTCCAGAGGCGTTCGCTTTCATCTACGTAATTAACAGTGTGAACGCCGGTGGAATACAGAAAGACAGGGTATGTTATCGGAAATCCTGAAACTATGCCCGTAGGTAGAAAGAAAACCGAATTGTTGATATTCAATGTGTGTACTTATCGTACAATTTTAGTAGCCATCAGTAACAACATATATGACCAGTTTGGCGGAGGTATGCAGTATGTGATTGGGCGAGGTGCAGTCGAACCAAAATATCTACAGTGATTCCCTGAACGACACTGATATGTCGTCGAAGAACATCCAAATTGCATGATTAGCCTACTAGTGATCGTTTATTTTGACATTTATTTCGCTTTTCGTCTCGACGTCGATTTGATTTTGTACTCTCTGTCGTGGTTATGGTTTCACGATAAATTTTTTTCAGGTTAGGTTACCCATTATCTTTTCGTAACGCGCGTCCTTCTTCCTTTCTGCTAAATCGGTAAATTTGTCCAAATGGTAGAATCAAAGGTGGCCGGACCTGCCTAGTCTGCGTGGCTTTTACTATTAAATTCTAAAGGTAATTTGCAATAAAGTATTCGCGTCACTTCACAAGATGGTAGAGGTAAAAAGGTTTATTTGCAAGTTAAGCAAATATTTTGTCTTCTCTTCGCTTTGTCTTCAGGTGGAGAAACTCATTGAACACGTCAGAAAGGTATCTCTTGAACAACAGAGGGAATCATCATCAACTTGTGCTCTTTTCGTGTGTAACAAATGGGACCAAGTGCCACCAGACGAGGCTAAGGAGGTGAAGAACTACATCATTAAAAAACTCACACAATGCTGGCCCAGTCTGGATCCAGATTCCCAGATCATTTACATGTCATCGACCAATGCCCTCAAGGCGCAGTGCCTTGGAGTGATCACTGACGAATTTGCTGGCCTAATGAATGGTATCAAGTCCATGGTTTTGAAAAGTATCGAAGCAAGGCTACAGACTCAATGGAGGTGATTAATATAAGATCTAATTAATTGAAAAACACTGTTACTCCCTTAATAATAGCTATACGATGATGGACCGTAGGGTAATCCAGTAGCAGTCCAACAGATTATTTTGTGTAAAAGTCATGTCATCTCAGGAAACCTGAATTTTGAGATCTTGAATCCAATACAATGAGCACATGAATTGAGAATTCCGAAAAACACTCATTGAAAATAGGAATCTTCTTTGTGGATATGGAATCCAAGACCCTATTCGATTACCTTTATCACACATGTTCAAAATTCAAGAGTGAATTATTTTGCGGCAAAATAGGTTTATTTTTTTTTTCTAGTTTGCTGCTCCATGCACTCGCGAATACTGTAGAAAATATTTAACATATTTTTCTTTTTCTTAGGTGGCTTGATTACCTACTTTCTCGCATGGCGTACCATACCAAAGCTTTCATTCACAACTCTCACAAAGATCGTTCAAAAGTTATTGAGAGAATGATGTTTATCACTAAACGCCTCGTGATGATTCAAAAACAGCATAGTTCAGTTCATGTGGAGTTGCAGGAATATCTGGAGAACAAAACAGACAACGCTGTTAGCGCACTGTCCAAGTACCTCAAGTCCAATGACGTTGTGGAACAATTTACTTCGTGGACGTTTGATGATGTTCCGGACACTGAGGAAAGGTGGGAGGTGACTAGAAGTTACATACAAAAAGCCCTCACGAAGCGACTTCAGGACGTGATCGCCGCATGGGAAGAAGAACACCATGTCTTTGCTGATGCTCGCACTTCTCTGATCCAGTACTTCCAACAACGATTTAACTTTGTCGAGGGACAACTTCGAAATCTGGAAAGCTCTGTTGTAGCAGAGGATGCTGCCAGTCCTGCAAGTGGTCCCCTGGGTACAGAGAGCTTTACCGTGGCCGAAAGAGTTATCATTGGCGTCACGAGCCCCATTTGGGTTCCAGTTGGCCTTGTCGTCTTGATAGTCAGCGTTCCTGTAGTTGGCGCTATGGCCGTCAAAGAGAGGGTGCAAGATTGGAGCAAAACAAGAGAGTACGAAAAAGACAAGCGCGGATTCATGGCGAATGCTTCCAAAGAATATCTAACTGAAGCAGCTGAAGAACAGAATCTGCGGTCGTGTGTGGTGGAGCAACTGAAAGAGTCCCAAGTTTGTCTTAAGCAAGTTGTAGCTCGTATCCCAGAGCTCATCGAGGCTGACAAATTGCTATGTCAGCAGCTGAGAGATGAAAACCGATCGCAGAAAGAAATAGAAGATTTTTATAAACCTTTGTACAGGAAGAGTTTGCAGCTGAGGGAACGCATGGCCTTGTTTGGCATCAAAGAAGTACGCACTATGGACATCAGTTGCAGCGATTTGGAATGGAACCACGATGGAAGTTCACTTCTAGGAACGGGCGCGTTTGCTGATGTGTATCGAGGGAAGTTAAAGCAAACAGATGGAGAAAAACCGGTGGCTTTGAAAGTCTGGAAAGAGGAACTGAATGAGTCTAACGCAAGTGTTTTTCTTGCTGAAACAGAGATATTGAGGTAATTTTTTTCGTCTATAGAAAAGTTCTATACGCGAGGATATTAACTTACATTTTTAAGCAAGAAAGAAAATTTAATGCTGTATTTAAAAATGAGCTTTCAATAAGGCTGTACTAAAAGCGTTTTTTGGGAAAAGATTCTGTCATATAAACTTTAACTTAAAGATCTAGAGTGAAACGAGACTTACGTTTCGTGGATTTATTTTTCCAATCAGTGGCATGCTGTCTAACTATTTATTTTTAAGTTTATATGCGCTTCGATTAGTAATACTATCTTCTTGTCACAGGAAGTTGAATTATCCGTTCATTGTAAAGTTCTACGGTGCAGCACTGCTTAAAGAAGGGGATCAGCTGAGGGCGATACTAGTGATGGAGCTCTGCAAGGAAAACTTGATGAGACACATTTTCAGTAATCGTAACAATATACCTGGAGTGTTATCCTCAACACCTCCAACCGAACGAAATACAATCCGATGGGCAAAAGACATCGCCAACGCACTGGAAATTGTACACAGCCAGGGGTTTGTTCACAGGGACATCAAGTTGGAAAACATATTGGTAAGAAAGTAGAATTAATTATTACTGGTTGCTTGGCTAATTTGAACGTGACTCCTAGGCGGTCCGATTTCGTGGAGAGTAGTTTCGAGTTACCCTACACCCTCTACTGAGAATCAGACTCCATTTTGGCTAAAGTCACTAGCTTTACTCTTCGTCGTTGTTTTGTTATATTGGTTAGCTGGTGAATAAGAAAAACTAATTAAAGATCAGGACATATTCTAGTCAATACTTCATGGTGCATCTGAAGTCGAATGCTGTTTTTGAAGGAAAACTCGTCGGGTAAGTAGTCTATTAGGTTTCTGACTTGGTTGCCAAATGGTCATCGTTAACAATTCAAAGTCCACTTTAAACTGTTTACGAACCTTTTTTTGGCATACAACAAAAAATAGGCCTCCCAAAAAGCCATGACCTTTTGAACAAATACAAGTACTCGAAAAACCTAAGTCTTGCGTGCATTCCGGATCTTTCCTGGTCAGGAGATCACTCCAGCTTTTCCTCTGTAGAAGGTTTTCTACTTGTCAAAAGATTGGTCATTAAGTCTGCTTTATTCTCTGTCCGGGATATTAAAGTGCCCATAACGTCAAAAATTGTTTTAAAACGTTGTTACAAAAAGCGGTAACGCACCTTTGCGGCATTTTGAACTAAATGTAGACTGTGAAGCAAAATTCCTACTTGTTTACAAGTCAAATAAATCCCGATTCAAATCAGGTGTTCCTGAACCCACGTCGCGAACTCAATTCAAATCGAGGGAGACTGGTGCGAATGGTGGACCAAAAAGGCGGCAAATTTGAACGTATTTAAAAAAATATTATAAAAAATTGCGTTTTATGCAAATTGGAAATATTTTTCCGAAAACGTTAATTGGGTATTATTAAGAATCAGCTGAGAAAAGAAAAAACTGACATAATGGGCATTTAAACGTAATGCGTTTCAAATTGTTATTTTAAACCGTTTAGTTGAAGTAACATTTTCGAATGCTCGAGATGATGCAATTATGTATTTATAAGATGAGAAAACGGCACAATGAAATGTTCGTTTGTCACGAGCGCGTGACAAAGAGAAACTCTTAGTCCCAACAAGATGCGCTTGCAGCCATGACCTGCCAGATACCAGCTGGGGGCGTCTAGCCTACCCACTGAGCGCTACGGTGAGACTCGGTGAGCAAGGCCATTTAATAGGTTCATATGTGACATGCGTCCTGCATACTGCTAGGCTCAGCAATTTCGAAAGTGTCACGAATGTGATATATAAGGAAAGATGGTAAATGTTTGCTCGCCTTGTTTAATTGAACAAAAACCAGTTTGCTTTTGACGTTTGTATTCCTTTACAGATAACACACGAAGATGTTGTCAAGATCGCCGATGTTGGTGTATCTAAACAAGCAAACATGATCACCGGTACCATGACCGGAACACCCGCCTACCTCGCACCGGAAGTGGTCAATTCCAATGTGTACGATAGCAAGGCAGATATATACAGCTTTGGTATCATGATGTGGGAGATGTGGTATGGCAAGAGGGCCCTTCTTGATGTAGGAGGAGACTTGAATACGTTTTTAGATCAAGTGGCCGAAGGTGTAAGACCGTCCCATGTTGAAGACATGAGGAAGCCTCCAGATGGCTGGCGGGATCTGATGCAGCGGTGCTGGGATGGCGAGACAGACAAACGACCAACTGCTGCGATGTGCCACAATGAATTATCCAAAGTGTACAAGGATGCAGTACCGCTCATTTGAACTATCTTTGTTAGGCATGAATTTACCTGTTGCAACAATCATTGACAGTATGCCTCAACTACAATAAGTACCTAATGCGTTCAAGTTACTGAACATCAGTGTCACTATTAACTTGAATAAGTGGTCACAATTTTTAGAATTTTAATCTATAGACCTATTACTGTGCATGTCTATCTTAATTCATAGGTATATGTTTGATCAAGTATAATACTAACCACACCAAATGTAAACTGATTTATGCTCCTATGAGAAACTTGCTTATGTGTTTTCTACATTTCCACTTTGCAATTTTTCTCTCATTCGTTTACCATTTGTTATGTTACGTATAATATCTAAAATTAGAGTTATTATTTTTACAAACTTTTACACCGAAGAAGCAATACTCCAGTAATTTTCATTTGTAATGCTTGCCCTTCGTTTTTCAAGCTAGGCTTTTCCTGTTATAAACTTATTTGCACTATATGTTGTTTACTTTTTGATACCTTTTGAATTAACAAGTTATCTTTTATTGTTATGGTTGTTTTTGTTTACAAACTAGTTTTCTCTGTCACGTATTCATTTGTACTTTTTTGTTAACCTGTTACAGTTACGTAATCTTTAGACTTTGTAAACTTTTACTTTTTCGATATATATCTTGTTATAATTACCGACTTAGATTTTGCCAAGTATTGCCCAGGCTTGTTTTAGGCTGAGGAAGTCCGAAGGGCGAAACGTTTGCATTAAACATGGACCTGTGAGTAGTTTGCTTTTGACTTTATTTTTCATTCAACCTATATATAGGCAGTAGGATACCTCCAAGGCGAATAAGCAGATCCTCTCTTTCTGAGGCTGCCAAAAAAAAAAAAAACATTTTAACAGCGACAGCATGGCGGCGAGTGGAGAATTCGATACCGTTACTTTTTTAAAGCAGTTGAAGAATTTTTCTGAATTTTGTCTTAATAGCGCGGAAAATGTCTTCGGGAAGGTCAATCTACGATGGCAATTGCAACAAAAACTTTGCGATCGAAATTTCCACGTGCGTTGTAAATTGTGGCACATTCCATTGTAGTTTATTGCTGAGAAGTAGCGCGACCAAATTCCGCGTATGTATTTTAGAGAATACAGACTACGACGGCATATTTTTCGAATTTGAACAATGAGTTTACATTTTCAGCAAGCATAGTTCTGGCCCCTTAAACCGCTGACCAGGACCGCAATCGCCTGAAATTGTGATAACATCTTCAATTGTGCAAGCAAGGACCAGCATGACAAAACAGAACCATCGGATCCTAATGGAGGATCTCAATCAACGAAAAAGAGCAAGGCTGATAACAGTAATGTCAATGCCAATATTTCGAATGCTACAATTTATTCGCTCCCTGACCTTTTTCAAACCCTTCCTTCTTCTTTCCTCGCCCGCAGTTAGTGATATGACCGTTGTTTGATGCCATTGTCGGTGTATTTAAATACGTTACTGTGGGACTAGGGCAGGCGAAATCACATTTTTGAATGACAGCAAGAAATGACATTCTGATTGATTTCGCGATTCCTGCCGAACGGCCAAGAATGTTTCTTGCAACGACGAGACCCGCCAGCTATGTATGTAATCTGTGTTATTACTGTTCTAGGAGATAGTAAATCCTGTTGTTAATGAAAATAAAGAATACACATGGAAAACGTTTTAAAAAGGAGGCAAATAAATCGAGTTTGTGAAATTTCTTCGAGGAAAAAAACGCTAACAGAAAACGCTGTCGACTAAAACCAGGTTAAGTGTTTTCTATTTTCTCGGAAAGCAACCATTATTTCTGAGAATAAACAATGAACTATTTCGAGTGACCCCACAGTGTCACGTCTTGACTATGATCAACTGTGGAATTTTTATGGTTAAATATTTTAGAATTTGCAGAAAACGATAGTAGCAACAATCGAAAACCGAAAGGTTTAGTTTAGGGTTAACACATATGGTACAATTCTTAGGAGTCTTCTGCAAGGCAGTTTCTTAAACAATGTTTGCTGATTTTGTATATTTACCTGGGGAATAGTTCCAACATTAACGTGGTTGCTAGGCTAAGCGATTTAACTACGCACACTCAGTAGGCAACTCAGTATCAGACTAAATCATGCTTCCACAAATTCATATCTCCCTACACACCGTATCGCGTGACTTTCTGTTAGGGATTGTACTTCAATCCCAGTGCACTGTCACAAACACAGATGATTTCCCTAATATTTTGGACTCGATAGGAAACCATTTAAATACAATGCTGTTTCCCCATTAACTTCATCGTTTGTTCTAAATTATAAATCAGACCTTTTGGATATTATGAACACCTATAATTCTTACTGTGTATTCCTATAATCAGGCCTTTTCTGTGTTGACTGAGGCTAAAGAGGACGATGAGAGAAAACGAGAAACATTGCACCAACTCTACGAGGATACAGAGGTTTGTTTGAACAGCATGGATGACAAAGTTCGAAGTATTTTGGAGAAAGATTTTGGGAAGCTCAAAGACGAAATCGCTATAAATAAATAATAAAATATGCAATGTTACGCAAATTGTTTGGCTCGGATTTAGTCTGATTGGACATTTAAAGATGCTGACAATTCTCTGATTAGTAACATTTTATGTACTAAACAATCAAACTTATTCTTGCACTTCTTGAGGACATGAAACTATTTGTCAAGGTCTTTCGTGTTTGTCTCTATAGTGCTTGCCAATGGAAGATGCTTTTTTCTTATGCTTGTCCACGCACTGGTGTAAATGCCTCAGTGTGTGGACAATCACAAGAACAAGACAGCTTCCATTGAAAAGCATGGCTTATAGCCTTGCATGGTGAGTAAAAATGATGTTGTTATACCCGCCAAAAAATAATATTCATTTGGCTTTGAAGGTTGACCTGACTTACTCGTACTGCCCCGAAACTATGGAACAGTTTACCGGGCAACTTAAGACTATGTGCTTTTTCAAAGGAATTTAGGTCAAAACTTAAAACGCACTTGTTTAAAAGAGCTTATATTTTTTAGTTTTATTATTATCATTATTATTTTTTTTTTGCTTCTATGTGTAAATTTATAGTTAATATTTATTTTTCAACGATTTTTAATTTTTATCTGTTAATATTGTAAAGCGCTATGGATTTTAAGTAGGTGTTGCGCTATGGAAATTTATATTATTATTTATTATTATTATTATTATTATTATTATTATTATTATTATTATTATTATTATTATTATTTGAAATACACCGCGGAACCCCATTTTTCTAACCCTCGGTTTCACTAAGCTATGGATTTCTCGAGCAAAAACTGCTTTAACTTGCGTTTTGGGCAACCAGGCAACTATAAGTGGATTTTCAATTAATTGCAATACTTTCACTGGATTTTCAAGTAGCACTAGATCTTGGTGAGACTGCCCCTTCAACGGTTAGCCCGTCGGACTCTGGATCGACCGGTCCGGCCTCGAGCCCTGACCGGGGTCATTCATTTTCTTTTTTTTTTTGTATTCTTGGGCAGGAAACTTCACTCTCATAGTTCCTCTCTCCACCCAGGTGTATAAATGGGTACAGGCGAAATAATGCTGAGGGGTAACCCTGCGATGGACTAGCATTTCATCTAGGGGGGAGTAGAAATACTCTTAGTCGCTTTATGCTACAGGCAGGATAAGCGGGACCACTTGGCTCGAAGACAGAATTTACTTTTTACTCAGGGAGACAGCGTGGTCTAGTGGCTAGTTAGGGCGCTGGTGTTGTAATCCCGAGATCGCAGGTTCAGCCCCTCCACCCTACCACTAACTGGATTTGTTCTCGCTCGTCCCGAGTTCAAATCCTCGGTCACGCTTTGTATATAGACAACTGGTCTGGCTTTTTAACTATGATATGGTCATTTTAAATATTTATTTCCTCCGTTTCAGTGGCATGCCTGTAAACTAGCTATCTTGAAGAGACATGAAGCTATGTACGTGACTACTGTAAACAACATTTATATTTACATTCGAGTTATGTTAATGATTTAAGGAGGCTCACAACGGTTTCCAGCGATTTCAAGCTCATAAACTTTGATGGGCCAATACTACAAATCTTTATGAGTAGCTGCAGCTACAATAATGATATCGAACAAATGTCCAATCATTGCTGAATAAGTTGTGGTCATTTTCATAACGTCACTGGTTACTATAGCAACAGTTTTACCTGTTAAAAACACCCTTAATTTTCCCTTTAAGTGCTTATAAGTCCGGTGACCCCCATTTTCTATTATTGAATAATGATTGGCAGGTTAAGATGCAACTTTTTGCAAAGTTAAAAAAATTTCTCCGGAGCGGTTTCAGAGCCACCTTAAATTTTCGGAAATTTAGGGTGTTTTTAACAGGTAAAACTGTTGCTATAGTAACCGGTGACGTCATGAAAATGACCGCAACTTATTCAGCAATGATTGGACATTTGTTTGATATCATTACTGTAGCAGCAACTGTTAAAGATTTGTAGTACTGACCCATCAAAGTATAAGAGCTGGAAAGTGCTGGAAACCGTTGCGAGCCTCTTTAAGTTTTACGAGTGAATGAAACCACAGACAATCGAATTTCCGCCGGCAAGAAACTATTTTTTTGGCTCACGCTTATCTGACGGCATCGCTGACATTTCCGTTGGCAGATACTTTAATTAGGGGGCGGCAGACGACTACTCAAATAATTTACTAGGCGTTCCATTTTTCTCTTTCCTCTTGCCATGAATAATAGAACGCGTGATCGCAAGTTTGAATTGCAACACTAAGTCGAACACTGTAGTTTTACCCCCGATATCTTTAACTCTCCAATATTCGAACTAATTCTCCCTTGGAGGTCCCAGAAATTGGGATTCCATTTTAGCCCAGTAATAGATTGCCAAAAGGGCGCAATGTCACATAAAATGGTTTAAATTCAATTGAAATTGCCTACTGAATAAGATTATCTTACCAGGTGAGACAAGTTCTGGAAAGAGTACCTTGCTGAATCTGATTCTTGGAGAGAAACTTTTACCTTACTCTCATCTCTGCACGACTTCCACCATCTGTGAGCTAAAATACGGAACGACGCCCAAATTAGTGGCACACTTTAAAGACAAAGATCCCGAAACAGGAGACAGCGAGAAGACAGTCTGGCTTGGTCAGTCAATGGAAACTTCTCATCAAAGATACCTTGACGAGATTTCTTCTTTTGTCCACGTAAAGACTAATCGCGCGAAGGGTTCCGATTACCAGAAGATCGAACTGTTTTGGCCACATAGCCTGCTGCAGGTTGGTGATGAGTAAAAGTTAAATGTTCTTCAGTGGACGATAAGAAACGTTAGAAATTAGACAGCCATGCCATTGAACTAGCTGATTAGCTAACTGCACTGACCAGTATGCAATCAATTGAAACATTTCTTTAACATTTCTTCCTCTCTTTTTCCGTTTTCAAACTAGAATTAAAGCGATAGCGTGACTCAAATTATACCGTATATTGATTCCACCGATTTGAATGGCCCTGGTCCGTTTACATATAGAACAACAACATCAACAACAACAACAAATTTACTGGAAGACAATTTCAAATCATTGAAATCCAATTTTGTATGCATTAAGTCATCAGCATCAGCATGTTACAGAAGCTGAACTACATGCTTAATTGTAAGGAACACAACATGTACAGAACACGTTTGCTCTCCAAGGCTCACTTTCCATTTTATAGGATCTAGGTGAGGGAACAACTTGTGTGACTCTGGCCGGTTTCCACTTTCTGTCTTCCTTTACTCTCACAACCTCACCTTCCTTCAGAGGCGGCAATTCCTTAGCTGTCTTATCATGATGCTTATTTTTTTCTTTCTTTGCCTTTCCTTTAGTTTACTTTCGGGTCTTGCAGTTGAGGTTTCAACATATCCTCAGTTACAGGGATGGACGTTCTCATACGTCTACCCATAAGCATCTGAGCTGGCGAAAAATTTATTCCTTCTAAAGGTGCATTTCTGTATGGAAGAAGGTCTTTTCATGAATCATCAGCCCTCTCCAGCGTTGCTTTGAGGGATTGGAGTGTTTTCTCTG
This sequence comes from Meandrina meandrites, assembly GCA_963693305.1. Lineage (NCBI taxonomy): Eukaryota > Metazoa > Cnidaria > Anthozoa > Scleractinia > Meandrinidae > Meandrina > Meandrina meandrites. Next base: position 27,183,500 of record OY855911.1, on the reverse strand, counting down.
ACTGCCCGTGACATGATGAAAACACCAGTCTTAAAAAAAAGGCTTGCATTGCCCTGAACTGTAATATGACGACTAAAAATTGAGACTTTTAGGCTGTGACGATTGCAGTGCTGGTCATGGAGTTAAGCAAATTCTGTTCGGGCCACTTGGAGTAATAATCAATGGATATGAGGTAGTTCCGACCATTTATTTGCAAGAGGTGTGTGCCAACCCTGATGTTTGTGCTCCCGTACCCAACATATACTGGTTTTACAGACGTCTTCGAATAACTTTCCAGTCCTGCCGAGGATGGTATTAGCAAAGGCACAGTTGAGATCTTGTCAAAGACAGTTTTTGGCAACACTATACACTGGGCGCCTCCTTAGCATTACCAACATTTACTGTTTCAACCCGGTCTAGGTCCCCCGAATCGATTAGCTTCGATTGCACCATAAACATAGTCACAGCGTCGGAGTCACAATCATTTAATGTGTTTGTCTGTTTCTTTTGTCCTCCTGAAATTTGGCACGTCCTTGCAAAATGATATATCCTTTTGCACTTATATTGTGGCATTGTTGACCAGCTGCAGGGCATAAATGTTTCCCGTGCAAAATAGCACAGCTCCTGCACGCCATTCCACCTTGGTACTTGAACGACTTGAACCGTCCACTGATTCCACCTGATTCATCTGATTCTACTTGGCTAATCTCTTCTATTAAACTTTTCAAGTGTTTTTACTTGTTTCGACGATACGGGCCGCTTGTAATGCTCTCTCCACATTCTGGTCTCTTTCCATCAGTCTCTCCTTTGAGCTCGGGTCCTTGAGGCCTAGAACTAGCATATACGTTACCCAGCCGTGATTCTTCCTTATTGCTGAGATCACAATTCCTCGCTGGTGCTTTCAGTGCAGTGCAAAATTCGTCGACTTTCTCGCCTTCCTGCTGTTTGCTCGATGAGAAATGGCGATTAAAGTGCCTTGATATCTACGGCGCACAAATAGCCCTGAATTTCTCCTCTACTACCACTGTTTGTTTCGATCACCTTCGTCTTCACAAACGAAATTTGAGTACACCCATACGCATTCTTTTTAAAGCACATGGAGCAACGTGGCAACTTGACTTCTCTTCCTTTTTATCGAGACATCTTGCCACTTTATACAACTCCCAAGACATCTTCCATCGCCGCCATTACATTCCTCAGCTTTATTCGTCACGACACTCAGCATGAGAGCCTCAGGCGGTTTTAGGTGTGCTATCGGGCTTCTGACACCACGAAGTGTGAGTTACACTACATGTACAAGATGGCGGATGTACAGAACACGTTTCATTACAATGAGCATGCGCCCGGTGTTGAACGTGTTCTGTACAGGAGGGCACAAATTGTGTGTAGTTGTACCATGTAAGCCCAAATCCAACACCAACAGTAAAGCGACTTTTACTTGTTCTTTATATCATTCTTATGTCTCTAAAATCTCCCCCCTGCAGCAAGGAATTGTTATAGTGGACAGTCCTGGCATTCATTAGGACTAATCAACACGGTCAAAGTGTGTCATTCATTATGTATTCAGTTTTCATTTCACACATGCGCAACACAGTGATAGAATTACCCAAGGGACACTTGGCACTACTTAGTATCTTAGCAACTAAATGCAGGTTCGAAAAAACAAGTGATCGCTAAAAACCTGTTTTGACTCCGATAAGATCGATCTCGCCGCTTCGCTGCTCATACGCGAATGTGCTGCTCGAAGAGAAATTGCCACACTGTATAGACTCTACATACTCTCAGAGAGCTTGTGGTCTCGCAAAACCCCCAAAATATTAGCGTTTTAATTAATGAACAAAAAACTTAATAAGTTACCGACCGGCCGTTCGCGCTAAAGCCATTGTGCAGTCAAGGAAAGGTATACGCATTTAAAGTTGTTGGTTAGCTCGGTGAAGGTTTGTTATGATCAAACGAAAGTTTCACATAAGATGGAGGAATCTATGACAATAATAAATTATACATGGAATGTTTTATCTTTCAGTAACATTTACAAAATGTCCGACAGAGTTGTGATTACGCAAATGTCGGCTTCTTCCAGTTGTTTAACATTTGAGTGTGACAGCGTGTCCGGCTATCTTCACGCTTAGCTTATAATAATGAGCAGTCACGAAAAGGCACGAATTAGAAGTTTGTTCCTGACTCGCTGAACACGAATGAATGCATCAGACAAATTCGAAGATTCTGGTATTCACTCTTCGCACGCATTTGCATTTTATCGGCAACTCGCCGGTATTACATTCACGGCGACGGTAATGTAAACAGAGCGGAAAAAGGCATTTCCTTCTTCGCCATTCAGCATTCTAGTTCAAGGCATTCTAGTTCCCTTACTACCCTTGATTGGCATTTTCTCTCTTGCGCCTTTTGGCTGCAAATAGTTTTAGCGTTGTATTATTCTTTGACTAAACGAAGAATTAATGGAAACACATTCGTGAAACATCATCGCGACCGATTGTTTACACATGGGCGCCTGTATAGATTCGCCGCCAGATAAGGAAACCTCAGTGCCAGAAAGATTTTGATAACATTCCAAGACTCTCTTCGAACGGCAGAGGTTAGATTTTCAAGTTCTTGCATTTTGGAACTTTTCACAGGTAAACCGCAAAAAAAGTTGTGTTAACCGTCTTTCGACCGCTTGCTTATTCTTGCGCCGATTCTTAAGCGTGAATTAAAATGGCTTCTGTCTATTCTTTGAAGCGCTTTCAAAGTAGTATCGGAAACTTACTACTAGAAATATCTTCAATGTTTGGAACGCAAAAACCGGTTTTTAAAATTAGTCCCAAGTTGAGAATCCCAATGGGACGTGTTGTAAAAAAGCGTTGAGCGTTACTAAGATACAAGACTCATAAATATGCACGAACCCCACTTGAGTGGGGTTCGCTGAATGACACACTTTGACCGTGTTGAAGTCGTCATGTTGGTGAATCCACCATCATGGACGAAGTGGTTAAAAAATACCTTCCAGAGGCCTTCGCCTTCATCTACGTAATCAACACTGCTAACGCCGGTGGAATACAGAAAGACAGGGTAGGTTTACTGAAATACTGCTGAAAAATATTTCTAGGAAGAAATGCGATTTATTTTTAGAGAACGTTAAGTATGTGTACTTAATCGTACAATTTTGGTACCCGTCGGCCGCAATATAATTATTTGGTTGAGGCATGTAGAAATATCCGTAGCGAGTCCAAACGAGACTGTGTCGTCGAATCGTACACAATCAACCAGTATTTATTAAAACCATTGCTTAAAGTGCACCTAGCCCCAAAAATTGCCTTTCGCCTAAGCAAATCGCTATATTTTGTTGAGTGTTTCTATCAAATCCTCGATTTTCTGTACCCTGAAGTACAGAGAATCGGTCTAGTGGAACTGAGACGTCAAATACAGAAGACGGCAGTTCGTATGTCTAATATTTCGCTTAATTTATTTAGAAAAGTGCACGAAGAACATGGAGAAAATACCATTAAAAACGACGGAGAGGTTTATGACGGCACTTGGAAATTGCAAGGGGGCTGCGTTGTCCTTGTCCGTTATGGATAGATAGTGTAGTAAGCATCAAAGGCTACAGACTGATAGTCGAAAGCTTATCTTTCCAAATCGTTTTAATCAGAGAACGTTTTAAATTTGTATTATGTCTAATCCTGGTTACTCCTTCATTATCAAGTGCGCGGTCCGTTTGGCGTCGAGGGACTGTTGCGGCTCACTCCCTAACCATCTAGCCCCGCACCTACAGTTTTCCCGCCTTACCAATTCAACTGACCGGCGCCTGGGGAAGAGACAGGTACAAGGGTAAAGCGCTTCACACGATACCATTTTATGGAACTGGATCATTCAAAAGCAAATAATTGGAACGAAATTATCATGCGCGGCAAGCTATCGAAGCATGTATAGAGTTCGTGACGTGTTGAACCGAGCATTTACAGGCGACTACGACGACTACGACGACTATTTTGCAGAATGCAAAATAGGAGTTAAGTGAGCGAGCGAATTCACTCGCTCACTCGGTCGATCCTTGGGTCGTAGACTTTTGTTTGTAATTCCGCTGACCAATGCATAACTTGACGATTAAATTTTAAAAATGTCTACAGATGTGAAACGTAGTGAAGCAATGGGTGGTGAGATAATTACAGCTGTGTCAAGAACATTTGGTGCGAGTATTTTCTTTTTTGAATTGAGAAAGCACTTGTTGTCCTTGTTACGAAATCAACGCAGGTTCCTGACAAGCATGGGTTTTAACTTCTGCAATGGGTTTTATTGTAATGCATGAATTTTGAGCAAAATAACAAATTGTTTTAAATAAGAAGTACTTATTAGCTTCTTGAGGGAAAAAGAAGAAAAAACACGTCGGAAGGAAAAACGAAAAGAAAAAAGATGGCGATAAATTCGTCCAAGGATATGGTTTTGGTCGTCCTGATTGTAGAAAAGGCCGCCACATTAGATGTTTTAACCCTTTCACTGCTGAATTTCCCCCCAAAACGCGTTTTTTAAACCGTAAAACCAAATATTTGTTGTTATGAAACTAATTTTGCCCACAATTTGCTATAAAAACACTTACATTGCAGCAACATTTTGACAGGGATTCCGTGTAACAACGCACAATTTTTCACTTTGGTGCAGGACTTGTTTTTGTTTTGCTGAAACCGTATCAAATTTTCTCTTGCTCCTTGTCCTCCTTCGTTTTTTCCTGCTTTCTTATCCTCGTTCCTTTTTACTATTCACATCCTTCTTTCTGGCAGGAAAAGTTTAATTACAGGTGTGTTGGCCTGTTCCATTCTCGTTCCCAGAGGCCGCGATCCTTCTGGTCTGCGCCAGGAATCGAGACCTCTGGCCGCTCCCAATTTCTGAGCATGCGCAAAGTACTCGATCTGTGTTTTTCAGCCAATCAGATTTGCCATATTTGACAATGAGTCCGTGAATCGCGGACTTCCGCTTTTGCAAGCGGCCAGAGGTCTCGATTCCTGGCGCAGACCAAAAGGATCGCGGCCTCTGGGAACGAGAATGGGCCTGTTCATGCACCGATTTTGTACCAAAAACGAAGCGTGTTTTTATCGATTAGCTCTGTCACAATGCAGTCGATATACAAAATGTATAGTCCTATGGAAAGATTAATCCACGCTGTGCCAGTTACTTATCTGAAAAGTTGATTGACGTGCAAACTGATGACGTCACAAGTGGTTCAATGAACACTCCAAATGTCGACAAAAGTCGACTTTGGCACTGAAAGGGTTAAAACGAATCACGCCAGTCTTCTGAACCGAGAGGACCAAGTTTTGGTTCGGTTAACAAGGACAAGTTTTCTCATGTAAACGCTTGGCGAAAGATCGCTCGGAGGAGAGAGTAACCCTCCTACCAGGGACAACTTTTCCCCATATAAATAGGCCCTAAGTCGACAAAAATCTTTGCCTATTGGGCGAGGATGAATGCTATGATAGGGTTAATGAGCAAGGGTCCTGCGCCATCTTAGGCCCCGTCAACACTAACCCGGATAAATTTGAAAACGGAGTATTCGCCCCGAAAACGGATAAAATGTTTTCCGTCCACACTATCGTTTTCGTATCGTATTTTCACCGTCCACACAAATTTTCCATGAGTTTGTGTCCAAGTTTGCAGATCGAGTAGAAGACAGCATTCTGTGACTTTATCAAAAATAGGTCAGTCAAAATCTCTTGTGTGTCATGACAGAAGCGGATTTTTTTAATTTAAACTTTGCCAGCGACTAGAAGTCGTTAAAATATGCGAATTTTAATTTCATTTAGAATTCCGCTTATGGCATAACACAGTACAGTATTCCTAGTTTACCTCTTTGCAGTGCCCAATCTCGTTCCCCAGAGCCTGCGTTTGCATTGACAAGCGGTCGGGAAATAATTCTTCATATTTTGCTCTCTTGTTATGGAAAATTAGTTGCTGTTATCCTACGAATGCACAATCTAGGTTGTTGAAATCCACAATCCCGTCCAACAGGTGAATATAGATTTCTGAGTCTAAAGTTGACCACCTGGATTTCAGCCGCGTTCTCTGAAAACCAGAATTGTGAGATTTTGAATCCGATATGAATTGCAAATTCCGGAATCCAGTCACGAAATCGAGAATCTACATAGTGTATAAGAAATCTTTCTTTGTTATCTTGATGCTAAATTATTCCGTCATATAAGAATTTAATGAAAGGTTACTACTGAATGTATACCTTTTATTGTTCTGTTATCAGGTGGCTTCATTACCTCCTTTCTCGCATGGCTTACCAAACCAACGCGTTCGTACTTAATTTTGACGAAGATCGTGAAAAGGTTATTAAAAGAATGACTTTTATCATCCACCGCCTCTCGGTTATGAAAGACCAACAGAGTTCAGTTAACAAGGAGTTGCAGGAGTATCTGGAGAAAAAGACAGACAACGCTGTTAGCGAACTGTCCAAGTACCTCACTTCCACTGACGTTGTGGAACAATTTAGTTCGTGGACGTTGGATGATGTTCCAAACACTGAGGAAGGTTGGGAGGTGGCGAAAACCTGCATCCAAGAAGCTCTCATGAAGCGACTACATAACGTGATCGCGGCGTGGGAAGAAGAGCACCATGTCTTTGCTGATGCTCGCACTTCTCTGATCAAGTACTTCCAACAACGATTTAGCTTTGTTGAGGAACAACTACGAAATCTGCAGAGCTTCGTTCTAGTAGAGGATGCTGCAAGTGCTATTGAGGAATTTGAAATCATTGATCACGTCACAATTATTGATGACGTCACAAGCCCCATTTGGGTTCCAATCGGACTGGTTGGTTTGATAGTCAGCGTCCCTGTAGTTGTTGCTATGGCCGCTAAAGCGACACTGGAAGAATTTGGCAAAATAAGAGTGTACGAAAACGATAAATGCGGATTCATGGCCCAAGCATCCAAGGAATTTCTAACTGAAGCAGCTGAAGACCAAAATCTGCGGTTGTACGTGCTGGAACAACTGAAAGAATGTCACGTTTGCCTCAACCAAATTGTATCTCGTATCCCTGAGCTTATCGAGGCTGATGAAATGCTGTGCCAGCAGCTGGTAGATGAGACCCGATCAAATGAAGAAATACTAGATTTCTATCGACCTTTGTACCAGAAGAGTTTGAAGCTGAGGGAGCGCATGGCCATGTTCGGCATCAATGATGTACGTACCATGGACATAAGTTGCAGCGATTTAGAATGGAAGGGCGATGAAAGTTCTCTCCTTGGAAGAGGTGCATTTGCTTCTGTCTATCGAGGGAAGCTTAAGTTACGAGAAAGAGAAAAACCGGTAGCTTTGAAAGTCTGGAAAGAGGAACTAAACGACTCCAACGCAAGTGCTTTCCTTGCTGAAACAGAAAAGTGGAGGTATATTTTGTCACCGCATTTCTCAAAAAGTGGTTTTTACCATAAAAACTACATACGTGAAGAAATCAACTTACAGTATCAAAAAAGAAAATACTGTAAAGAATCAGCTTTTAATTAGATAATGAAGGCAGGTATTTTAAAAATACGCTCTTTCTCAATTCATGAAATCGGTCTAAAACGACAAAACAATAAACGGGCACTTAGTTTCACTTCATGTATTCATTTTTCCAATGGATGAAATACTGTTTGACTAATCAATTTGAGTTGTATTACATACCTTAATTTAACCGTGTCCTTTTGTAGGAAGTTGAACAATCCGTTCATTGTAAAGTTCTACGGTGGAGCACTGCTTAAGGAAGGGGATCAGGTGAGGGCGATACTGGTGATGGAACTGTGCAAAGAAAACTTGATGAGACATTTTCCTAAATCCTGAGAATATACCTGCAGTGCCATCCTCAACACCTCCAACCTACAAAAATACAATCCGATGGGCGAAAGAAATCGCTAATGCTCTGGAATTTATACACAGCCGAAGGATCGTTCACAGGGACTTCAAGTTGGAAAACATATTGGTAAGTTATATCATACAGGATGTATCATATTTGGTGTGCTTAGCTTATTTCAGACGAATTCTCAGACGGTCCGAGCTCGTCAAGACTAGAGCTCTTAAGCACAGGCGTTTTTGAGCCACGGACGGCACCCGAAAATGGAACCTTTTCGTGTCTTGCGCTTATTGTCAGCTTTTTGTTCATAAATTCAAGTTGTAAGTGCTAACATGAAAGCTTTCTAACTTATTTTTGGAGGTAAAAGTTCGCCAAAACCTTACACATTAGCCTTCTGGTTGCCTTCCGTGGCTCAAAAACGTCTGTGCTTAAGCTCTCTAATGATTACGAGCTACTTCGGACGGTAGAAGACTTAAGGCTTTGTTTCTTACACTCTCCGTGGTTGATTTGTTACATCGGTAAGCTTGCGACTAAAAATACTGAACTTAAACACATCCGATTAAATTTGTCACGGGAGTCGGATGTTGTCTTTGAAGACTATAGACAATATTATCGGCTATTGGCAGGATCTTATAATTACGTATACGTCGCGTGTTTATCTTGAGTTTCTATCGTACCTTTTTCAGGCTAATAGTCTGTAAAATGGCAAATGTAGCAAAGGTTAGGGAGAAATGCTAATGCCACTGCAGGGCTTCTGCCCATTGAAGGTTCCGCATATATATAAAGGAAATATAGGTATTGGGTTATACATACAGTCAGAATATACAGTTCATATATCAGATAAAATCTCAATTTGCCTGAACAGGGCCGGACGGAATCGTTGGGTAATGATGACATTTCATTACTGAACGCCCGCAAGTAAACAATAGGGACTGATGACGTAGAAACATGAAAAGCACGATGGGAGTATGGCATTATGACGTCACAAAAAAGGGGTAACAGTAAATGAAAAATCCCTATCTACGGGTAGAACGGTATTATAAAAGACGCGTTGGTTGTTTTGGTGTCAGTGATTCATCGAGCAACTTCGAGCGATTCGTTTTCTGTTTTTGAGTTACGTGTGATCATAGAACATGTAGAGCTTGTTCCAGCGGTTACGTTTTGCTGTACTTGTGTTCAGTGACATTCGGTTGAGCAATTGTTAGTAATACATTGCAAGACTTCGAGCGATTCGTTTCCTGTTCTTGGTTTTAGCGTTCAATGAACGAGTACGAATAGCATAGAATTATTCGCGATTAACGATAATCAAGACTCGGTCTAAACTGTGATTTGCCAGAAACAAACTACTTGATCAGATTAAAGGCTCGATCAGTCCACCTCCGGGCGAAATTTGCTTGACGACATGCGGCATGTCAGATAGAAATTTGTAACTGTGACTTCACAAGAAGGAAAGATAATCTAAAAGAGTTCGCGAGATAAATAAAACTCATAGCAGGCGTTCGGCATACCTTTCTACTCGGCAGTCAAGTTGGTCATTCTTGCCTGGGCTATCGTGATTAGTCCAAATATAAGCATATTGACGGCCTCACATGGTAGTCTAAAACGTTTAGCCATTGCTAAAGTTGATCCACACTAAGACACTCATTATAGTAAAACACAGCAGAATGATGACAAGCTGTTACAGTCGCGTCCTTGTAATTAAATTTATGTGATCATTAATCTTTCAGGATTTTTTCATAATTTCGCTTTGTTTGCTTATTCTCTTGGTTTCAACAAGTTTCTTTCAAATGGCACGTTCTCGTCCCACCTTCAAGAAGAGAAGGCCAAAAACCATGTGATTGTTTGTCAGCACAATACGAGAATAATTTAGAAACCACGATCCGCCAGCAAGTGTTTTCTTCGTAAATGTCCCCAATATTTCATTTCTTTGAATTAGCAAATAGAAGAGCCAAAATGTCAAGCGAACGAATAAATTGACTGAAGTAACGCGTGTGCTGACAAAAAAAAAATCAAAGCGATTAACAGCGGTGGCAGCTGAAGTGTTAACTATCCCTAGTCTGGCTATTTAGTATTTCTACCTAAGTGAAAGGGGTATCATTTCCCATGGAAGGTATATGAAAGGACTACATTTTACTTGTAATATGGTGTATAAAAGTTTAAGGTGTATGGACAAAACTTTGTTCAGTGGTCCCTTCTTTGCCCCCTGTCCTCTAAATCTGTCCATTAGCATTAGCCTTGCAATTCAAATTGTTTTATCTAAAAAAGAAATATCTTTGAATGTGATCGTGCATTCCTGTGTTCTTTAGAATGGTACTTTCATTTAAACATTTGTATTCTTTAACAGATAACACACGAAGGTGTTGCCAAGATTTCCGATGTTAGTATAAATAAACAAACAAGCATGATCACTGGTACCATGACCGGAACTCCTGCCTGCGTCGCACCAGAAGTGATCAGATCCAATGTGTACGATAGCAAGGCGGATATATACAGCTTTGGCATCATGATGTGGGAGATGTGGTATGGCAAGAGGGCCTTTCTTGGTGTAGGAGGAGACTTGAATACGTTTCTAAAGAAAGTAACCGACGGTGTAAGACCGTGCCATGTCCAAGACATGATAAAGCCTCCAGAAGGCTGGCAGCATCTGATGCAGTCGTGTTGGGATGGCGAGGCAGACAAACGACCAACTGCTGCGATGTGTCACAAAGCATTATCCAAAGTGTACAAAGATATAGTACCGTCCATTTGAACTGCCTTCGTTAGGCATGCATTCACCTATAGCAACATTGACAGTACGTTTCAACTACAATAAATATCTAGTCCGATTTAGTTAGAGAATATCAAAATGTCAATAATTGATTGAATAAGTGTACAGTTTTCAGAATTTAAACCTCTAGACCTAACACTGTACATGTGTATCTATCTTCATAGGTTATGTTTGATCAATTAATTATTAATACTCCTAAAATAATATAATTTAATATATCTTGTGGTATCTTTATGAAAGATCATGGTATCTTCATGCATTATACTTTTGCTATCGATTCATCCATTTTATTATTCCACCATTGCGCCATTTTACCATATTAGGTCAAGAGAACGCGAAAAAATATCGTCCGTTATTAAAAATACGGACGCAAAGCGGAGCAAAAAAATGGCGTGACAAAACATCCCAAACTTTGACTTGTTTACATTTTAAATAGTGAAATAATAAATCTCTTATTTGATGGTTTAACACATAATACGCGCATATAGTACTCTGTATATTTTTGGGTGGTGGTGTACCGCTGGGACTCTGAAGCCCTTACCCTATACAAGACCACGTTCATCTGACTTTACAACCCTTTTCAAGTCCAGTCTCCAAAAAGGGAATCACTTTTAGTGTTTGCTATGAAAAATGATTCTATGATTACATAATAAAATATGATAAAATAAAACGGAAAAGTGAACGTTGAAAATATGTAAGAAAAAAACATATTACATCAGCAATTGAAAATACAAATAGCAAATATATAACACAACAATAAAAGTAGATATAAACGGAAAGAATAGCATTACATCTCATTTTTCTTATTCGTGCCTGGAGGTTTAGGAGTGTGAGTGTGATCTCTATCGATGAGGTATGCTTCTCTAGCTTTTCGTACAATTCCAAGATTAGAGTGAAGGAGTAAGGGGGGAATGAGTGTCATTATCAAGGAAAGGTTGTGAGACTGAAAGTGAGCTTAGAGATGTTAGCTAGGTTATCAACTGGCCTGCTGCCCGGCGGGCTGCGATGTTCATTAAAACGGTCTTTTTACTAGTCGTCGTTTGGTTTCCCCAGTGTGTTGTTTGTGGCAACGATTGCACTGTTACATGTAGATTAACGAATTGCATCACACATTGTAATGTCCGAGTTTATAAGGTCATTGTTTGTAAGACCTGAGGAAGCAAGACAGTGGCTTTCGAAATTATACAACTTTACTGTTAAATCAGCCTTTCTTTTTAATGTTAACTGTTAAGTGGGCCGCGGGCCGCCGGGCCGCCGGGCCGCCGGGCCGCCGGGCCTGTTTTTAGTAAAACCCTTTCAATTGCAGATGGCTTGTCGCGACTTGACAAATTCTGGCCGAAGCGGAAAATCTTCAAACGCACCGCCGACAAAATTTGTCCAGGGTAAAAACTGGACAAGATCGACAAAATAAGCAAAACTGTGTTAAACTTGTCAATCATTTGTCGCAAAAGCTATTATTCACGTATACCGTTTGGGACAATAAATGTCCTTTGTTGCGAAACTGGGTTTTAAAACTTTCACAGTAAACGACTAAAGATGTATCCCGGCAATTGGAATTTAAATCCAATGGCAAACTATGCCGGTCTTCTTTATGAGTAGATCAGCTCTGCAAGACGCTGGAACGTCCCGGCCAAGTTACAACAATGGAGTGATTTTCCAGTCGTTACGTTTTCAATCCTCCGAAGCAGAAGAGGTCCCACAAGATCTACAAGCACCTGCACAAAGCAAACTTTTCGTCAAGGGGAAAAGGGGTGGCGCAGTAGTGAGAGCACTCGCCTCCCGCCAATGTGGCCCGGGTTCGATTCCCGGACCCAGCGTCATATGCAGGTTGAGTTTGCTGCCTCGTCCTTGCTCCGAGGGTTTCTTTTCCGGGTTCTCCCTCCGCAAAAACTAACACTTCTAAATTCCAATTCAATCTGGAATTCGGGAGCTACGGTTTACCAGTCGCAAGACTGTCACGTGCTACCCTCGTTAAACAAAGCCGATTTATTTAATATTCAACACTTGAAACACTATAAGAGCTCTCTGCCACACTGCGGCTCCTTCCTGGTGTATAAGACACAGGACGTCACAATAGAACACTGCCTCCAAACCTATTGTTTTTATTGCGTTCCTCATTCCTTTGTCCTTTTGTTTTCTATTGTTATAGGTGAACTGTGTCTTGTACACCAAGCAAGAGCCCACACTGCCGAAAAAACGGCTGACTAGGACCGTGTGAATGAATCACTTTGCAAGTTTTGATAACATCTTCAACTGTGTTAAAGCAAGGACCTGTGCAAAAAAAACAGAATCGGATCCTAATCAACTATAAAATTTTAAATCAGCTATAAAATGTTATAAGTTAGTGAAAGAGCAAAGCTGATAACAGTTAAGGAATATAATGTCAATGTTAACATTTCGCTCCCTGACCTCGAGCTCCTTTTTTAACTCCCCTCCCCTCATCCCACCCCCTTTACCCTTTACCCCTTGATGGATAAAAGTCTCGATTGCCCCTTTTTTCGATATATTAAAATTCTAGTTTTCCTTTGAGGCTTCTAGCAATAAAACAACAAAAATATATCACGTCGAGGTTGAGGGATGCTGTAAATTGGAAGAGGCACAAAGTCAATTCCTCCCGCTTGGCTTAATAGGGTTTGCTTAAAATCCAATCTCGCCCGAGAGCCCGCTTTTCCTTTAGTCAGCACCACAAACGCGAACTCTCCGATTAGAAAGTCCGCGATTCCCAGACTTCTAGTCGTTTATGCTCAAATCCCATTGGCTGACAATTGAAAAATAAGCACTTTGGGCATGCTAAAACAATCTTACCTGGCTTTTAGAGTTCGCGTTCTTGGTGCTGACCAGAAATAAAGCGGGCATTCAGTCGTGGGAACAAGTGCCAGTTTTGGCAAATCTTCATTGAAGCACGCGAAGAGTTTCCGAATTATTTCATCCAATCAAAAACTAGCGCGAGCGTTCACGAGTACTCCATTAGCAATCGCGCGAGCAAATACGTCATGACGCTCAGCAACTTTTGGGACGAAAACCGCGGGTTCAGTCACTTCTCGGAGAAGTGATCGTGCCATCAACTGGCACTTGTTCCCCCGACTGCTCTAGGGACGAGAATGCTTAAAGTTTAGTTAAATAGGTTTTTGGTCAGCATGCGTCGCAGACGTAATCTAGCCCCGGCTAGTAACTTAACCAGGGGTTAAGTTTCGTCTGCGGCGCAGGCTGGTTTTAGTAAATCTCTAAGTCAATAAAACTGAACTTTTGTGGAAGAGACCTTCTAAAACATGGAATCGTTCAACAATTTTAAGCTTCCGTAAATTACCATATGTTTGGGCTTGTCAAACATTTCATGATCTATCGTGTTACTATGTATCATACAATGGCTGAATGGGTCGGGACAGCGTTACAAAAAGCATATTTGTGAAAGGTCGTATGACCCTGAAAGGAGAGCCTGCGTGCTGCTGTCTCCAATTTCATCACCCGTAAATAAGAGAAGGCTGCACGCACGCTATGAAAGCATTGTTTAACCGTGATGTATGAAATGCAGCTACAACGAGCACAATTCCAATGCAAACGCCTTTCATTGCTCTAGGTGATTCTTTGATACATTAAGCTTAAAGTGACGACGAAGTTAGGTTATGTTTTACCAACATGGCTGAGGCAAAAGGCAATGACATCAAAATTGGGGGAAGGGTACGAACATTGGCGTCCCTTGGAATTCAGAAATTTGGCAAAATGAAGCAGCGCGTGAAAGAAAAGCTCAAACTTTCAGAAAGGAAATCCAGTTGGACGGCAAAGGAGGTGAGGTACTTTCGAGTTGAGCCTCGTGGCTTAGGGTTTCATGACTTTGTTTCAATTTCATAATTCAATTTCATTCAATTTTATAATTCGTTTGCTTGGTATACAATGCTATCCAGTTAGTAATATAACCGATGCTTTGTACCCGCAGTGTTGGCTATTTAAATACGTTACTTTATTTCAGAATTAGGCAGGCGAAATCTTATTTTTGAATAGCAGCAAGAAAGAAGAATTACTAGTTAAAAGATTTCTGCCGAACTTCCGAGAATGTTCCTTGAAATTGCTAGTGCAAAATCCCTCAGTTAACTATGTTTGTATTTGTTAGTTCAGTTCTCCTACTGGTAGCTGTTTCAGATATTGCTGTTGTTTTCTTGGGAAAACGAATATCAATGAACATAAAGGTTATACAAGAAAGACGTTTTGAACAGGGAGATATTAAATCGAAACCGTGAAATTACAGTCAAACCGGATGTTCTTTTGATGGGAACTCTGCAATGTTGTGGCGCAATGTTCCAATATTGATGGGAAGTTTGCTTGACACAACTTGCAACATTCAATTCAAATTTGCTCGAGCAAGTTGCCAAGTTCCGGTTTTCGATATTCCCGTATTGAAGGTAATAATCCCCTCCTTTGTTTCAAAGAAGTGGGAAATAATTGCCCTATGGTCAACTATTTATCAACAGACGACAAGAAATTAGCGGCAGGTTTAGTTAAATCGCCAAACTGGGAAGTTTGCTTGACGCAACTTGCAACTTTCAATTCAAACTTGCTTTAGCAAGTTCCGGTTTCCCAGTTTGGCGATTTGAACTAAACCTGTTGCTAATTTCTTGTCGTCTGTTGATAAATATTTGACCATAGGGCAACTATTTCCTATTTCTTTGAAAGAGAGGTGAAATTGTTACGTTCTATACGGGGAAAATGAAAACCGGAACTTTGCAACTTGCTCGAGCAAATTTGAATTGAAAGTTGCAAGTTACGTAGAGCAAACTGCAAAACAATATTGGAACATTGCGCCACAACATTGCAGAGTTCCCATCAAAAGAACATCCGGTTTGACTGTAAATTATGGCATCAATATCACACGGAAATCGATTTTGAAGGCAGGAATGCAATGGACAAGGGCCATTGCTGAACGACATTTGTAATCTGCTTTAATATTTCCTTTCGGCGAGAAAACGTCGCAGCTCACACAAAACTTTGCCAAATAAACCAGGTCTAGTGTTGCTCGTCTTTTCAGAAAAGCGACCATTATTTCTGAGAATAAATGATGAACTGTATCGAGTGACCCCACAGTGTCACGTCTAAACTCCAATCGACATGGTCGAAATTTATATATGGTTGGTGATATATCACCAACCATTCGACTGGGAAAAGGATAATGGTTTCGCAGCTGGCTAGTTTTGGTTGCTTCTGCATCAAAGTAAAATCGTCGTGCTGTGACACCTGCCTGGTTTTAAGCTTTTTTACATTTACACAGGCGGTCGGCGTGGAGTTGGGTTGATTTTTTTTTTTTTTTTTTTTTTGGGGGGGGGGGGGGGGGGGGGGTCGAAGCCCACCCCAACTTTGAAGATGTGTTACTACAAAACGACTAAGGTTGTAACCATCAATTGTTTACTGGTTACATTTACGACGTGATCACCACCTTTTGACGTTTCCACAGCAACCTATTCTTGACAGTTTTGTTTAACAAAATTTGCATTTTGGGTTTTTTATCAGAATTATTACTTTTTCCATGACACTAATATTAAAAGTAATGATAATATCAATAATAATAATAATAATATTAATGATAATATCAATAATAATAATAGTTATAATAATTAAAATAATAAACAATAAACAATAATAAACTTTATTGACAACATCTATAATACAGTCGTTACATGAAAAGCAAAATATGCTATATAGAAATATAAGAAAGCGATCACTATCAATGTTCAATATTTTTCACTTATTCCTTTATAAAATCTCCCACGATTTCGACATTGTAGTAATAGTTGAATAATAATATTGTAGTAATAATTGAATATCAAATTGTAGATATAAATTGAATATCAAATTGTAGAAATAATTTAATATTAAAATCTAGTGTCCTAAAAGTCCTCTTTCAACGTCAAAGTCCATCTCTTTTAAGTCAAGATTTACTCTCCCCAATGAACGCGATCCCCTTAAGCATAGGAGGGATGTTCTCAGAATGGCAAATGAGGACATCGTAGTCGAGTAATTCTCGCCTTTCTCAACTAACAGGAGTTCCGCTAGTCGCTTGTGATAGGATTGACACTCAGGTGCCATGCCACCTGCAGTGGTGTGAACGTGGCTTGTTCCCCCTCCATAACTCGGCTTCCGTGCATACGTTTCTTTTCTTTCATACTGGCGATAAATTTGCTAAGGGGTGAGGTCCTTGTAAGATTCCGCATTTGGGTGGTACACCCGTAAGTCAAAGAATGTGGAACCCTGTCTAAACCAAAAATCCCTTGCATGAATGTCAAGCCGGGCATCTGGGGCTATATTTGCCCCCCTGGCTATCGACTCACCGGTAATCTCCTGCAGAACAGGTTCAACTTCAACATCATGACAGACCAGATTAAGCATCTACGCCTCAAGATCCCGCAGCTCGTTATTACGTTGCATAATGAAGTCGCCCTGCTTACAGATCATTGCATGAGCGACATTAAAAGGCTCTCCACAGATACATAAATTTGGTACGTCACTTATTTGCCAGTCATATCTTAGATGGACTGCATCTTTAAAGTCTCTCTTGTTGAGATTTAAATACATTTCCTTTACCAGGATGACAGTAAGCCAACTTGAGGCACGTTTCTCTGCTGCGAGATCGACCGCTCTCTTGGTCTTCTCTGGTAGAGAATTCCTCAGGCCATCTAATTTATTGTCCAATCTCACATCTCTTTCTCTACGCGTGGTTAACTACAAAGATCTTATCAGAGCATCATCCGGAGTTTCATGCGCAGGGGATATGATTTGTGTGACAAGAGGCGCGGTTACCTGAAGAGACATTGCGTGTTCGAATCCAGCTTGCTCAACTAGGTTTTCTAGTCCCAGTCCCCCCTTCCTCACTGGTAATGCCAGCAGTTCTCGCTCATGAGTTGTGCATGTATGGCCCGTTATTGATGGTATTAGGGCATCCCTAATAGCACACTCCAGTGGTTCTAGCAGTTCATCAATATCAGGCAATGTTCTTAATTAGGTAGTACAGTTATAATAGTTATAATTATAATAATAACAATAACAATAATAATAATAATAATAATGATGATGATGATGATTATAATAATAATTATAAAAACAATATATAATCATGATAAGAACCTTCCCAGAATCCTTTGCAACTGAAAAGTTAGTTTGAAGCCAGCAGTTTGAAGCCAGCAGGAGTACTACGTCGTATATAAATAACTCTTACCATAAACTACTTCTTGTATAAGTCGTAGAGCGACGACGTCATTAGTCACGTGACTTTGCTCAGAAGTTCATTTTTGCCCACTGTGACGAGAATAGTTTGTTACTGAAAAAGCAGTCATTGCTGTTTGAAGCACATTGGTGTGAGGCATTTTGCCCAGATACTGAACAAAATATAAACAACAGGGAGCTATGTACAATTTTTAAAAAAATGGGATTCTGTGTACGTGTGTATCTGGCTTTGCATTAAATGTGAGGTAACAAAAATTACATGTACTTATATAATAAATTGCGACCCGTGTGGAGAAGCAGAAACTACAGCAGAAGAACGAAGATTAAGATCTACCAAGCTTGTGTACTCTCTGTACTACTCTACGGATCTGAATGCTGGAGAATGACTGTGCATGACTTGAGAAAGCTGCAAAGCTTTCACACATCTTGTCTCCGAAAAATCTTGCACATCTTTTGGCCAAAAAAGATCTCCAACAATGAACTCTTTAAATTGACAGAACAGGAGGACATGAGTATTGTTCTTACACGGAAACGATGGAGTTGGGTTGGCCATGTGCTCCGCAGAGAAACTACCAGCATTTCTAAAGTTGCTCTCAGATGGACACCAGAGGGTAAAAGAAAAAGAGGCCGTCCAAAATCCAGCTGGAGAAGAACTGCAGAAGCAGAACTTCAGGCTCTAAACCTTACCTGGGGGCAAGCTTCACGGCTTGCAAAGGACCGACAGGAATGGAGGCAAATTGTTGATGCCCTATGCGCCACTAGGCGTTTAAAGGACTGATGATGATGATATAATATATAGATTTAGGCAGGCCTAAAAATGGAGCTCCATTTATTAATTTTATTACTAAATAGATAGCCACACTATATTTCTAAGGGACGGACCATTATTTTTCTGGAGGGGGGGGGGGGGATGAAAAATATTGAAAAAAATTGTTTGCAGGGCCTAAAAAGACAAAAAAAATTGTCTGCAAACATCATATGTATTAAAAAAAATGTTTGCATAGAAGTCAGAGAAACTTTTTTTTATTTTTTTAATTTTTAACGAAGACTAGTGAGCAGCACAAGGAAAGACTTCTTGTAGTTGTAAGCTTGTCGTTTATTTCCGCCGCGTTTCGTCTGTAACTGAGACTTCTTCAGGGAATGGATACAACCAGCAAAGAACAGCATAGATAGCACATTCGCGTGCCTAGCTACAACTTCCCATGGAAGTGAATAATAACTAAAATATGCTGTAAACGAACGTTACCAAAAAACGCCTTAATACATATGTTATTGCGTGTTGTTATATTTTGGGGGCCATACGATTAGCGCTAATCGTATGCCCCCCAAAATATAATAAATGACTGTTTGAACCATCTTCTTTTCATATTGAAGGACCGTAGCCAGGGTTAAACATATTAAAAATTTAAAGGCGATCTCTGGCTAAAAATATTTAAAAAGTACGAGCTTTCGACTGTTTGAACTACAGTCTTCAACGGGTAAAAAAGAATGACGAAATATGAATATAAATGTGTAAGAATAAAAAAGAATGGACTATGTAAATTAATTATGAATGTGTGTAAAAAGAATGTTGTATTGCCCAGGGAGTGGGCAGGAATTGTTATCAGCATTTGGAGTGACCATGGAATGCCACGATTCTAGTGTTTTTCTTGTTCGGAAGCTGCCTTTGTCGATTACGGAGGCGTTATTAAAGTCAATGGAATGGTCATGGGACCATGCATGGTTCGCAATTCTGGAGCCTTTAGTCGCTGTTTTTACATTTCTTAAATGTTCTTTTCTTCGCGTGTTAAATGCTCTGCCAGTTTCACCAATGTAACACCACGAACAGTCGGCGCAAGGAATTTTGTAAACAACGTTGGTTTGTAAATCCGGAGCAGGGCGAAACTTCGGGGCCGGGAACTGCTGTTGTAGAGTGTTCATTGGCTTATTTGTGACCGAGATATCATACTTCTTCAAGACGCGGGTCAAGGGCTCAGTTACACCTTTGATATATGGAAGGGACGCGAAAGACTTGCGTGACTCAGTAGATTCGACTAAATTGAAAAACATTCCAACAAGTTCCTCAGGGGATAAATTTGGCGGTGGTCGAGTTTTTTTGGTCTGTAAATCGTGGATAAGTTTTGACGGATAGCCATTAGACTCCAGCGCTGCGTAAACATGATTAAGTTCGCGTTCTTTCCCTTCAGATGTGTTAGGTAAATTCAACGCTCTATGTAGGAGGGTTGCTGCCGTGCTCTCTTTGTGTTTTTTGTCATGGTGGGAATTAAAATCTAAGTATCTGTCTGTGTGTGTCGGTTTTCTATAGACATCCACAGAAATTGCTCCATTGCTGCGAGAAACCAATGTGTCAAGGAAAGAGATTTTTCCATTGCATTCTTGTTCAATGGTGAAAGAAATGTTAGTGTCTGTCGCTACAAAACCGCAACGGATATTCGGTTTCTAACTCCTTACAGTTTTCCAACGAAGTGTCTGACATCAGGATCAACGACGATGAAGTCTTGGTTTCTTTTGACGTTGTTTCACTATTTACTGCAATCCCTGTAAACAAAGCGTGTGACTACATCAAGAAAAAACTGGAAGATGACAGATCTCTCCTCTCCAGGACAAATCTAAACATCAGTGACATTGTTTCTCTGCTTAACTTCACTTTGTCGAACAACTATTTCGTCTTCAACGACAAAATCTACAAACAGATTCACGGATGTGGCATGGGAAGTCCTGTCAGTCCCGTTGTGGCCAATCTCTGCATGGAAGATATCGAGGAATCTGCTATCAATGCGTCACCTGTTACACCTAAAATTTGGAAACGTTACGTTGATGACAGCTTTTGCATCATTAAAAAGAATGGAGTTACAGCCTTCCATGACACCCTCAATTCAATAGACACTAACATTTCTTTCACCATTGAACAAGAATGCAATGGAAAAATCTCTTTCCTTGACACATTGGTTTCTCGCAGCAATGGAGCAATTTCTGTGGATGTCTATAGAAAACCGACACACACAGACAGATACTTAGATTTTAATTCCCACCATGACAAAAAACACAAAGAGAGCACGGCAGCAACCCTCCTACATAGAGCGTTGAATTTACCTAACACATCTGAAGGGAAAGAACGCGAACTTAATCATGTTTACGCAGCGCTGGAGTCTAATGGCTATCCGTCAAAACTTATCCACGATTTACAGACCAAAAAAACTCGACCACCGCCAAATTTATCCCCTGAGGAACTTGTTGGAATGTTTTTCAATTTAGTCGAATCTACTGAGTCACGCAAGTCTTTCGCGTCCCTTCCATATATCAAAGGTGTAACTGAGCCCTTGACCCGCGTCTTGAAGAAGTATGATATCTCGGTCACAAATAAGCCAATGAACACTCTACAACAGCAGTTCCCGGCCCCGAAGTTTCGCCCTGCTCCGGATTTACAAACCAACGTTGTTTACAAAATTCCTTGCGCCGACTGTTCGTGGTGTTACATTGGTGAAACTGGCAGAGCATTTAACACGCGAAGAAAAGAACATTTAAGAAATGTAAAAACAGCGGCTAAAGGCTCCAGAATTGCGAACCATGCATGGTCCCATGACCATTCCATTGACTTTAATAACGCCTCCGTAATCGACAAAGGCAGCTTCCGAACAAGAAAAACACTAGAATCGTGGCATTCCATGGTCACTCCAAATGCTGATAACAATTCCTGCCCACTCCCTGGGCAATACAACATTCTTTTTACACACATTCATAATTAATTTACATAGTCCATTCTTTTTTATTCTTACACATTTATATTCATATTTCGTCATTCTTTTTTACCCGTTGAAGACTGTAGTTCAAACAGTCGAAAGCTCGTACTTTTTAAATATTTTTAGCCAGAGATCGCCTTTAAATTTTTAACATCTTCTTTTCGTTGCGTTTTAGTGGAATGATTAACTAATCCTGTTTTATCGTACGCTTTGCTAAGTACCTTAGATAATTTTATGTAGAGAACTGAATGAATTTTCTTCATTTCTGGTAAGTATAAAATAATTAATATGCGGTAGGTAAAGTCTGAACTAACTCAGCCAAGCACAGGAAACTCGCAACGAAACCGGCGAAGTATTCGTTTACGCATCGAAGATATTTCAACACACTCACTGATAAACAGGGACAAGAGAAACAAAACAAACGCAAGCGAGCCGAAATTCTGCGAAATTGTCATTTTGATCCGTGAAGCTAAATAATTTGTTTTCAAAATCCAGTAGTGAACATCACTAGTCTAAACGAAATATTTGATAAACAATGTCTGTATAAAATGTACAAACTCGAACAGGTTTGATAAATATTTACCAGAAGATCTGAAAAGCGACACAACTTCAAATTTGTTCATAAATGAAGTAAATTTTCTCAATATAAAATTAGGCTTATGCTTAGTGCATACATTTACGTTTGTTACCTCATTATTGAAGAAGGCTTGTATATTCTGCAGGGCAAAGCTTTCAAACCAGCCCAATAATATCGGACACGAACACGGCAATTTCGTTGTAAGCTTTCTCCAACACCACCGACATATACATTATATGAATTATCAACGAAGATCAATTTCTCTCTTTCCATCGGTGTAGCCTTTAACAGTCTTTTATCCTTCACTTCAGTGAACTTGATCGGCTTTGAGTTCACTTTTATTTCTTATTTGAGCTCAATTCAGTGATTTTCAGGCTTGCTCAGCCGCAGGTCGAACCACGGACATCGCTCTTTTGACTTTTAGTCCAATATATCATGTTCAAGTCCGCAATTTACTTTGGTTCTTCCCGTTACAAGGTTGTACTAAATGATTTGGAATAAGTTTCCATGATGTAGATGGGTAAATAGAGCGAGAAATATCCACGAAGATCTATGTTCTTCAGCAGTATTCTTCGCGTGTTTCATTCAGCTTTAAACGTGAACAGCGTGCCAAAGATTTTGGCGCCCTTTCATGCAATAGCTTCGTTTAAGTTGATGTGAAATGTCCAGATCATTTTTTTGATGCGAGAAAAAATCTCTGAAGTGATGGGGTGAAAAATAATAACGAAGAAATGTTTTCTGCTGCTCACTTTCTTCACAAGTTTTCATTCCCGCGGTTAAGCAAAGATTTTGTCGCCTTTTCATGCAATCGATTCGTGTAGGCGAAATGAAATATCCCTAGTCGAGTTTCAACATGATTTCAAAAAAACGTGCAGTGTCCTACAAACTTCTATGATAGGTAACTTTTAACGAAAAGTGGATGGTCAATATCAAACACGTAAGATGCCCAGGTCAAGCTTTTTCTGGAGTATGGCCGCCATTTTGGGCGACGTCGTCGTCGTCGCTAGGCGCACGCGCCCGCGAGCCATGCCGCTAGCCACTATGACCGCGACAACTCAAACGCATGGTTTTCTCAATTTCTATCCTCGCACGGTAGTTATGGGGTTCCGCTCTGCAGCCCTTCGGGCCGCTGGAGAGCTCCGCTATTAAGTACATTTTGATCAATTCGCCATGTTCTAAACGAGCAGGAGACTGGGTACGAACATATTTTCTTTTCGGTACAAACATTCAATATCGATTGAATTGAAAAATGGGGCACGTCATCTGAAAGAGCATCCAAAAATTAGTAAATTCACCAAATTTGACGGTTATTGGTTTAAACCCAAAGGCATGGTACACTTAGTATGGATTGGAGGGACAGGCGTCCTCCAATCCATACTAAGCTCTCTTATTTTAAATGTGTACCATGCCTTTGTGTTTAAACCAATAACCATCAAATTTGGTGAAGTTACTAATTTTTGGATGCTCTTTCAGATGATGTGCTCCATTTTCAATTCAATCGATATTGAATATTCGCACCAAGAAAAAAATATGTTCGTACCCAGTCCCCTGCTCGTTTAGAATATGGCCAATTTCATTGTTATGACGTCATCGGTCACGTGACCAGAACGGATCACATTTGTTGAAAACTTTACGAGAACCTCTCTCTTAGGATCTTCTTAAGCGAAGTGATAGTTTTTTAAATAGTGTTTTTAAAAATGGCCATTATTACTTTCTCCTGAAAAATACAATTGAAAAGTTTGTTGGCTTCCTACTCGACGACCATTTGCAGTAGAAATAAAAAAAAAAATGCCAAAGGGTTGAGTGTATGCTCGGTATGATGGTGTTGTCAGTTTCTTTTCATTTTAACTGCCTTTGGCGAGGATGAATTTTATTTATTTCAGACGAAAGGAGTGGCGCCTGGGGAGGAGTTAAGCTTCGGCCCCTTCCCCTCCCCCTTGCTAGTGGTACTAGCGGACTCCCAGTGGACCGTATTGCGGGCTCATGACAAGAGCATTTTCAAAATGACGACGATGGCGATCTAATGAAGCGATTTTGAGTTATATAGAATAGTTTTGTCGATGTTCTTTCTTCTTCACGCGATCACAATGAGTCCTTAAACAAAGGTTGACGTGTTTAAGCTTATGCCTTCGACGTTTATGTGAAGATTTATAAATGTGCTAATGATAGAATCGTGCTAAAACTTAGCTAACTGGAATTAAAGCCGAGCTCGGCGATAAAAAAAAATAGATCTTGTAAATTTTGAGGCGATAGTAATGTCACTCAGTTCGTCGAAGCATGTAATTGTTATTTATGTTTGTCATCTGAATCATCTTGATGAAAGTTAAAGTTTGAAATCTTGATTAAAGTTTATTTTATGACGTAAAATATGTTTTGAATAATGTTCACTTTAATAAATTTAATTTACTGAGGGAGGTTTCAAAAGTAAATAGCGATTTTTATTATATAAACTAGAGTGAATTACCAGGATTTCTCCCACTGAGAAAACTCATATCTCCACATGTGCCGAGATATCATATCTTTCACATGTGAAGATGGTCACATTTGCTGACGAGTTTGCAATGTTTATCGATATTAAGTCGAACCATCTTCGGATCTTCCTTGGCAATCTTCGGAAATTTTCGGGAAAGATATTTTCGAAAGACTACCGGACAACATTTTCAAAATCTTCGGAGATCGTCGGAACTTCGTCGTAAAACCTCGTTATTAGTAGGTTTATAAAAGAAACAGAATAATACATGGTTGCTTGGAGATATGAAATTTCTCTTCTCGTGTTCAAATCGATATCTCACTCGTTCTCGCGTATATCGAATGGAACACCCGAAGATAACTTTCATATCTCCGCGCAATCATGTATAGTGAGAAATTAAGTAAGTACAGCCAGGTAAAGATGAATTTTTGGGTGAGGGGCTTAAAATTTAGCATTGATCGTGATGTAGGGGGTCCAGGAACATCCTCCCCCGGGAAATTGTTGAAAATCTACACACGCTCTAATGCCATTTGGATCACTTTTCGAGAAGCAAAATGCGGCCCATCTTGCAATTTTGCACGAATTTGTTTTCTTTGCGTTTTTCCTTGCATTAATTTTTTTTCGGACATTTTCCCTTGAATGATTTTTTCCCACCCAGCCCCCCATCACTTTTTTTAATGGTCCTACTCTTATCAGATGCTTATCACAAAAATCCGCCGACATTCAAATTGGTGACGTCACAAGTGATTCAATGACGGCACCTCCCAATGTCACCAAAAGTCGAGAGCTAATGTGACCTTGAGTTCTCAAAACTATTCTGTCCTTTTACATTTTCGGCCAGTGAGCAACTGCTATTTCAATTTTGGAGAGCAAAATTGTCATGCGGGTGCGTTCGTCTCGCTGGAAAATTATTTTGTGTGGTGGGCGGTCGGTATCGGGGTCCTGTCCAGATGGAAAGTCCGCTCCGCTAGTAACCAATTAAATTCGATTATTTAGGATTCCAGACAAGGGAGATGTTTGTGGAAAAAATAAACATCATTAACTCTCACTATGTTTTCTTATGATCAGGCCTTTTCTGTGTTGACTGAGGCTAAAGAGGAAGATGAGAGAAAACGAGCAACACTGCACCAATTCTACGAGGATACGGAGGATTGTTTGAACAGCATGGATGACAAGATTCAAAGTCTCTTGGAGCAAAATCTAACAAACCTGAAAGATCAAATCGCTATGAACAAGCGGAATCTAAAACAAAAAGATTACATTGTACTCGTAACCGGTGAGTTGAGTAAAAAGTAAATATAAAGTAAATAAATAATAAAGTAAATAAAATCTAAGTTAGATTGACGCTTATATAATTAGGTTAGGGATAGGGTCATCTATTATAGATGTAACAGTAAGAAAGTTACCTTATATAATTAAATTTTTCGGGGGTTTGACGGGTCAACGTGGTGGTGTAGTTGTGAGAGAGGGCTGTGAGCATGCGAGAGGTTCCTCGTTTGATTCCGGATGACGTACAAGGAGGAGAGGGGTTGGGTTGGTGGAAAAAACAGAAATTCTTGAAAGAGAAAATGCCAAAAAGAAGCCATGCAAAGGAAAGGCAGAGAAAAAAATCGCGCACAATGAAATGTTGTATTAGACACTAAAAATACACTTTATCGATATAATTTTTTTTAAGGAAGTATATCGTGGAGAATGCTGACATCACGTCACATAAAGCTGACATTGTAATTTTGCCACCGCCATTTTGACCGAGTTGTCGAAACGTGGGCCTGAAAACCCTATGATGAAATCACAGACAATCAAACTTCCGCCGGCTCACACTCATGTTGATGGCATCGCTGACATTTCCGCTGACAGATACTTCAAATAAATGTATCGGTCGTTCTTTTTTTTCCCTCGCACCGTGAAAAGAGGAAAACACTGCGATTTTGCCAACTATTATCTTAAACTAAAAATTTAAAAGTCCTCTACTTAAATCGACGTTTTTTCGACCAGTTTCACTGGTCCTCTTCAGACTTGATGATCTAAAGAACTGGTTGAACGTCGATTTAAAGCTAAATTTAACCTCGAAAAAATCACGGTAAGTAGACAAATTTTCAAAGTGAAACCAAACTAAAGCCAATCACAACTACAAATTTTATGTAAAACTGGCCACTCAGAATTTCCACTGTGAACAAGTACTCTTTCTTTGTACGGATCGTTAATAAGTGAAATTACTTTCCTCAAATCGTTTAAACGTTGTGCGAGCTGGTTCTCTTTTTCGAAATAGACTTAAGATTTACATAAACATTAATTGAAATAATTGTTGATAGTTTTAAACACGAAAATTTGTTTTTAGATTTTAGTTAATTTATTTGGTGATATTGTTTCACATAAGGATAAGCTTACAATTTCCCCTTCAGGAGATGCTGTTGTTTAATGTTATTTGAAGGGCGCAATGCCACATAGAAATTGAAATTAAAATTTCCCACTAAATAAGATGATCTTACCAGGTGAGACAAGTTCTGGAAAGAGTACCTTGCTGAATCTGATTCTTGGAGAGAGGCTTCTTCCTTGTACTCATCTCAGCACAACTTCCACTATATGTGAGCTAAAATACGGACCGACGCCCAAATTAGTGGCGCACTTTAAAGGCAAAGATCCTGAAACGGGTGAAACCGAGAAGACTGTCTGGCTTGGTCAACAAAGCTACCTTGATGAGATTTCTTCTTTTGTACACGTAAAGGTTAATCGGAAAAAGGGTTCAGATTTTAAGAAGATTGAACTGTTTTGGCCACACAGCCTGCTGCAGGTTGGTAATGAGTCAAAGTTAACTACTCTTGAATGGGAAATTTTGGTCCTTTTTTGGTGTAAATACAAGGGGTATTGTTTTCTTAGGGAAGTTGCTAATGCAGTGCAATTGAGGCACTTGCCCTGGCAAAATTAAGGATTTTTGTTGTTTTCCCCGATGTTTTCGTATTATGGTTTTTAGTGATTCTATTTTAGAGAAATATCGATTCTGAAAAAAATGAACACTAGAAAACGAGAACGATGAAGCTGAAGTTAGCGCATTTTCCGATTGAGGTTCTGGGTCGGTTACTTGGCTCTTCACTCATTTAACGGCTTTTCTCGGCGATATTATCTTCCGTGTAGCTACTTTGTGAGGTTGTTTTGATTGCTCGAGCACTGTTTACTTTGTGGACGTCATGTTGAATTTGAAATTTGTTCCTAATCCTCCCCTAGTCCTCAATAGTCACATTTGGAGAAATCGGAAGTCTAGGACGAATGGCGCGCCTAGCAACGCATAAACAAACAAAAGGTTGTGGTCTGCTGGCCTTTTAAATGGCGAAATCGAAGTCAAGTGACTATCTTTTAACTCTTCAATAACATGGATTCTTCTCACCACATTGGAGTCCAGAAATTTGGATTCCTTGCATGCTCAGCAGGGCTTCGCAAAGTCACATTTTATTTCGCAACGATACAACATTTTCAAACGAAACTTGGTATAAATTGCCTACTAGTAAATCTACAATCGTGTGTTTGGAAAATGAGCTTGTTCCAAAATAATTTTGGAACAAGCTTATTATGGTTTTGGTGGCCACAGAATTTGAAGGTTATTACAAAATATCGAAAATTAGTTATATCTTTTTGACAATTTTTAATAATGATTTTCCAAGCACCTTTAATAACATTTAAATCTGGTGTAAAGTTGGATAACCAACTTTACACCAGATTTAACCATCTTTAATTTCACGTAAATCCCAATTTTCATGCTGTGAATGCCCATCTAGTGAAAACTTGGAGGCCTTATTGCCTACAAAATTAACGGCAAATGAACAATGGCAACATTATATGCAAGTTCGTTTATTTAGGAATAAGTGATTCTATTTTCCCTCTTCAGCAAGGAATTGTTATCGTGGACAGTCCTGGCGTTGGTGAATCCAAAATCATGGACGACATGGTTAAAGAATACCTTCCAGAGGCGTTTGCTTTCATCTACGTAATCAACACTGCGAACGCCGGTGGAATACAGGAAGACAGGGTAGGATAAGCCAGAAAGAAAAGCTAATTGTTGGGTCCCTTGTTAGAGAACTTCAAGTATGTGTACTTTAAAATCGTGCAATTTTTGTTATTATCGGCCACAATCAAGAGAGCCACAACATATCAACCCAGTTTCGTTCAAGCATTCAGTTTGTGTATTGGCGGTGCGAGTCCAAACGAGACTGGTGTGTCGTCGAAGCGTGCACTTTAGCTTTCACCCAGCTCAGTCAACTCTCGCCTTGCGGACAAGCCGCTATTTCGAACACTTGCTATTACGGACAAAATCCAGAGCTATACTGATTTGATTGGAAATGGCTCCAGCTATTACAGAATATCGCTATTACTGAATTACGGACACTTTCATGGTACCAAGAAATCAATTTTATTTTTTGTACTCTCGATAAAGCGGACATCATGAACTTCTCGTATAAAAAAAAACTAAGTAAAATTGCAGTTCCTTATTATTTTATCAAAAACACTTCAAAAGACTTCTGTCTTCAGCTTAATGCCAGCAGGTTTCAACGAAGTCAGCTGGGTAGAAATTACTACACAGCTGTTTATGTATTTTCGCTAGCTGTTACACTTAAGTGATGCTACGATCGCATCGGTTATTTGAAAGGTCAATACCAGTTAAAGGTTGCTGAAAAATCTGAAAAGATCGAAAACTCCTAACAAACGTTTTAAGGAAGTGAAGTAGAAGATGTTTACTGTTCGTAAGATGAATTTTAGAATATTACAAAAGATCTACCGATTTTTTTCCTTTTTCAGCATGAGAAAATACGGCCTTAACTAGTTTCGAGTGTCTAGTCTCGATGAAAACTCTTAGAATTTGGCTCGTCAAGGTAGTTACATCTCGCCTTCCATTTTGAAGCGGTGTTCCAGTAAATTATTAAAACTTGCCGCATTCTCAAGCTTTTGTATTATTTTATGCATTTCATTTGGTAGACATTAGTTTCGCCTACCATCATTAATCCTTTCGCCATGTTCTCCACTGAATCGTTTTAAGTTTCGTAAAGTTTTCGAATTACATTTTCCACATTTCTCTTGAGCGGTAGCTTTCGTTGAGGGACCTTGGACATTCAGTGCAAAATTAAATGCATTAATACAAACCTAAGCCGCGATTTCATTGCAATTACCGATCCGTTGCTTCGCAGTTGCTTCGCGTTTGGAAAATGTTTTGAAAAATAGACTCTTTTAAAAGCGCTTGTACCTCAGCTCGTGATCGTTTATTTTGCTCGTCCTAAAATTCAGTTTTATAGCATTTGAGCATTTGTTATTTTGACTGCCAAAAATCAGAGAAATTGGTTAAAGTTTCTATGCCCAAAATTCGATTTAAAGAAAAGCATCTCCCCTCTCAAAATTATTTTGACTGCCAAAAGTCAGAGAAATTGGTTAAAGTTTCTATGCCCAAAATTCGATTTAGAAAAGAACACCTGCGCCCCAAAAATAGCCGCGGGCCACCTAAACATTAGGAAAAGCCATGCTAACTTAATTTGACGCACAATAAACAAGTTGATTATGGTGGTTCACTGAAATCAAGTGGCGTCCTTTGATGCAGTATTTTCTGTACCGCCGAAATGAATTTCGTTTGCAATATTAATATAAAGAGAGAAGGGTTAAAGATTTTTTTTCAAGCAAATGTTAATGTCCTTGATCCGGTTTGTCTTAGGTAGAAAAACTGATCCAACACGCCAGAAATGTATCTCTTGACCAGCAGAAGGAATCATCGGCAGCTCGAGCTCTGTTCGTGTGTAACAAGTGGGACCTAGTACCACAAAAAGAAGCAAATGAGGTTAAGAAATTCATCATTGATAAACTAACACAATGCATGCCCAGTTTGGACACACGTTCCCAAATAATTTGCATGTCAGCGACCAATGCTCTCGAGCAACAAGGCCTTGGAGTAATCACTGACGAATTTAGGGACCTAATGAATGGCATCAAGTCCATGGTTTTGAAAAGCATCGAAGCAAGGTTACAGACTCAATTGAGGTAATGCATGACATAGTAATGGACATAACTTGTGTATTGGTTGTTTGATTTGGTCCAATAAACTTGCAGCACACTGTATTACCTGCAACAACTGTTCTACAAGTTATCGGTTGATGGGTAAGTGCTACCACTATTTGTCAGTTGATGCTATAATATGGTTTCAAACAAATACCCGATCGTGGATGGACTGGTTGTGCAATGTTTGCGAAGTAAAATGATACCATAACAACAGTATAACCTGTCAACAACACCCTTAATCTTAACTTCAAGTGTTTATAACTAAAAAAATATTTTAGGGGTCTCCGTTTTTTGTTATCCAATTGTAATAAGCATGTTAAGATAAAACTTTTTGCAAAGATTCTACGACCAGTTTCAGAGCTACCTTAAAGTGCGGGAAATTCAAGGTGACTCTTACGGTTCTCCCTATAAATTTTAACTTTGCAAAAAGTTGTATTTTAACATGCTGATAATAAAATATAGTGGTCACTGAGTTCGTTTTTGAGTAATTAGCCCTCACAGCCAAAATCGAGGCTGTCTGAAATATTATATTGCTGCTAATAATCTCAAGAACATAGCACAATTTATCCAACAATGATAAGGCATTCGCGTTATACCATTATTGTAGCCTCAACTGATAAAAAGTGGTAGTGCTGGCCAATCAAATTATTTGAGCTGGAAAGTACTAGGTGCCGTTGCCAGCCACCATAATTAAAAGATTAACGTTATGTATGGTAATTCGAAACCCGGAACCCAACAGAAATGTAGATCGTTAACATCCGCAATCCAGCAGATGTATATGGAATCCAGAATCCAGGTTGCTGTATCCGAAATCGTAGCTTCAATTTGAGCCGTTCTCTTTTGAAACCAGAGAGACCTTGAATCCGAAGTGAACTCTAGAATTTAATGCAAGTTAAAAATATAATAGTAAAATACACTGGCGTAAGATAGTTTAAATTTATTGTCATTAGCTACTGAATGCATTCTTGAAGACTTTAAAAAGTATATAACATATGCCTTTCTTCAGGTGGCTTGGTTACCTTCTTCATCGCATGGCTTTCAATACCAAAGCCTTTATTCTTAATTCTCACAAAGATCGTTCAAAGGTCAATGAGAGAATGATGTTAATAACCGAACGTCTCCAGATGATTGAAAAACAGCAGAGTTCAGTTATCATGGAGCTTCAGGAGCATCTGGAAAACAAAACTGACAACGCTGTTAGCGCACTGTCCAAGTACCTCAACTCTTCTGACGTTATAGATCAATTTACTTCGTGGACATTAGATGATGTTCCAAACACTGAAGAAGATTGGGAGGTAACGGAAACTTTCATCCAAGACCTTCTCATGATCCGACTTCAGGAAGTGATCGCGGCGTGGGAAGAAGAGTACCATGTATTTGCCGATGCTCGCTCATCTCTGATCCAGTACTTCCAACAACGATTTAACTTTGTTGAGGGAGAACTTCGAGATCTCGAGAGCTCCATTTTAGCAGAGGATGCTGCAAGTGGTCCCCTGGCTACTGAGAGGTTTAAACTTACCGTAACTGAAAAAGTTATCATTGGCGTCACAAGCCCCATTTGGGTTCCAGTCGGACTGGTTGTTTTGATAGTAGGCGTTCCTGTAGTTGGTGCTATGATCGCTAAAGCGGCACTGGAAGGTTTGAACAAAACACGAAAGTACGAAAAAGACAAATGCGGATTCATGGCGAAAGCTTCCAAAGTATATCTAACTGAAGCAGCTCAAGAACAGAATCTGCGGTCGTATGTGGAGGAGCAACTGAAAGAGTCTCAAGTTTGTCTCAAGCAAATTGTAGCTCGTATCCCTGAGCTCATTGAGGCGGACAAAATGCTATGTCAGAAGCTTACAGACGAGAAGCGATCACAGAAAGATATACAAGAGTTCTATAAACCTTTGCACGAGATGAGTTTGCAGCTGAGGGGACGCATTGCCAAGTTCGGGATCAAAGAAGTACTTGCCATGGAAATCAGTTGCAACGATTTGGAATGGAACGACGATAGAAGCTCACTCCTTGGGACAGGTACTTTTGCTGATGTATATCGAGGGAAGTTAAAGCAACGAGAAGGAGAAAAGCCAGTGGCTTTGAAAGTCTGGAAAGAGGAGCTAAGTGATTCAAATGCAAGTGCCATCTTTGATGAAACAGAAACGTTGAGGTAAATGTTGTCACTACATTTGGCTAAATGATAAAGGGTAAAACGATAACCTATAAGCCTTCGGATGGGAGTGTGGTGGATGTCACCCCCCCCCCCCCCCCCCCCCTCCTTCCTTCCCTCGAGGTTTTTTTTTTTCGTAATTTTGAAAGGGGGATTTACTCTATGATGCTAAAACTTTCAGTATGCCTTGCGGGAATTTTGATATCTCAACATTGGCAGCTAATCTCAGCGACATAATTACATACAAGTGTGGCAAATATCGTCTTTTTTTAATTTTCTAATTTTTCCTCCACAAAATTGTACGAATTGTACATTTTTATAGCCATTAGCATTTTGACTTGATTTTGTATGAAGGTGTCTCAATACAGTTTTTTTCTGGACCATGCCTGACGTTTTTAATTGACCGTTTAGCAGATTTTCCGGACTCAGATCTACGTGGAATTTACACCAGATATTGGAATTGGATTGAAGTTTGATATAAAATATTAATTAGGAAAATCGATAATTCCATGGCAACGATAAACTTGAATTCTACGCGAACCAAATTTGACTAAAAAAAGCTAACAGCAGTATATGAAACGATGGTGTACTGTACATCAAATATACAAGAATAAAAAAAATCAGTATGTTTGATTTGGAATAAATCGCAAATATGTTTTAAACCATGCTTTTTGCATGATAATGATAAATGGACCGAGATGCAGACACTGCGTTGACGAAATTACTTGTTTGTCCAAAAATATCACGAATACATCAATAAGATCTATTATGAAAATTTAATACTAATCTTTTAGTGATCACACTTGCACTCGCCTGACAGTTGAAAGATGGGCAAGATTCGATGCCGCGTGGGCAGAAAAATTAGAAATTTGAAAACTCCGCACATTTCCTTTTTGTTTAATTTTTATAGTCTGTCGAGAATAGCAAAACAAAGCTGACTATCGAAAAAAAATGGGGGTCACCGACTATTCGAGAGAGTAAACTTGCCTGTCAGTAAAAATCAGACAAATTTCGCTCATATTTTAATGTTAGGTAGGCTGGGGTATAGCTTAGATCGCTGGATAGTCGATGGTCAAATATCCTTTTATTTCAGAGAAAAATTCCAAAAACAATATCCATTAAAATCGCCATTTCAGGCACTGAATTATTACATCGGTTTCTAAATAACTTATTTTCTAAATTTCTAAATAACTGTCGGAAGGATTTTGGCTAATATTACATTTTTCTTTGAATACAAAATAACTTAATTTCGAACGCATACAATTCACTACAGTAAAGTGCTTCGTGGTGCGAAACCCTAAAATGGGTTAAGCTTCTGGTGATTGAATTTTAGAAGAATGGCCCAGAGATTCCTGTAAAAGTTTCTTTGGGCAAATGATTTAGAGCGATCGATGCAAGAGTTTTTCAAAATTAGTTAAAAATGCAAATATTTGACCTTCTCGGTCAACATAATTCGTTTACTAGCATTTACTGCGTAGGAAAACTACCGGATAGAGGAACGGATACTGGAATTTACTGGATTAGAAAACTTCGGATTTTCCGTTTGCAAAGCACTTGTAAACGTTAGCAAAATGCCGCGTTTTCCGTGAATTCAACCTTCGTTTTCCGAATGGTGAACGTGAATAGGTAACGTGAATGTATACGACTTCATGCTAGCGCACCATATAGTCGCCTACCCTATAATATTATACTATACTTCAAGTAATTTTTACAGACGGTCTGTTACCTATTAATCCGTCCTTGCTCATCCCCTCTCGTCCTTTTCAGTCCTTACATCCTAACTCATCCTTATTCTGTTCTGAGCGAAAGGGTTTGCCTGATCCTCTAGTTTTTCTGTGTGATGTTAGGAAGGAATTTCCCTCTCGCAGGCTAAATTTAGCTTGGCACCTCGAAGAACAGAAGTTGTAGAAATTACACGCGTCATTTTCTGTTTAATGGCGCGGTGACGAGTCCCAAATAGGACGAAACAGCTGTCCGCGCTTGCAACCTCTTGTCGTGTTGGTGTCTTCCAAAGTCTACTTTCAAATATTATTAGCCTTGCTGTATGGTTCGTAATATTACTTCATTTTTTCTTGCAGATTCTGCGTTGGCAGCATTATTGTTAGCGGTACCTTGCTATTATTTGTTTCATTTTTGCAAAAATTTGCACAATCAACAAGGGCCTATATATATCACCCCCCCCCCCCCCCCCTCCCACCTTGTACCAGGGTAACGTATGAATTTGTGTGTACATCCGAGGTTTAAAGAGAGACTAACACTGTACGGAGCTATTTCTATAATTTGCTATTTACTTTCAGTTTTGCTACATGCTTCGATTACTACTGCCTAACTATACCGTTTTCTTGTCGCAGGAAGTTGAATTATCCCTTCATTGTAAAGTTCTATGGTGTAGCAATGCGCCAGGAAGAGGATCAGGTGAGGGCGATAATAGTGACGGAGCTGTGCAAGGGAAACTTGAGGAGACATATTATCCAGGATCCTAAGAATATACCTGGATATACCTCAACACCTCCATTTGCTTCAGACAGAAATACAATACGATGGGCGAAAGACATCGCTGATGCACTGGATTTCATACACAATCTGGGGATCGTTCACAGGGACCTCAAGTTGGAAAACATATTGGTAAGAAAGCAAGATATACCAATTCTTGTGTGTTTGGCTAATTTCGGCCGAATTCTTGGACGGTCCGAGTTCAGATCATGACGAGTAACTGCGAGCTTCCTCGGACCGTCTGAGAGTCAGACTTTAGCCAGATTGAAGCTTCTGAGCTCTAGACTCTTCGTCGTTGTTTTGCCATATTGTTAAGCTGGTGAATGAGAAAAACGTAACATAAGTAAATTTGATTCAGTTATATGTTGAATGCAAAGTTGAAGTTGAATGCTATTTCTAAAGGACAACTGTTTGGGTAAAGAGTCACCACTCTCCTGACTGGGTTGACAAAATGGTCAAACAAGGAACCCTCCTCGCCATCTACCAGTAACTTAATAGCTGTTAGTATCACTATCCTTGAGGCAATCACTTGGCTAAGTGGTTGGTTAAGTAGTCTCCTTCCTCCTTCTTTTTTATAACCATACATGAAGCAAGCCCTTGGCTAAGTAGTCTCCTTCGCAGACTTTGAGAAGAAACGTAGCGCGACGACCTGAATAACAGCCGTCTATCGTCTTGGACGCAATAACCAACTTCCAACATAAAAGCCAAGGAACTAAAATTTAGATCGTAACCTCGGTCTTGAAGGGTTCTCTGAAACGCATATTTCTCCCAATAAATCCCAACCGAACATACGCTTCCCTAACAGCACGACCTTCTGAACAAATATACTATACGGTTTCATTTCAGGATCTTTCCAGGTCAGGCGATTACCATTTTAGTCTTGCCAAGTAGAAGATGTTCTACAGAATAGTTAAAAAAAATGCAATTGCTTCAATTGCTTTTGCACTGAGAGGATCATTTCGTTCATTTCATAATTTATCCGCAGTCAGAGTAGTTTTACTTTGCAAAATATCGCAGTCTTTTATTTGCCTGGGATACTAGAGATGCATTTCATATTGTTTGTAATAAATTCATACCCCCACTACGGTTGGGGTATGAATTTGCGTGCACGTCGCAAAAAAGCATTGTGCTGAATCGAATAACGTTTTTTTTTTTTTTTTGCAATTTTTGTTTTCTTTTACAGATAACAGACGAAGGCGTTGTCAAGGTCGCCGATGTTGGTGTAGCGAAAGAAGCAAACATGATCACCGGTACCATGACCGGAACACCTGCCTACGTCGCACCGGAAGTGATCAGATCCAGCCTGTACGATAAAAAGGCGGATATATACAGCTTTGGTATCATGATGTGGGAGATGTGGTATGGCAAGAAGGCCTTTCGTGAACCAGGAGAAGATTTGAGTACGCTTTATGAGAAAGTGGCCGAAGGTATGAGACCGTCCCATGTTGAAGGTAGGAGGAAGCCTCCAGATGGCTGGCAGCATCTGATGCAGTCATGTTGGCATGGCGAAGCAGATGAACGACCAACTGCTGCAACGTGCCACAACGAGTTGATTAACCTGTACTTGGAAGCAAAAACGTCTATTTGAATTTTCTTAATTTGGCCTGCATTGCAATTTACTTAACTATTGCAGCATTGATTGACAGCATAAAGATCTCGAGATTGAGCTAGTGAATATTAGAATATCAATAATGACCTGAATTTTTGATTAGAATTTTTAGAATTTGAATATTTAGACCTATAATTATAAAAGTCCTTTTTATTGTGATTAGTTAATGTTGACCACACCAAATGTTGACTGATATTTTTGTTCAAGAAAAAACTTGCTTATGCATTAGGGAAAAGTATTTTTATTAGGAATTTGAAGATGATTCATTAGACAAACACAGTAAAAATGATAGCCTTTTAGGGACCTATTGGTCGAGGAGTTTGATTACTCCTCGATATCAGTCACTAGTCGTGCTGGATTGGCAGCCTATTAGAAAATCGTGCAATCTTTTAGGAAATCGAGTACCACCGTTGGAACTATATTTTACCTAAACAAAGATATATATCCTTAGAATAGTGTTTATTAAATTTTGATTACTTGCCCTGCCGGCTAAGTGTCAGTGACCTAATTCTTAGTTGATTTTTTTGGCCAAAATAACGAGGCTTAAAGATAAAAAGGGAAATCTTTAATTTATATAAAGAAGTTAGTTAAAAGACTCGATCCACACAAGTTTATGATCAACATAAGAGTGATCACCGCCCGTTCTCAATTACACAGAATACCTTTTGAAATAAGATACATTCAATGAAAGACTCCGTACAGATAGGAAAACTTTGTATAAATAGAACTGGATGCCTTTAAATTGGTGTTAAATAAACCGATCATTTCTTTTAATTATATTAAGTAGTTATGTCACCTGATTAAAACAAAGCTGGTGCTTATTAATTAGGAAAGAAGTAGTTATACGGTGTAAATGTTTCTGCAGTAATAAATCAAGGAAAGTACTTGAATCTGTCGTGCTGCTCATTATGCTGTCCTATAGACCTCTTTCTGTTTTTCATCCATTTGCTATCATTTTGTGTTCATGCTAATCTGCACGCCAAGCCTCGTGAGCATGCACAAAATACAAAAGCATTTGAACTCCAAAATGTGGTTTGGCGGGCAATTATTGCGGTTTTCAATAACATGCGAACTCTGAAATTCCAACCAACGGTTTACGTTTTTCGCTGCCGTCAATCTTCTAAGCGGACCTCTCAGAAAACAGAAGTTCACTTTAGCCGGGTCAAAAGGTCACGTCTGTCAGTTGTGATTGGTGGATTTCGATCCATTTTGTTTGTTTCTGTGTTTCAAGGTTCGTTGGCTCTCGACATAATTGTGATTCACGGCAGCGAAAAATGCAATCGTTCGTTGGGTTTTGAACCTAAGAGTTCGCATGTTATTGAAAACCGCAATAACATAACATAAAATAATAAAAACATCTTGAAATAAGTCTATTTATGTTATTATCTACAACTGTTCACCATAGCGACGCTCATTTTACAGAAGTCAGTAACTTGATGTAAGGTACATTCGTATAACTTGTATAAAAACGATTCACTTATACGGCGTAAATAAGATTGTCGTTTTATAATTTTATGATGCAAGAAGAAATAAGTGAACCGTGATCATGGCAGCATTCATTATGCCATTATGGTTAGAAATACCAACCCACTAACTAAGTAAGGTTTATATAATCATGTAAAGAAAACTGGTCCCTTACGAAAGGTTCTGGATCATCATCAGTAGCTGGGCAAGGAAGGAAGGGAATTACTTAGCACTATTTAAGTAACAGTCAGTTACATAACAACATGTACAACGAATTAGTCGAGAGTGTGATAAAATTTTAGTTTAGCCTAAGGCCTTGTTTTATGTAGCACTCCGTGCTCCAGCTACTGATAATGTACCACCAAGGTTCCCACTATACTGATTTGGGCTTTTTTAAAGTTACAAGAAACCGCCAAAACAAGGATGAGCTCACGAATGTTATACGCATTTTTAACCACTATGCCACAAAGGATGCTAAGAAAAACTAATGATAGAAATGCTAAATTAAACGTTTCAAAAGTAAGTTCATGTAATTAATATCCTATCTTTCTTACCTGCAACGTCGGCCCAGACCAAGGAAAACTGAGGTTGTTAACCGTTTACAGAAAAAAACGTTCCAGGATTTGGTTGAAAATATCCCTCCATAAAGAATGTGTTCCATTTGAAGTTTCCCCGAAGAACCCGCCATTTCCGTGGAGGTGCGAAATTTGGCATGGCCATAAAGGCCGAAAGGCCTTCGCAAAAGCTGCGAAACGGTAAATGGAACGGGAATTTCCATTCGGAATATCCTCTTCTCTGAAATTTCCCAATGTGCCCGACATACATATGGCAGGGTAAATAGAAATACGTGATTCACGATGATCGATCATTGCAGCGTTCATTATGCCATAATCAGATAATGATTAAGAAATAGCACCCACACAGCAATTTTTGGAATTTTGTATTGTCCTCGTGAAGCGAGCTCTTATCGGAGGTTAAAACAGAAAATTTCAAACCTTCAGCTTTAAAAGCAGTTTTTTAGTCGCTTATGAGAGATTGCCGCTATGCTGATTTGACCAGCGAAGGTAGAGCTCTTTGAAAAGTTTTCGCTTACAAGTGTTGATCGCACAGAGATGCCCAGGGGCACTCTGGTATAAAAATGACAGGGGTGCTCATCAGACATTTCGAAAAGAACCCATAAAAGGTACCAGAATCTCGATTAGTGGGCGTGGCCCAAATTAATTCCCACCGCTTATAGGTAATAAAAATCAGCGGAGTGGTACACAAACTTCTTGACATTTTTGGCACGATACCCTAAAAGGTTCCCTGATAACCCAACGGAAGTCATAAAAATTTGGCACCCTTAGCGGCTAATCAATGGACAAATGTTTACCCCTAAATGTACGACGCACCCCCTTCATTTTTGTAAAGGAATCACACAGCGGGCAGAGATGTCGAATGTATTTCATTATAATAGCTAATTGGAAAATGCCAAAGCCAGGACTAGCTTACTTTCCTTTCAGGAGTCCTACACCGGGCAGAGATTGCGACTGTATTTTGATATAATAGCTTAGTTGAAACTGCCAAAGCTAGTACGAACTTACTTTCCTTTCAGGACAAGCTCGTGCTTAAGGCAAAATTAATGGCCGAATGGCAATGCTATGATTACGTCTCGTAATCGAAACATGAAAATCAGAAACGTAATTATAACTCAGAAAACACGAATCGAAACCTCGCTGGTGTTTATTTCAAGACCAAACAACGAGATCATTCGCCGACTGATCATTCGGACGTTTCCGCAAGTATAAATATGGGGCAGATGTTGGGTTAGCCAATCGCAAACAGTGATGTGGGTACGGCGCTATAAATAGAGCGTTCTCAAGACACAGTAATTTGCATATATCAAATAATTTTTCTCATTTCTATGAGAAGGGAGCCGTCACTGTTCGATTGCACCCATCCGCCGTTGACAACATATTGGACAACTACTCCATGAAAAATCAAGTGCGTCTTTGCATATT
This sequence comes from Meandrina meandrites, assembly GCA_963693305.1. Taxonomy (NCBI): domain Eukaryota; kingdom Metazoa; phylum Cnidaria; class Anthozoa; order Scleractinia; family Meandrinidae; genus Meandrina; species Meandrina meandrites. The sequence continues at coordinate 27,143,189 of OY855911.1, read as the reverse complement.
TGGGATGCACATAATTATTTTCTACCAGATGTTGAAATCATCAAGATGTTTTGTTGCCAAAAAAACCAGAGGAATATAAACCATCAGTTTGACTTCAACGAAACAAAACAGAAGGAAGACAAGTCATGGTCATTTTCAACATAGCTTTAATTATTTATCTAAGCATACTGGGTAATCGCACAGCTTCAGTAGTAATTTCCGTCGAATAATATTCTGTTTTTTTAGGGCGGCCATTGATGGATGCATGACTGTCCGGCTTATTAATCAATAACATAAAATAAAGTAGAACAAACTCTAACGAAAATGTTCTGCTGCATCGGTGGACAAGTATAAACCTATAAAACTTTAAAACTTTTTGTTAACTGCTAAATTGAAATTTGGAGAGCTGACGTTTTGAAAATTAGCCCTGCGTCAGCATTTGGTCGTTAGTCACATACATTTTGCTCCGACGAAAGACTAAAACTCGAAACGTCAGCTCTTTAGTATAAGTTCCGAGTGAGAACCTGACACACCTTGAATTTGATTAATTAACATAAACGTACGATTTGCACAAAACTTGAGACTTGAGAAGATTTATCAAAACAGTAGTGGTTAATACGGCTTTTTGCTTCGATGGTTTCCAGTAAATAACAAAAATCTCCGCTGACATCTGGAATCAAGGAAGTCTAATTAAGTTGCGGACTCGGTTTGACAGTCTCTTATGTGTTCATTATATTTTGCTATAAGCATAGATTTATCGGTTACAAAATTAAGTCCGGCAAATTTTAAAAATAGCGAAAGCTCTTGCAAAGTTTGAACATATCTTTTAAGCAACTCCTCAAACGTTACTTGGCAAGAGAATTTAATTTTGTGTGGTCAGATTATATCTATGATAATCTGTTTGTTGATTGGATGAATTTCCAAACTCAAATGTAAACAATGATGCCGCAAAGGTTGTCCTATACAATTTGCTCTGATCCATCTTCTAACACCTCTTAATAGGTGTTAGAAGAATACAGATGTTATAACAATAAGGCTTTTTGCGCTGTGGAAAGTCTATTGCCTGTCAGCTGAACATCTGTTTCAAACGTCTTGAACAATAATTGATGCCGATTCTGCTTTTGGAAAGAGGTGTAATGAAATTAATAAAGGAAAGCCTTAGAGCCGTGACTGAGGCGAGACTGTCGAACCTATAGACATTAAAACGCAATTTCCAGCATCTAGCTTAGCTTAAACGCACCTGGATATGATCTGGTATGTTTTTCACTAGTCTGTCAATTACTCTGTTTTGACAGGCATTATCTTGTAACCACAGTGGTACTTCCGTTTAAAGCGGATCCAGCGCGATAGGGTGACCAATCAGGGAAATATTTCAGGAAACCTCAAAAAAAAAATAATAATTTCTGAACGCGGCATGTTATGCTGTTTGATTCATCAGTCCAGGGAAGCTTCCGCGAAACGAAGAACTTAATTTGATACATGCATCTATAACAGCTTCGGTAAGAAAATCTTCTCTTATAGCGATTGTAATTTGTAACAAATAAGTACGTAGTTTGCATTAATAAGCTATTTGACAAATTCTGGTGGCTGTAAAATTGAAACGAAATTTAAGAAACCCTTGACTCGATAATACCTCTTCATTTAAACAAGCTCAAGTTGAGGTAAAACTTATTCTCATTGCGCCTCTGGGATGTTTCGATCATTTCACGATCGCTGTCCCAGCAATTTTTTGCTCTAAGCCTGAATTTGTCTTAAAACTAGAAATTGACTTACAAGCTATAAACTCGGGAATCCCGCTCTATCAGCAAACACAAAGAAGCATCACCTCAGTCTCGTTTTAACATAGTTTTCTTGCAGTGAAAAGGTGACAAAATGTCAACCGGAGTAGAATTTTAAATTCAATTTAAAGGCTAGCATTGTTTTGTAGTTATTAACAGCACTTAACGATACAGCTTGCCTTGCTATCATTTAAATGTACGTTTGTTTTTCTTCTGAAATATGTTTCTTTACCCGAAATAAATTTATTCTTAATGCTTTTTTTTAAGGAGCGTTTCTTAAACCCGAAATTGACATCTGCGTCAAAGAACCGGCAGAGTGTTTTTGTTTTTATATATATATAAATAAACGAATGCTCGCAAGTTCCTCCCAATGTGATATCGTTATCGTGGAGAGCCTTAAATAGAAAGCAGTCACTAAAAAGAATATAATTATATACAACTTCCAGGTCGAACGGCAGAAATTGTTGTTGTTTCATAGGCGGTTAACGTCGAGCCTTAATACATTTCCATTTTTTCTGCAAGAAGGGCAGTAAAAGGTCAATTAATTGGTACTGTGTGACGAAAGAGCACAAGAATTTTTCGTACATGTTCGTCGCCGGTAATTGCACCCCAAAAGCTCATTTATGATAATTATTTCCAAAACAGTGCAGTTTTGAAAATATACTTCTTCGATGAAGTTAATTCGGCCAGTCGCCTGTTGCCATAGCCTCGGAGAGAGAATGAAATTACAATTACAGTTGTCAGGGTTGCTCAAGAGAGTAAGAATGAGAACAGAAATTTAACAAACAGAACCTTAAATAATATGGTAGAATAAAGTTGAAAATGGTCTAATTAAAACTGGTGCCAGCTGCCATTACAATCTCATTATTATTTGGTTTGTTCTGTTTTATTTTTCTTAAATGGCACCGGCAAAACTATAAAAATAAATTAAAGTTAAATTCGTTACTCAGAATATCACATTTAGGGCTGGGCTACTTTAAATATTTTAAATCTCGCTTTTTCGAGATTTTTTATCTAGGGGATGATGGTCGGAGGATCAATGGAGAGTAGGGCGAGGTGGCAGGGCTTGATCTGGTTATTAGCACACGGGTGATATTCTTTTTCTTGTTCTCTTTTGTTATTACTAGAGATTTTAAATTACGATAAGCGTAGTTCACGGTGTTAATGCTTGACTCTGAAAATGGCTCCCGCTCGGGTTGCCGAAACGTCAGTCGTCAACAACAGTTCTTTTCAGAACTACTCTCATACCATCATCGGAGTTAGTCGGGGAGGAACAACGAAAATTTTCAAGAAAAGCGGAAGGAGCCTCGCTGATTTTATTAAGAATGGTAGCTATTGGTAGCTAGTGCAATTCTTATTCAAATCAACGATCCGAGTTGATTTTCGGCCAACTGGAATTTTTCCGCGCTCGTGCATTTTCCCGCACGAGCCAGACGAGAAAGTCAAATAGGTCGCCAATGCATCGCACAAGTAAACAAGCCAACGAAACCCAGCATCTTGAAACATCTTTTTCCTGGCAACCGCGAATATGGCCGATAAAAGAAACACCGTGTAAGAACACGAGAAAGCTGCTCTGAAGTTACTGTTCGCCGATTGGGCACAATAATACAAAGGATTTTTTCTGCTCAATCAGGAGCCGAGTAGTCCAGTACCTCTTGTGAGGCATTCTAAAACAATATTGCTCATTGTCTTCAGAAATAGGGGCATTGTTTGTGCCCTTTGTCCTATTGTTCTTATGGCCAATCATGTGAGATGATCAATGAGGTGCTGGTCGACTCCAGGAGCCAGCATTCGCAGACGCGTTTGGAAATGGTCTGGAGAGACTCGTTTCCCAGGGGCTCTTTCCGCTTTTCTTCAAAACCTTCGTTGCTACGATTTCTGTCTGGTTTACGCCGCGTAAAATATTATCTTACCTCGGATGATGCTCTCACACGGACGATCACACTATACGAGCTACTGACTATCATAAGCAAGTAACCGTTAATAGCAGCTTCTCACTAGAGTTTCTTTTAAAGAATTCACTTTGCCACAAGACTTTCAGTTAGAAGACAGCACGAAGAAGTAATTTTTGCGGTGAAAAAAATTGCAAAGTTTCAGCTTTGGCTGGTGTACACAGCGACCTTTTCGTTCTTGGGTTTCTATAGCTCGATAAATCCAAAGGCCCTTTGGCCTGCCTCGTGTCACTTCTTTTAAGCTATGTTAAAACTGATCGTTTTTTGCGTATTTTTATTACTCGCTGGCACTGGCGACCTTGCTCATGGCCTGTTTACGGTGTCCAAGATATCGAAAATTGGTAAAAAAAAAAAAAAAAGTGAAAACAGTAAATAAAAATAATGAAAAACAAAATCAATACTACGTTTTGTCGCTCAATAAAAGTTGCGTTGTAACGTACACGATATATACAACGCGATATACGATACACGTGTGAGCCAGTCCAATCCCTTGGGCAACCTGTTGTTTTGAAAGAATGAAAGGCATTTCTGTTTGTTAAATCTAAGAGAACGGATCGAATACAATTTCTCTCCTTCGGTCATACTTTGTATTAGTCCTTCCTAATTAACACAGTGTTCTAAGCGGTTTCCTGTTGAGTTATAATTAATTTTCAGTGTTTGCAATTTCAGAATCGAAAGAAACAGCTTTTCACACCAGCTAGAATCTTGTTACACAGGTTAGAATGGTATTGTAAGAACCATAGGGCCAGATCCGTATATTTTACTTACTCCCAACCTGGTCCAACCTGGACTGTAGTTTAAAACCCGCCAGAATATAAATAATTTCAATTTTCAATTAGGAATGTCAGAATATTACATTTTGGAATTTTAATGTAATCTTACAGTTTGGAATGACCGGAATGCAGCCGACCCAAACACAACATATACCTTGTGTCACGCGTGTTGCAAGCGTGACACGATGCGAAAAGAAAACGGAAAATAAATGGAGGATATTACATGGACTGGTGGCGAGAAGATATGAATGTTATGTTAGTGTGGCAGAAACGATATCTCGCTAGTGAGCGAAGCGAACGAGCGAGATATCGTTTTTGCCACAAGAACATAAAAATCATATCTTTGAGCCCACGTGTAATGTTCGTTTTATTATATGGAGACCAGATGTAGTTGATGTTGCCAATTTTTATTTCATTGTCTTCAAAAAAATCGAGCCAGTTTTACAAATCACCGTTCGCCTTTATAGAAAATACAAAGCACCCGTCTCCAGGATATAAAAACACTAACTGAATTCCAATGAAACAAAATACGTGAAACTCTTGTCAACTAAATAGCGTAACACATAAGAACTGAAAACACCACTGACTTTGACTTGAATCCGATGCGGCAATGTCTTGACGGCCGATAGTTTTTAACCGCTTTTTATTTCTTCTTTACGACGCCTTGTACTTTATGAAATTCCTTGCCAAGAATTCCCTCTAAAAACCTTGAAATCGTCAGGTTTTCAAAATACTCATTCTTTTTCGTCGCTAAATAAACAAATTAAACTTGCTTGTCGATGCTTGCTAACAACAAACGACACAAGAAACCAAGTTCATTCAACAAAGCAGAAAAGGCGCGAATCGTGACGTCAATGAGCGATACGACACTCGCAAGCGTGACATATACGGAAAATACGCAACTCAGGACCCGGATGGCGTGGTGTATGGAATCTACGAATGGTTTAGTTCCCAGTAAAACTCTTTCCTCCATATAATAAATGTTTATTACTAACACCGCGATGGAGAATATGCAGATCTTTGCTAGCTCTAAGCATATGAAAAATTCTTATTGATTTCGAAAATTCAAATCATTAGCTCAGGGGTTTTCACTTTTTCATGGTTGTGGATTTTCTAGACTCACAAAGCATTAAAAGAACCAGGGGCACCCAACAATGATTTACTCCCATTTAACGCTTTGAAACGCTGTTTTAGGCAAAGCTCTGTAGATAAATTTTAGGCAGCTGCACTTTAAAATTTTCATTTGTTTGGTCGTTCTGAGGTAACTTCTATTTTAGCGAAACTCGAATTTATAAGGCCTTTTTTGTCAATATAACCGGAAGAGGTCCACGACATTTCAAATATTGAGTGAAACTTTCCTGACCCTGTCACGATTTTATGAAAGGATTGATGAATTCCTTTTTAGCCTTTATATTATATATATCGAGTCGTTAAATGCACCTAAAGTTTGGAGAGCATTAAAATGTCGAGTTTTAAAAAAACGCCCCTGGTATTTTTAATCGAGGAAGTACGCCATGACGCACTACTGTCGCTTCGATTGACAGCAGTTCGTAAGCAGTGTTAGTTCTAAGTTACGTATATGTGTTACTCAATAAATATATTTTAAGAGTTCACCTCACGCCGGAAGGAGATACACTCATATGCACGTTCCTGACCTAGAACTTCTCGTGACGCTCTAAGCTGCTTTAAGACGTAAGTAATAGCCTAAAATGTAAGTCTTCTGCCGCCTTCATCTTAACTCTAGGGCGGGGAGATCTAGATGACTGACCTTTCATCTTATTTAAGCCTATTTCAGGCTATATTTAAGTCACGTTTTGCTCGTAATTGATATAACATAGTAAATTCCTTTTACACACACTGAACTATCAAGTGAATAGCCTTGTTGGTGAAAAACTGAAAATATTGGCAGCCATTCAGGAGAAAATACTTTTGTAACGAAAGGTAGGTCAGTAAGAAATAGCAAATCATCATATTTATTATACTAATTCTTAGCATTTGGCGGGGAACGTTGTGGGAAGCACTGACGGCTGGTCGCGTGCCTTTAGATTAGTCGGTTATTACAAAATTAAGTGCCGGTCACGAAAATTTCTATTCTTGTAGACCCCTTGTGCCATTAAAGTCAAACTTCAACTCGACTAGTGCGGGCTTTAAATTGTATATTTTGTTTCTTATAATCATTCAAAAGAACGTTACTAAGTGGTACTTTCATGCGATACTGCTTGCTTTTTATTACTTTCTAAAACTGAATTTTCAAGTTTTTCTGTTTTAAATTGTGCAACGGGCAGTCTTGGAAGTAAGAGGGTTTAAGGTTAAGCTACAGGAAGCAATGCTTGATCTGTGAATGATTATCGCGGGTGGCATTATTAGCTGATCACGTTTTCTCCTGCTATGTCTGCCAGATATACCTGATGGTTCGTACTCCGTTCGTACTCTATGGCTACTAATATTATTAAGTAAATTTTAATTTCAACACAGACTTTTGATGTGGTCTAGAAACAAAAGCAAGACTTTCGGTTGGATTAGGTCGCTTACATGTCGTGCAAATAAAGCGTGCTAAGGGAATAATATTTTCAGTTGTCATTCATCTCCCGCCTTCTGAATGACACTTTTACAGAACTGGTTTTAAGCCGGTTTTAAGCGATTTTGAACTTTTGTTCTTTAAACTTCTTTCTTGTTTTCCTTTTTTTGTGGGGGGGGGGGGGGGGGGGGGGGCTCGCGCTTTTTCTTTCTCCGCAGAACCGGTTGTTAATGTGTTTTGTTGCTTGACTGATTCATTTCTTCTCGAACCGTGAGAAGAGTGTGTGGATTTTATATATTCTTAATATATATTTTATAAATTCTTCACCGCAAGACATCATCTTAGTCCAACATACATGAAGAAGACCATACTCTTTCAGTCTTGGGGAACATAGCTCAGTTTATTAGCTGACATGGTTAAACTCTTATCTTCACGAGCAGTGCTTTTTTAAAGTTTGTAGAGTTTGTTTTATTCACTTTTTTAGATAAAGGAAATTAATGTGTTGTCACGAAATACGATCATTGGGATTTGAAAGGTCAGGCGGAGAACACTGAAGCTTTTACAACTTATACCATGTTCCCGACACATACACACGAGCGATGCAAATTCAAGCCCAAATGCAGGGAAAAACGCGTGTGAACTAGCACAACGCAAACGCAAACGCAAGCGGAAAAGCACGCGCAAGAAATGGAGAAATGTCCATTTACTTGCACCGGGCTAGCGTTTGAATTAATGTACTTCGTTCACGTGTGAATATTGCTGACGCAAATGCAGGCGCAAACGCAATAAACGGCACGCGATGCATGCAGAAGCGATGACGTTTCACAAGGGGTCTTTGATAATTTTCAGGACATTTGTCAAAAAATTAGGGTACATAAAAGTAACTGACAACTTCTGTGCTGAATGATTGTTCAACAAAAATTGCGTTATCTTGGCGTGACATACGATATACAATATACGATGCAAGGTCAAACGCTGTCTAAAATTGTTTACACCTTTTGTTTTAAAGAATGGAGAGATTTCTGTTTACTAAATCTTATAGAACGCATCAAATATAATTTGTTTCTTTCGTTTATGCTTTAAATTAGTCCTTTCTAACGGCCCAGGAGTATTTTGCTTTGAGTTCTATGCGACGATTTCTTGTTGAGTTGACTTGATTTCTTTCCCCAGTATTCGGTTCGAGTGTGTACAATATGCGAGCCAGCGAGTCATGCGAGCCATGCGAGGCAGACCTGCGAGGCACTTAAAAATACCAATAAAAAGGCAACCTATACGATCTGTAGGCTAACCGAAGTGCTTTTTTGGCTAACCGGAGTGTTGCTAGGCTAACCAATGTGTTATTTAGGCTAACCGAAATGGCTCGCTTGCCTCGCATGACTCGCAAGCCATGTGAACCGGGCAAGCAAGAAATCCCTTATCCCAATATAAAAGCTAACCGCAAGCTACCTAAGAGCTAACTGTAGGCTAACCGAAGTGCTATTTAGGCTAACCGGAGTGCTATTTAGGCCCCGGGGGGGGGCACTTCCTATAAATGGGCTAATGGGGATGTGCCGCTGGATGGGGTCGCATTTTCACGACTGGACTGACTATAATGGGGTCGCCTTTTCAAGCACTTTTTATAGGGTGACTAGAATGGGGTCACACTTTTCTGGAATTTTGAGAGTAAGAAAATTCTGGCAAGTTGTGATTTATAAACGGAAAGATTCGCCGAAAAGAAAAAGTTACCGTATTCATTGCTGTTGTTTAATATTTGACAAACGGCTCCCATTAAGTGACTAAGTTGGGGTCATGAAAATTACATTTACCCAAAAGTGACTAAGATGGGGTCTATAATTGGCCATAGAATATGACTATAATGGGGCAGGGGTTCTGAGAGGCTAGCGGCACATACCCAACAAAGATTGGCCCAAGTAACCCCCCCGGGATTTAGGCTAACCAATGTGTTTTCAAGTGCCTCGCAGGTCTGCCTCGCATGGCTCGCTGGCTCGCACATTGTGCATTCCCTTCGGTGAGTATACAGATCGGTTGATCACAACAGCCAACAGACAACAGACAACAACAGATCCTGTCCACTCGCACGGCAAGATTAATCGATCACGTCATCGTCATCGCTTAAAAAAAGGTTTAAGATGGCTCACCTTTTCAACAGATGTTTCAAAACTGCTAATAATCGGTTGCTTCGTCTGCATTCACGATCGACAGACGTCACTTCTTAACTTTATGCCAAATTTATTCGATAACTGATAAAGTGCAACACTCACTCCAGACTCGAAATCTCAATTTAACAGCTACAAATGAAATAAGGTTTGCCGATCGGTGATGATACAAGCTGCAAAAAAATATCTTCCTTTGCCAAAAAACAAGATGGCGGATCTCAAAAAGAATACAAACAATGCACCTAGTTCCCATTGCTCTTCGGTTCAATTCAGGGAGTAATCGTAACACCAAAAATTCCATAAATTCCATCGCTTTTTCGCTTTACGGCATTAACCGATGACGTCATAAAATGACGTCATCGCTTAAAAAGGGATCGAAAGCGTGGCTTGTCCGCCATCTTGGAAAAAGACTTCAACTGCGCTTGCGTATCTTAAGTTCCTTACGTTTGCGTTCCAGAAGTCGCTTTTTTTGCGTTTCCATTCGCGTCGCATGCGCAAACCTGGCATAAAATTCAACTTAAGGTGGCTCAGAACAGTTTCCTGCATTTTTCAACACCTCAATTTTGACGGATCAATGCCAAAAGCCTTTTTCAGTTGACCCAACAATTATGGTATCAAACAGATGCCCAATGGCCGGTAAACAAGTTATGGCTATTTTTTGGACATTGCAAGTTACCATAGCAACAGCAAAACCTGTTAAAAACACCCTTAATTTTAGCTTTTAGTGCTTATAAATAAATAAATAAATAAATAAATAAAAAGTCTTTATTCATAGTTTTAAATCAAACGTTAAAACTTACAAAGTGATTATAAATTAAGATGGAACTAGCTAGCTATTTAGAATAAAAAAAGACATCTATTTACAAAGCACTTCTTAAACCTTTCTGTGTTAACACGTGGGATCTGGTAAGGATGCGACCTACCGCGTAGAGCCCGGTTCTTAAGTGGGGGGAGAAGATCCTGCAAGGGATGCGAGGAAGTACTCACAACACTTTTCCAGAGCCTCACATCTCTGTCTTTGACAAACTGTTGAATCGATGATTCATGTAGAATATACCCAAATCGAAAGGCCCTTCTCAATAGTCTATCAATCTGAATAAGGTATTTGGTATAAGCAGCAACACCCCAAACTCTAATACAGTAGGTAAAAAGTGACATAATGAGGCAATTGAAGAGGTAATCAAGATCAGATACACTATAACCATTTCCATTATAACCATTATATTCCATTATAACCATTATAACTCGAAAACAAGTCCGGTGACCCCCATTTTTTATTATCGAAATGTAATCAACAGTATAAGATGCAACTTTCTGCAAAGTTTTAAAAAAATCTGCACATGGCGTTCAGAGCCACCTTAAATTTACGAAAATTTAAGATAGTTCTGAACCCCATGTGCAGATTTTTTTAAAACTTTGCCAAAAGTTGCATATTGTCTTGCCGATCAAAATTTCATAATAAAAAATTGGGGTCACCGGGCTCGTTTTTGAGTTAGAAGCACTTAAAGCTGAAATTAAGGGTGTTTTTAACAGGTTGTAGTGTTGCTATGGTAACATATTGTGTAATGAAAAAGACAACAACGTGTTCACCAATCATTGGGCATTTGTTTGACACCATGATTGTAGCATCAACTGATAAAGATTGGTTATAATGACAGATCGAAATCTAAGTCTTGGAAAGTGTTGCAAACGGTAGCCAGCCACCTTAAGTCCGTCAATAAAGAATGTTTTAAGAAATAAAGATAAACACAAGGCATCGATTAAATTACAGAGAGAAATGGTCTGCCTACACATTTAGTCCGCCATCTTAGATTTTAGCATTTTAAAATTACTATTCAACTTAAATTAGTATCAAATAAATTTAATTCTATCAAGCATGATCAAATGTCGCTAAATTCAATGTAAAAATACAAATGACATCGTAAAACATAGAAATTATATCGAATAAAAGACCCCAAATCCGAATGTGGTAAAAGCGTCAAAATGTCGCCAGTACAATTTTAGGGAACTTCGCCAAGTTTGGTGGTTATGGATTTATTCGTTTTGACGTTACGCTGTCTTTATATTTAGAACGGCCCTCAACGCCCCCGCCTGTCCTCCTTCGGTCTGAATAGGGTTGATCTTAGCCATCATTGCTCGTTTAATTACATTTTAGTATCAACTCTTTGACGCCTTTCCACCTTAGCTGTCTATTTTTACCTCTTCTTGATATTTGATAAAGATTCTGTAAATTGATAATAAAAGTTGCTAAAGGTGCCGGTCCATTGAAATGACTTTATCATGTCTTCAGGTGATCACAATGGTAACATGTCATTCGCCGGATTTATCTAAGAAGATCAGTAATGACGTCATAGACGTATGATAGCGCAGCGGCTCTAATTTTCTACAAGGCATTTCAATCACCGAGAGAGTTCAGCTTTTATTCATTTCTATGGTGATTTCTTCGCAACCTTGACTAAAAGGCAATTGAGAAAGTGCAAAACATTTCGTTGTTTTTTCCGTCCATATTTGACACGAATAACACCTTTGTTTCGTCAAGGTCCATATAAATATGTTGATGCCCGGTCTGACATTAAAGTTGTCTTATGTTTTCTTATTTAACTGATGTAGACTTATGAGATGGCTCATAAAATCCGTTTTCTACGAGCAATTCAGAAATATACTTCAAATTTAGCTAACAGTTGAGAATCAAATAAATGATAAATCACGGCCTCAGAATCAACCTTGGGTCACTTACATAAAATGACAGAAAAAATTGTGTTAATCATTTCAGCGACATCATTTCTAAACCAGAAGGGAAAACAACTCGTTTGAATCACTTTCCACAACAGTGAAATGTCGTTTTACCCTCGGATGCTGTTAATTATTATCAATATTTGTAGTGCAGTTTGATTTGCAGTTATTCTGTAGTAAAGTGGAACAAAAAAGTATAAAACATTAAATGGAATTTAAAAGTTTACTTCAATTCAAAATAAACATTTTGTCTTGACTTTTGACCAATAATAATAAATGTCTTCTTTAACTTTTATTTTCTTTGATGTTAGATATTCTCTTTTATATATTTTAAATGCTATCCTGAACATGTTTCTGTGTGTGTGTCTCGGATATCCAGTGGTATAAGTATGCTTAGTTAAAATTATAATACTACCAAATTACGTACGCTATCTCGGTTTTTTAACGAAAACGTGTCTCTCTTAACGTTAAGTTGTTAGATTTGATGTCATGCGGCCGGCTGTTTTTCGAGATACATATGACATATGGCTATCGTTCAAACTATTATCTAATTTGCTGAGACGTTCTATTTCCGAATCACGGTATTTTCAACCATTATCAAAAAGTTGTAAAAGCTTTTCTTCATAATAACAATGCTACTGCATTTAAACGTGTTGATTGATTGTGTTTGATGAGGCTTTCCCCTTGGTGTTAGGGTAAGATATTTTCGTTTTCTTTTTTCCCTCGCCTCGACGCAATTGCAGTATGTAAGCAAAAGAAAATAAGCCACCGTCAACCATAATGCATTGCGTAATTTCTGTAATACAAAAATCACCGATCTTTTGTGGAAGGGACAACTTTCAACAAGCTGCATGTTGTGTTTTTAAACGCCCAATATCTCCAGAATTTTAAAATGGTTTCTTTAGCTGTTTTAAATGTCACATTTTTGCATGATATTTGCTTGATATGTTCGTGCAACATAAAAAAAAAAGGTTGACGGCGGTGCCCCCTCAAAACGTGCGCTTGCAAAATCTTAAACTGTCACTTATGTTCAATTAAAAAATAAAAAAACGTTTTAAAAGTCTTTTAAATGTAAAAAAAACATGTTGTTTGATGAGCGCTTTTACCTTGAAGTTAGTGTTAGGCTTGTTTCATTCAGCGCTTAATAGGTCTTACGTGTGATACCCATTATTAAAACCTTTTAACCCACGGAAGGGAAGTAACTGATATCAAACACATTAGGTTATACCAATGATACGACCATTTCCGCACCGTTCTAAACTGCCGTGGGAATTACACACTGAGTGGCAAGTGTCTCACCCCCTACTCATTTATCATGATACACGTATATAGACATGTCCATACGCACGAAATATTACAAATACTCCACGGCAGCAAAACATCAGTAGGAGAATTTGGTCTTAAAACTTCTCAGAATTCAGTCCTGATCAGCGACACCAAAGGCTTTGGAATCCATTTTTTGGCATGTATTTATTTACTTAAGATACACTTTCAAATGAGTGTGACTTAACTGTTCTTTGTTTATTTAAGGGAGTATATTTTTAGTCAATCTCTGTTAAGTCCAGCTGCGAGAGCCAAACTAATTTTACTAAGGCATTAGTATATTATATAGATTTTTAAACTTAAAACTTTTTTCTGGTTCAACAAGTAAGAGAATTCTTTAAAATGGAAAATAGAATTCTGATAAACCAGCTTTCCAATGCGTAAAAACAAATAGTATCATTTTAAGAAATATTGTTTTTACTTGTACTATTAAGAGGCATGCAATAATACGAAGAAAAGCCGTTATCACTCACGTTTTGGAAATATGTATTGATTGATCTTATTTCTGTTTTGTATTGGTGTGGTGGGAAAAAAATCGACAAAAAGGTGATTTTCCATATGTACATTTCAACATTTTACCACAAATGTCTCACCCAATATTGAAATTACCGACTTCAATTGCCAAAAAGATGTTTTGTTTTATTAAAAGCCCAACATCAAACAATGTCAAATGTGTTTACTTTGTTAGATTTCAACCTCGACTTCATATTATTACTTATTACAAGCCTGCTTTTTTCCCTAGACTCAAGGACAAATTTCAATTACAGTATTCACAATTCTTCTCTGGATAGTCTTCTCGCTGAGTTACTGAATTTGATTTAACTTTGTGGCATTTATGTCAAAACGAGCAAACTACTACAGCTATCAAATTTCACAAACAATTCAAAGTAAATAATATTTCCAGAATGGACAGATTTAATAGTATAAAAGGTTTTCACCACTCTTTATTCCATCTACAGAGAGGAACGACCTATTGAATTCGGCCAGCGACTCCTGAAGGTGAGTTAAATTTCTGTTTTTAAAAATTGGTCTAATCACTCTTCAGTGCAAAATATTACACAATTTCAAAACCTGCTTGGTTTTTCTCAGTCCATTACCATGTCATTCCTTATTCAGTTAATAATAATCTTATCAGAGCTAGAAACAATTGACAAAGACCTGTCTTTTGTCAGCTACTTCTCTCCGTCATCTCTGAATTTTTTTAATTTAGTTTTTCGCATTTCTTTGTTTTACAGTCAAAACGGCTCAAGCGTTCCTATCAGGGGTGAATTAATGAATTCATTAACGGAAATTTGATTTCATTCTTTGCTTCAATATGCCATTCTTGAATTGAAAATTTTAAAACAAAAATGTTGATTTCACAATGCCTGGCTTCGTGGGGCAAAATATGCCTAATTTGCAGAAAACCAAAACCTGTGTCAACAACATTTTTCCCACTTTCTCTTCCGCCAGCAGTTTACTAGTTGCAGTCGAAATTATGCATATTTGGCCAAATTCTCGCGTGCTCGTCGCGTGAAGCCAGACAACAATCTAATCAATATTCGAGATTTGAATCAAGTCATCGTTTGAACATTGAAATACTCACCCTGAGAATGGAATATTGAAGCAAACTCCGTTAATGAATTCATTAATTCACCTTTCAGGGCAAGTCTGGAGCGCCAAAGTCTGGAGGCATGCCCGCCCATAAAGTTTGATGCTCTTTTAACATTTTCCATGACATTTTCCAAATTTTCTGAAGATAATTTTCTCAAGTTAACGTTTCTTAAAAAAAGGCCAAAATTAATACGAGGCAAGTGCCTCGTCTTGCCTCATGCTAGCTACAGTAATAAGACTAAATCTTAAATGTACCTGTGTCGAATTCCAGGGAACGACTCGTTTCAATTTTCGATTTTTCGAAAATGAGTTTAACTTGCTTTCGTTTGTATTTTTCAAATTTTACCTCTTTATGAACGTTAAATAAAAACATATGCTTTGCAAACATATATTTCTGTTCGCTTGGTTCACTGCTTATACAAAGCAGCGAACAGCAAAAATAAAAAGCAGACTTATCGCCTCCCAGCTAGTAAGTACTTGCAAGGACAAAAATATTTAACAATTAGATTATGAGCTCGAGATTTCCATGAGGTGATAGTTGATGAGGCCGCAGGCCGAATCAACTATCACCTCATAGAAATTGAGAGCGAATAATCTAATTGTTTTAGTAGAATTCTGACTGAAATAAACGCAAATAATGGTTTCTAATTATTTTCCTACGCATTATCGAACTTAACGTTTTAACAAAATCGCACGCATTGAATTGTCCTTGGTAAATTTGCAGTTGTTTACGCGCGTGCACCCGTTTTTCAATAATTTCAAGCTTTTTAAGTCAAGAAACCGCTAATGTCCTTCTTTTAGTCTTCTCGGGAATTTTATTATCCATTTACATTTAAACTTCCTTCCAAAACTTCGGAAAAACGATAAAAACGTCGCATTTTGTGGACGACCTTCGGCAACTGCACACTAATGGCTGATAGTGTTCAATAGCTCAGCCAATCACATTGCAGCATTTGCATTAGTGTACTAGTAGAATTCTACTAAAAGTGAATAGATGCCACGTTTTTTGTTCTACACTTTTGACCCTCGCCGTATGTCAAATGCTGTACAGATCAAATATAAAGCTCATAATGAAACAGAAAAAATGTCTGATACTAGCCTTCTCATTTTTAAATTTAATTCTAGCACAACTGGTTTATAAGCAAATGTTACAAAGATAATATAATGCGTTGTTAATTTACAATCTTTTTTTACTTAGGATGGCTCTGTTCCCAGTGTGGACCGTTGTCACCCTGCTAATCATGCACTACTCATGTAAATATTTCATTTTTTGTATATTCTCTTGTATAGAAACAAGAACGAATGTTCTTTTTGCCTTCATCGTTTCATACCAAACTTTAAAATGGATTAAAAAAGATATTAGGCTTTCTAATAAGCTCATGGTTGCTGCCGTTGACGTTACTTTCACACAATCAACAAATTGATGTCAGAATCTCATGCATCTGCCTATTTACAATGAATAGCAAAGCGCGCGCGTGACATCATGACTCAGATAGCCGATGTTCCTAAAACACTTGTCTGAGCCTCGTGGGACGTACAATAATTTGCATTCTATTTTCATGACATATACTCGTCCCCATTGCCCTTTTCGCTTCTGTTAGCTCTCAGGGCCTTGGCGCGAGAAACAAAAGGCTCTGAGAACATGGGATTTTGAATTAATTTGATTTTTTTTTTTTTACTGTTTGAAATAAAGAAACCTTGAGCGGAAGTAAAAGACGCCATGACTCTCCCATACAGTATATAGAAACATCACGACTGTATACATGAAGACCGTAAGTCCTAGAAACTAGGACTGGAAATCGTTTGTTCTCAGAGCCGGCTAAGAGAAGCGAAAAGGGCTATGGGAAAGAGAATGGTCATGACATTTTCAAAGTAGCTGTGGAGCCACTTGGATCCAGACTTCCTCGGACAATGTAAGAGCTCAAATTAAAATAAATGAAAAGGCAGTCGCATTAAAAATGACGCCAATTTGTTTGTTTGTTTGCTTGTTTTTTGTTTGCAATAGCAGAAAGCCAAAACGACTAACAGAAGAAAATGCCATAGGGACGTCATAAATTTCAAGCTACGTGTAAAAAATAGAATACATCGGACGATTTAGTAAATCCTTACCATGCGGTATTTAATTTCGTCATTACTTTCGGAACCCAATACATAGCCATTTTTTCTTATTTTTTTATATACTTTACAGATTTTACAGTAAAAGGAGGACCGACACAGGTAAGTTATCGCGTTCTGCATGAAGTTAAAAAAATCATTGTAAGTCGACAATGTAATTCAATAACAATATGCAATTCAGCCGTTAAAAAATTTTGTAGAGACAATTCAGAATATGTTATATATGTATTTGTCAATATCTATTCCGAAGCGCGATCAATTTTGTCCCTTACAGCAAAGCACATTGAGAGGTCAGCATTTTATGCAAATTCGTTGCGTTTCCAAAGTGTCCCGGGTGAAGTAATCGCACTGTTGTTGCACTGTAAAACATTCAGAATTAGGCTAAATATTTGGTAATTTCGCTTGAGAGCAATCAAGTTAGGTTTTTCCTATTCGATATGCTGTCTGATATTATATTTTCATAGTCATTCATAAGCATTCACTTTTATAAAGCTATTTTGTTTTCTGTTTTATTTATATTCAGACTGCGGCTTGTAAAATCCCCATAAGAGAGACAGTCAATTGAAAACCTGTTTCCATAGACAGTTTAGTCATTTATTATACTTTGGGTCGATTCTAATCCAGCCACCAATCCTCGTCAGCCTGTCTAAAACACAAAAGAATTTGAGCTCTAAAATGAGGTTTGGCGGGCAAATTAACCCGAGAAAAGAATAATAAGCAGCGTGAAAAAGGTCTGTTGCTTGTGGTGTTGCTTTATCTTAAACGATAACTGTTGATAATAAATGACTTATTCATTTATCAACATTTTTTCTCTGAATTTTTTCCAAGAACCTCCATCGCCACATGACCAAGAAAGAGATTCAATATTATTTCAACGTGGATGATCACGACAAAGGTAAAGAGTACTGATGTAAATTACAGATTTATTAATTAATAGTTGTTAAATTAGAAAATCGTGCACTAATTGTTAATGCGATGGAATCCGCAACAATAGACCATGGACGTTATATTTCGAGGTCACCCAGGGTCTTTAACTCTAGCAGCGGATGTTCCCTGCATCCAGGACTATGAAGGGGCGCATAGCGTTACCTTTCGTGACAACTTGGCAAACATACATCTCATGAATGCAGAAGTAAGAGCAGGGAACCTTAAGCCGCCGATTCTTTGCAGAACAATTTAAATTTTGTTGGGTACGTGCATACGTGAGCAACCCAATTTTAGTGCAGTGATGTCAATTCCAACCACATGCCCGAAAAGTGAGACCTATTCTTTGTTTTGAGTGTCTTTGTTTTTGTTTAGTACGAAAACAAACTTTACCGTTTAAAATTAAAATGTGTTCGTGAAATACTGATCTTGTTTCAATTCAAACTTATTTTATTTTAACTTAAAAGTCCCAGAGTATCACGTCACCAGTCCTTACCAATCCAACGACGCGGGAGACTTCGTAGCATATTCCATGCATCAAACCAGAGCAAAACGGAGTCCTGGACAAAATGATCATTCCTTTTATAAGCTGGACGCATTCGGATCAAAACTTCATTTGAAACTAAACAAGAACGATCATTTGATGGCTCCAGGCATGAAAGTCCTCAGACAGCACAGCGACGGCACAGTGACGTCAAATCCAGCACCAGAAAACACGTTTTACTTAGGACAAGTCGTCTCTGATCCTCGCTCTACCGTCGCGATAAGCAACGATGGTGGTCTGGTAAGCTGAGTTGTTCGGCGGTTTGAAATTTCGAACTGGCTGCCTGGCGTACTGACCTACTGACTGACTGACTGACTGACTGACTGACTGACTGACTGACTGACTGACGGACTGACTGACTGACTGACTGACTGACTGACTGACTGACTGACTGACTGACTGACTGACGGACAGACGGACGGACGGACGGACGGAAGGACGGACGGACTGAGATACATTAGCTATACTTTACTTAAAAAATAAACATATTTTTAATTTAAACTTGTAAATCTTAAAAAGAATAATATTAATTTATTTTTTTCGTGGCTTGTGAGCGGGCGGAATTCTCCAAATCCTGCAATCTGATTGGTTCCGGGAGCGGGCGGAAATTTTCGATCTTGCCCGCTCACGGAGCGATTCCGCCCGGCTAGCTTGCTGTGTTTTCATTTCGCGGCGAGACGAACGAACCCATGAAAGTTTTGCTCTCCAAAATTAATGTAGTTGTTCACCAACCGTTTTAAATATGAAAGGAAAAGTAAGCAGTGGAATTAAAGGCCTTGAAGTTCACCAAAAGGCGAGTATTCATTCTCTTTATTGACAAAATCAAATTGTTCAAGTTTTATGGCGGTAGTTTGTCGATCGTTGTTTGTGCATTCGCTCTGATTTTCACGCCAAGTTGCGCTTACCTGCAAGTCGCCGGCTTACATTCCCGATTGATTCTTTCAAAAGCTAAAGTAGTAACGGAATAAAAGGCCTTGAAGGTTCTCCAATAGCCGGGTATTCTTTGTATTTATTGGTAAAACAAGTTATAGTTTTATAGCCGAAGTTTTTCGATCTTTGTTGTGCATTCGCACTGATTTTCACGCCGAAATGCGGTTTACTGCATGTCACTGGTTTACAGACTCGATTTATCCTTTCAAACGCTTTCCCTTTCTGCTACTTTTCCCCAAAACCGAATACTGCTTATCGCCATTCAAGAAAATGAGATGTTTTGATAAAAAACGGTCAAATAAATTCTTGCAAAATTGTGCCGTGTGCAGGCGACCAAAGTACACATTCAGTTCAGCTTCATTCAATTTCAGTTTCGTGACTCGAGATTTTTTTATGCTCTCTTTTGCTGCTTCATTGTGCTTCTTTTTTATTATTTAACTTACTTTTCTCTTTTTTTCTGATGACCTTTTCCGTGAGTACTTTTCACTTAAGCAAATTTATTTTGTTTGGCTGTAAACAAATCATTCTTCACTCTTGCCGTAACTTAGCGATCGATTCAACATTGGATGCGCGCAATTACATTTTGCAAGACCATCTTTTCAGTTTTTTTTTTTTAACCGAGTTAGAAAAAAATAAATAAGTTATTTACCGGCTTTGGGTCGGTCCGTATCGTGAAAAACTGTGACCTCGGCCTTGAAAATGCTGCCCTCGGCCTGCGGCCTCGGGCAGCATTTTCAAGACCTCGGTCACAGTTTTTCACGATACGGACCTCCCAGCCGGTAAATAACATATATATCTTTTACCGTCAGACTGGTATGGTGAAGACGTCACGTGAGACACTTTTCGTCCATCCTCTTCCAGCACATTTGGCTAAACACGTGACCAGCAGTGATGATGCTACACCCCATGTCGTGTACAGGCGATCTTATACAGAAGATGAATCACTGAGGAATGATGCTTTCTACCCAACAACCGAAGGTAAAAGATTTGTTCAAAAATGATATCATTTGGAGATATGGCTTTTCAACCAATCAATCGGTCGATCGATCAATCGATCAACGACCCACCAAGCCACCAAACCCAGTCAATCAATCAATCAATTAATCAATCAATCAATAATTAAGTCAGTCAATCAGCTTATCAACCAACAACTCGCCGACTAATCAATCAATCAATCCATCGATCGACAGACCGACTGATCCTTTATTTCTCTATCAACGACAGACAACAACATTATATAAAGACTTAGCCTGTGTAAAGCTGCGCACTCTCCTCAAGAAAAATCAGAGAGGGATTTCGCCGACCCTCCGATTTTTCTTTAGGACTGGTGGAAGGTTATCCACAGGCTAATAAAAAACGAAACCAGATTTCAGAGAAGCCGCGAGTCTCGGTTAAAGAAAAGAATGGACGGCAACACTAACTAAATAAGGTTTTTGTTATTGCATTGATCCTTTTTTGATCCTTGAATTTTAATGTTTTCGCGGCGAAAAATCTCTTAGGAATCCACGAGTCTTTTGATCAATCATGATGATATAATGGAACTGATTACTACTACTGGGTGGTTGAGAGCACATGCTTTTTCTTAATGCTGTTTTTAATGTGCTCGTATTGAAAAGGTGTGCTCTCTGTTCATCACGTTCCAACACGTTTTCCCTCCCTTGCTAGAATTTGAGAGCTCGTCGATACGTACATATTCTTCGTTGACAGCTTATTCTTTTAAAGAACTAATAGTATCAAGATGAAAAAGGGTAGTGGGACGAGATACGATTAAAAAAATATTTTTTTTTTGTCTGGAGATCTAGTGCAAATCGTTTATATGGGACTGAGTTTTATTTACATTTCCATACACCTTGAGATTAACTTTTTGATACCTAATCTTGTCTCTTAAGGTTTTTTTCTTCAGTTTTTTTTTCTCTTGTTGCACAGAAGAAGAAGAAGAAAAAGAATCCTCTGGACCAGGCTAGATATTTAGGAAATAAATGTTTGGATGATTGATTAGATTCTATGTTCCGAATTTTATATGGATCATTTAAGTCCAATGTAACCATTTATTTTAATAAAACTTGCCTTATTAAGAGTATTTATGATTATGTTGATAAGACTTCCCTTGGGACTGGACTGTATTAATGAATATCTGGCATGGTGAACTGCCATATTTGACTAGCGGTTGCTGTCTCTTTGCAGATGAAGGAAACAGCCGTTCGAACAGATTCTTGGAGGCTGAGGATTCCTCGGATGATCATTCAGTTCCGAAATATAAAACCCTTAAAATGGGGTTCATGTGTCCTCCCTCTCTCGTGACAAAATATTCTTCGGGGAGCTTGAACCAGGTTACGGGAGGTTTTGACAAGTACCTGATGCTTGTTGCTAATATGGTAGGTTCTGTAGCGAATTAACTCTAAAGCAATTTTAAAGAGCTGAAAAATGACCTAGGAATTTCCTTCAGAGCGTTTTCCCTAGAAAGGTAATTAGTGAGTACACCAGGTAAAGAAAAATACTTTGATCTCTGTGTGGTTCGAACCCGCGACCTCCGGATTGGATCGTCGTGGCTCTACAGATTGAGTTACGAGGCCAGACGCGAGCGGATCATGGGTAATTTTCAAAGGTTATAAACAACTTTGAAATATTACTTTACTTTTATAGCACGTATATCCAAAGTTTAAAGCGCTTAGCAATCCAATGATAATAATATGTATAAACACTATATCACGTCTTACAATAACTGGATAATTTTATCGCTCAGAGTTTCGCGCCAATAAATTAAACGTCACAAATCGTTTCCAGTCTACTTCACTCGCTGTCTTGTATCTGAAAACACCTGAATGTTGTCGATTCTTATCGAACACAAGTGATGCCTGGAACACAAATGAAGATAAGATTTTGCGTCGTCTTTTCAATAGAGAGCTCTATTAAAAGGAAATCGGTCTTTTTCTCGTAACAATTAGGGATCAGTTGTGCTTGTAGACAGATCGGAGTTTTTCTCATTTCCACCCGTGACTGCGCTATTTGTGAAAATTACCAAAAAATCCGATCTGTTCAGACCGTTTTCCAATAATAATTATTTAGAATTTTTGTGTGTTTTGCTTCAGGTTGCTGGCATGTTTCAAGATCCCTCAGCTGGAGAGATTAAGCTCACTTTCGTAGTCACCAACATTACTGTTATCGAACCAACAAACGTATGTATATATGAAACAAATCACTCACAAACTGATGTACATCAATTTAAATTATTTCATGAATATATCGAGTTGTTTTGCACGGGAGCTGGTTGCGTAATTTCTGGGATCAATAGAGAACAATAATATCATATCAAGGGGGGTCCTTTTTAACCTCAGCTGGTTGCTAAGGAATTGCTGAAGACGGTTTTTGGTGGCATATAATACGTGCGGGGGTCGGAAAAATACTACGCAACTCGCAAAATATCCACGCGTATTATGTGTTAAACCATCAAATAAAATGTATGTATAAAATCAGCACAAAGGAAAACACTCGCTTTAAAAGATACGGAAGTAAGCTTAGCAACGTATTGTTATGTATAGATCGTTTTCACGTGACGTCATCAGGTACTGAAATCCAAAACTAAAGAGACACCAAAGTTTGCATCCACATCAGGCATAAGAGGTACTAAAATCATATCAGTTTGCAACTTTTCAGCTCAGTAGCGTCCTTCGTTTGGAAAACAGCGCACTTTGAATTTCAGAGTTATGGCGGCGCGTGACATACGGTTTCGAGCGTGTTTGTCAAAAAATATACTGCCATTTGCCATTTGAGAAGTTAAAGTAGCAGGGAATTTGTTTATGTAACTGTTGGTATGCCTAGTACAGAATATAAGTAGCGTAGATGACCAAAGTAAGTTCCAGATGTTTACAATATTTTCCGGGCGCCATATTGGTGTACCACGGAGGTACACCAATATGGCGGATCCATACTGGGCTCTGTAAATTTGTGCAAAACATTTCAACGAATATTAGAAATTTGGGATAGCGCACAGACTTAAAACTTGGACAATCGATTTCTTTACTTATCTCCTATAATATCCCATTTTCTTGACTTCATTCACTCAATGGTTTTCCGATTTTATTTTGTTAAGTATTCAATTTGCTACGTATCAAAATTGTTTGTTCTTAAAATAAAAAATAAAATACAAGAAAGAAACCTTCCTTGGCAAAAAAGATAGTTAAGGACGACCCCCCTTTAATTTGTATTTCCGGTACTGTAATAAAATTTGCTTACAAAAGCGGGGAACCATTTAATTCAAATGGCATAACGATATCCTCGACCCGCTTTAGCCTCCATTGCAAGCTAACTCCAGTCCAATACCGATAATACGAATTTAGTGTACTCAGTTTAATTGTTAAACTCTCGGATCAAACATTTTCCGGGAGTATAGGGACTTACAATCATTCCCTTCGCCGATAGGAACTTTGCTCCTAATTTTTAAGTGCATGTTGCTCAAGTTATGATTTTTCGGAAAACAAACTAATGAGTCTGTTTATTCTCTCACTTGCATTCAAGTATGGATTTTCGCCTGAAGATGGTGTCAGCAGGAAATTGATAAAAATACAAGAAAAGGTGGAAAGTGACAATAAAGTCCAAACATTACCCTTTGATCTCTTCGCCTACGTTTCAAAGTAAGATCCTTTTGGGACTTTTAGGAATGCGTACGATTGTTTAGTTATACATTGTTACATCAGGCAATTGGCCACCTCTGAAAAACCGTGAAATTGTACTTAACAACCAATTTTTTTCTCATATTTTACCCGGGGGGGGGGGGGGGGTACCCAAAAAAATATATGGGGAGGCTCCCCCAAGGTGCAACCCCTTACCCTTTGATATATCATTTTGACAGAAAAGGTACCCCTTTCGTTTACCTTTCATTGAAAAACGGCACTCCCATATACCTACTTTAAAGAAAACTATTTTCCTTTTTCTAATAAAAAAAATGATACAGCCATAAGGTGTGTCTGTTCAAAATGATTTAATTCAAGACCCTTTTAAATACCTTAATAACAGATTTCCCAGCAATTTCATATACCTAAACCTGTGAAATCCCTACCCTTATATACCTGAACCCTGAAAAAGGTACGTGTTTCGGGTGAAGCCTCCCCGTATAGGCCACGATAGGGACTTACCCTCCCCTCCCCTCCCCCCCCCCCCCCCTCCCACAGGTATGTTACAACCTAATATTGTTCTGACATTAAGTGCTACAAAACTAACAGAAGGGTCAAAGCGTCATACATTACTGTTTAAAAAATGTTGTAGTTCTAAATGCGTAGTTTTATTGTTTTCGTTTTACTGCGGTTTTGTAATCCAGATTTGGGAAGGTGTTGTTCTTCTTTTTTTTCACAAGTTGCTCAAGCGAGTCTATCCAATTTGCTACCCCAGAAGGTTATGAGAGACTGGAAAGTTAGATTGAGCACCAAATAGCATTGTGTAGCCTGCCTTATGCAGTCGGCCCCTTCTCACATCCGGGACTTAACTTCGTCTATATTGAAGCATTTTAGCATCTAGTAAAGTAAAGAATGATATATAATTTAAATACTAAAGACTTTGCTTTTTTGTTTGTTTTTTCAGTCAGGTAACAGCCGACGGTAAGAATGCACTTACTGTCTTATTTTAGAGTTCTTGAGTTGTTGTAGAAGTAGTAGTAGTAGTAGTTGTAGTGGTAGTAGCGGTAGCGGTAGCGGTAGCGGTAGCGGTAGCGGTAGCGGTAGCGGTAGCGGTAGCGGTAGCGGTAGCGGTAGCGGTAGCGGTAGCGGTAGCGGTAGCGGTAGCGGTAGCGGTAGCGGTAGCGGTAGCGGTAGCGGTAGCGGTAGCGGTAGCGGTAGCGGTAGCGGTAGCGGTAGCGGTAGCGGTAGCGGTAGCGGTAGCGGTAGTGGTAGTAGGTAGTAGCAGTAGCAGTAGCAGTAGCAGTAGCAGTAGCAGTAGCAGTAGCAGTAGCAGTAGCAGTAGCAGTAGCAGTAGCAGTGATTTAAATAATCAAATGCAAAGTACTCATATTTGAATACTTTATGAAATTCTAATTTCTTTGAATAATGCTTAAGGTCGCGCAGGATCCCTGCTATGATTATGTATGTATGTATGTATGTATGTATGTATGTATGTATGTATGTATGTATGTATGTATGTATGTATGTATGTATGTATGTATTAAAGGAGTATGTCATGTCACTAAATATTCATGTCATGTCACTAAATATTCATGAGATTATATTTCTTCAAGTTCTTTGTATACAGCTATTTCAATTAACGTTGTCGGGTCAAAGATTAAAGCTAAAAGACAAGACCGTATGGCGTTCTGGGTATTCACTATAAATTTGCATATAAGCTTCATTAAATGTACAAATTTGTATTTCGCACGCGAAGAATTCACGAGTTTGTTTTTCCTCTCAGGAGGCCTTTCTGTAGCTTTACTTTTAGTGTCGCTTGGCTCTGAGTTTTGAAAATTCTTCTTAAATTCAGTGTGGTTAAAAGCACCTTGTTTCACATGTCTGAAAAGAAAGAAAACGGGCAAATCCGCGTTTGTCATGTCACTATATATTTTAGTATTCAGCACGTGCAGTTGCTCTCTTCCTCTACCCATACTGCCTTTCAGTCTTGTCTTTAAGCTTTGATCCGGACAACGTTATCTGAAATAGCTGTAAGTAATTACACGTTATTGTTCTCAGCTTTGTGTCCCGTGCGCTGGAACATAGCGAATTGCATAATTAGATTCGGAGCTTCAAATAAAGCGCACGTTGTAGTAAACATTGACTCAGAAGGTCTTGGTGGGCTATTCTAGCAGAAAACTTCGATGCAAAATCGCATTATCTGCAGTTTAGCTTTGAGAGCTTGAAACATCACCGTAACAGGCGAGCTGCCAGTAAAACTACAACCATGATGTAATTTCATCATCCCCTAAAATCCATAATAAGATTTCGAGGAATCGATGTTCAAAATCCGGAGAATTAAAGCTTTACAAGATACTACCCCATCAAGAAATTTGGCTAATGAATTTATTAATGAGTAAGGGTCCTACGAGACTTTAATCTTGTGTCGCCAAAAAGATACATATTTCTCTTTCATATCACTTTCATATCGTTAACTATATCAGTATCTAAGGATCCACGATCTAAATTGGATGGTGGTGGTGGTGGTGGTAGTAGTAGCTATCTAAATATCAGGGTCGTAACCAGGTATATTTTTTCATCGCTGATCCCAAATTTTAGCCCTAAATTTGGATCCCTGATCCTCAAAATGTGGCAATATTTGATCCCTGATCCCACAAGAATTTTATGATCCTATAGAGAGATTTGATCAAGTTAAGTTTCCCCGACGTCGATTTATCATTCATTAATAACAATAAAGTGTAGTTACCTCAAGTAGATCTTCATTTGCTCATTATGAGTCAAGTTGTCATCTTCTCTTCCATGATGTACTGAGGAATAACTGGAATTCTGTTGCTCGCTTGTGAAAAATGTTCAGTCCATTGCACATTACTTGATTAGCGTACTCTTGAAGAAATCTTTCTTGGTTGAGAAATTTAAGATTCGTATGAAAACTAGAAAACGCGCCATAAAACAATTTGATAAAACTGACAAGATTAAAGACATTTTTTTTTAAATTAAAACTCCCTGATTCGACTTGGTTGACGTCAAGTAAAAAGTGAATAAAAAGACTGAATTAAATGCAGAAGCAAGTTGGACTGCCTAATATACGAGATGCTCTTCATTAAAGACATCAAACCATCTCTCAACACCCAAAGTGACTCCATTCGCGCCAAACTATTCACTTGACACTTTGGTACTTTTTATAGAATTTCTTTCATTCTTTCTTTTTTATTTTTTCTATTGTTTCTTACTTTATACCCATAGGACACACAAATATTTTTATTGTTTCACGTTTCATATTCTTGTTGTACTTTTATAACTTTTGACTTGATAATGGCGTAGAGTAGCGCCGAAACGTCGTCTGCTTTTTTAAAAGTTTTTACAATGATATTTAATAACATTTTAGCGTTTAACTTTTTAATCGAATCTAAATATGTTGCAAAAAAATATATACAAGACGCGAAATGCACTTTGAAGGTGAAAGCAAAAGGATCTTTTAATTTTAAAAAACTGTCAAATGTCGATCAACGTTCTATTGTTTGATTTTTGAAATATTGTGGATTAAGCAAAAATACCTACAGTCGCGATTTGGCTGCAAGGAAAAAAAACGAACCACCTGCAATCACGACGAACTTAGAGAAAGGCTTATTAAGGAACTTAGACCGCTGTTATACGCTAAGACTCCACTTGTGCACTGGAAGTGTTTGGTGACAACTTTCAGCCTGATTGTTGTTATTTTAAGCTTTTTTCATTTTATAGCAATAGCGAAATTGTGACTGAAAAATTAATGTTAAAGAAGATATCTGGTGACTCTTCTCCCAGATCTACTATGTCCAGCCTCGAACCGGGATCCGCTAATACTTGAAGGCTCTTCGTCTTCCACTTCTGCTAGATTCTCCTCTTCCTGACTTTCACCGCCACTGTCGTCTGACACGTTGTCTTCTTAGAATAAACTGTTCAGCTTCCCGATCAACAGAGACTCGATCCATGATGTATTTCGGTGAATTTTGTTCGTCAAAGGTTCCTTTGTTGTAGACTAAGGGATCTTCCTCTGATTGCTCCAGCCAATTTATTTTGACAGATTTTGAGCTTTTCCTCCAGGAAACAATCATTCCTGCTGTGGATATCTTCACAGAGAATTGCCAGAAAAAAGGGCTCCAGGTACGTCCTGTAGTTATGCTTAAGAGCGACAACTTCTCCTTTTGAAAAAACAACTCTGTTCTTTTCCACTGATTAATAATAAAATCATGCATTGCCTTTCCAAATCATACATTGCCTTTCCAAACGTTTGAAAAAATATTCATGCAAGAAATCAACAAAAAAGTTCTCGAATTCCCGCACCTGCGCCATAATTTTTCATTATTTTTCTGTTGCTCCGTATCTTACAAATATTGCACTTCTCGGTGGGATTTCCGAGGATGTGCATTTCTCTCTCTGCCCGCAATATTTTCGCTTGTTCGCTCGCTGTGATAGTACAAGTGGTATTAATGGCCAGCGTGACTTGTTGTCACAGTAGCCATCACACAACAGGGTGTCAGGTCTACAATAAACTAAAGCTTTACCTTTGTCGTTCTTGCAATTCATATCTGTGATGACGATTAGGCGAACGAGACCTGGATCTTTTCGACTGAGATTTCTGAGATCTAAGTAACGAAAACGGGATCTTAGGAAGTGTCAAGGACAATGTATGTGACCAATTCTGGTGCATTGTTCTCTATATATCACTGAAATTATTTACTTTTTAATCCATTGATACTGTTGCGCATTGCAGTACATCGGTAGTTATTAGATAAAGTAACATACACCTATCAAGCTTTATAAAGGAATTGGTGCTAGATAAAACACAAAAGAACAGTTAACTGACCGACTTGATGATCGTCTTCGGCTTTCTGATCGCCGTGACCGTTCTCTAGCTGGCGACCAGGAATAGGAACGTGATCTAGAAATATGAAGAACAGTGGCCTTCAATTTGCGCGCAGCATTTTACAACCATGATAACAGCAGATCAATACGGTAAGAGTATGGTATTAATTGCGAAATAGAAGTTAAATTGTCATACCGTCGTTCTCCACTTCTTTTCCTTGTCTTGCCCATAGTCAATCTCGCATCATGAACATGTCATGAACGCATGGTACCGATAAGCGAGTATCCGATTTCTCAGAGAGTCCGAAACATCAGAAACCGCAAAATTATGCAATATGAAATACAAGCTTTAAACAGCTGGTTGCGTAACGGAAACGTACAGTAATTGAGGTATAAAGGTTAAAAGCTTTTTCAATAGTCCTGAAAAGAGGCCTTTTTCATTGCTTTTTCTTTGCAAAACGGAATATTCTTGCTTCTAATAAAGATTAAGGTATCTAAAAAGCGATTGATCCTTGATCCCCGCCAAGACATTAAAAAATTGGCTGATCCCGATCCCATCGCTTGTGACCCGGGATCCCGGGTGCATGATCCCGATCCCGAGGCTGTGATCCCTGATCCCATATACCTGGTTACGACCCTGAAATATCGGTGGTCAGTTTTTACACACTAACAAAGTTAAGTATAGTCAAGCAGGAAAGTAAAATAAATTAAATTGCATAGAGTCGAGTCACAATAGCTTCTCTCTATAAATACAAAATGGTAGTATATAAGGAATTTACACAGATTTAGGGAAAAAAGACAAAACATGAAAGAAGAGCAACAGCAAGACAGCAAGCTTATATGACAATTTGTAGTGGTGCTGACAGAAACAGCTATTTACAATGCCGGGACTTGAGAGAAAGATTTAACAACTCAATATAATGCAGCACTTGATGAAATTAAAAGGACCACAACAGGGAGAACATTTTTTTTTTTCAGGTGTCGCCAATGTTAATGAGATTTGTAAAAGGCCTGACGGAAATGTGAATCCGGAAATCGGTTTGCAGACAGCCTTGTACATCGCACACGAGACAGGACATAAGTGAGTGACGTTATCAAAATATTAGAATTTAATTCACTAATCCTACAAATCTATTCTTTACGCATGTTCTAGGCATTAAGAAATATGAATGTTGGTTTGATTCACTGCTTTGTTTTGAAAAAAAAGGCATTTTAAAATTGACATTATCCAGGCTGAACTTGTTTTTTTACTGTTACAGTAAACAGTTCTTTTTTTTAGAGAATAGTTTATATTCGGTGTTTAGAGAGCTGTTAAATGAAAGCGAATGATATTTACGGTAGAACCTACTTTACTGTTCAATTTGGGGAGCTTTCCATTCGATCAATCTCTCTGTTTTCCAGTTTGGGACTCTATCACGACAGTGGTTCTTGTGCCTCACGGTCGTATATAATGAAGTCAAGTCTTCCAGGTGGAGAGCACGCCACAGAGTGGTCAGAATGCTCTAGGAATGCCCTTCAACGTTTACTGAAAGATAAGTAAGTAAAATAATGCAAACATTGTCAATCGAAATGTAAATTCTTATGACGCTAATTTCAGTAGTCAACCGTGAATCGCTGTCTTACGCCATCATAAGGGATAAAACATTTTTGGGAGGGTGGGTAGGGGGGTGGGAGGTTAAGCCATTCTTTTTCGAACTTGGATTTTATTTTTCATCTTCCGTTTGTGCAAAACCACTTTTTATTACCTTTAGCTTGTGTAGCTTCACCTTTGGTTTGCTGTACATAAATTTTTTTCTATTCTTGCTGTGCAGAAATTGTTTTGGTAATTGCTTAGTCCAGCACCCAGCCCCCAAAAAAGTCCATTCCTAGGCTGATATTCTTCGGTCACAACCTGCAGGCCGCATGGCTGTGATCTAGTAAAGCCGTGCATATGCATGCTCAGAAAGAATCGACAAGTTGAACGTGGATGGGAATAGTAAGCATACAGAAATGACCTAAAAGAACCGTTAAGAAAATGTTCTAGGCCCCGGGAATGAAAAGCAGTATCTGAATTCGATCAAAGTTCCAAGAATTGCATTATCACGATATTTTGACAATGAAATCAAAATAACTTTAAATTACCCCTGAACCCTGGGTTTGTAACACCCGGCGAAAATGCGCTGTTTTTTTCATGTAAGGTGAGTATATTAAAACTCGCATACCCTTACTATGACATAATAGGTGAAAGCGTTACGGTTTAGGGCAGTTCTACTGTACATTTGTACTAACTTAGAAGTAACGCGGGTTTTTATTTATTTTTTTTTTTTGTAGGGATAGATCGAGTTGTTTAGATGATAGTCCCTTTGGTGATTACCCAACTCTTCCTCCACCGTTACGTGAAAAACTTCCAGGCCAAATAGCTGATGGTGATGTACAGTGTGAAATGCATTATGGGAATGGCTGGAAAAGATATAACACGGTATATATTGAGATTTACTCTGTTTTACTTATGTATCTTATATCGAAAAGATAAGTTACGTTTTTTCTCTTTTCTTCCGAGTTCGAGAAGTGCTAATTCGCCTTTTTTATGATTTCTTTGACGGTGAGATACCTTTGTCTTGTTCTTACTTTAGGCGCAATGTGCGTTTTTGTATTGCACGAAGGATTATACAATGCTCAGTAGAAATACCATTGTTGCAGATGGGACGGAATGCGGACCCAACCGGGTAAGCATGCATATTTCAACAGTTGGCTTCAGTTTCTGACAAATGAATAATTAACCTAACCAAGCATAGTTAGTGTTTAAATGCAAATGCTGCAATCTGTTTGGCTGAGCTTATGGTACATTAGTGTACATTTGCTTGAGGTCGTCTACAAAAACGGTGACGTTTTCTCCTTTCTTCGAAGTTGAGAAGGAGCACTTAAAAATATTATCGAGTAATTCAATTTCCGAAAGAAGTAAAAGAATGACAGGAATGTCAGCACTGTTACGTCATGGAAACATCAAAGTTATTGGTAACTCGGCAAAAGGAATATTTTTCCAGTATTTTTTTTTTTTAGGAAAAGTCATTAGATTTGGTATCTACAACTTCACTCCTTTTGACGTAACACATCCTCAAAACTGGGGCGGGCCTCAAATACCCCCTCCCCCGGGATGATTAGGGTTAATTCATCATCTCCTCCCTTGCTAAGAAGAAGGAATTTTTTCCATTATAAAAGTGGTTGACAAGGCTCAATAACCATGTCAACTTCATTTTGTTGAAAATTAAGTGTGCTGATTTTGTTACTTATTTGTTCGTTCGTTCGTTCGTTCGTTTGTTCGTTTGTTCGATCATTCGTTCGATCATTCGTTCGTTCATCCCTTTGTTCATTCATTCATTGTTTCATTCGTTCGTTCGTTCGTTCGTTCGTTCGTTCGTTCGTTCGTTCGTTCGTTCGTTCGTTCGTTCAGCATTCAGTCGTTCATTCGTTAGTTCGTTTCCACTCTCTTTCATTCGTTTGTTCATTCGTTCATTATATCCTCTTTGCATTTCCGAAGTGGTGCATCAAAGGGAAGTGTGAACACTCTGGCATTATTCCGGTTGATGGTGGCTGGTCAGAGTGGAGCTCGTACACTAATTGTACTCGTGAGTGTGGAGGAGGTATGCAATACCAGGAGAGGCACTGCAACAACCCAAAGTAAGTTTGCCTATAATTTAATTTTACCCAAGTTAAGCGTATCAATTTTGACATCATGTCGCAACAAACTGACCTTTTTTAAAAACAAAAAAAAAACTTCTATTTGCATTTCAGATAAAACATAACATAACCTCACGCAACACAACACAATATACTTACTAACTAACTAACTAACTAACTAACTAACTAACTAACTAACTAACTTACTAACTAAATAATTAACTAACTTACGTACTTACTCGCACTGCTTGTTTGCTTGCTTGCTCGATATCTTCCTCCCGGGGGGGGGGGGGGGGGGGGGGGACTCCCTTATGAAATGGACGGGGATGCTCGTCGTCTCGCTTAGGGGTGTAAATTTCGGATTTTGGTCTTGCTTAGGGTGTTCTGGGCAAAATGTCATTATTTTTAGCCGTCAAGGTCTCGTTTAGGGCTGCACGCGAAGAAATAACAAAAAAGAAAGAATTTTGATTCGTTATATTTACTCTTTTAGGGGTCTGCATAACGTTCGGCCACACCCAGATTGGTCTCTTTTAGGGGTTAAATTCAAAATTTCCGACGAGCATCCCCGTCCATTTCATATGGGAGTCCCCCCCCCCCCCCCCCCCCCCGGGATCTTCCTAACTTGCTAGCCAGCTTGCCTGCTTACTCACTTAATTACTCAGGATAACAGGATCGGACACGCTTAGGTAATTTCTGAACGGTTGTTTTTTGTTGTATTTTATTTTTTAGACCATTATTCAATGGAAAGCCTTGTCATGGAAATAGCAGGGATAGATTCAGAGTCTGCAATGTCCAGGTTAGAATATATCGGGTTACTATATTTACACACTAACTTATTTTAGGAAATTAATGTTATTAACGCGAATTTCAAAAATTCGCGTCAATTTTATGCACCTTAATTTAAGTCATTGTTTATTAAAATCACCCTTTTTCACAGCATAGTTATTTAGAGGCACCTTTAAATAACATCTATCACTCCGACAGAGTCAGTCGACACATCGTCATTCAATATTGTTTTTTAAATGTTTTTAGATTCGTCAAGGTGAGGATCGTAGTCTCCAAGGGGCCGGGATGGGCCATTTCTACTTTCATGTGCAAACTGTCCATCGCCTTTCTGTATTTACACGTTAAGATCGGTATCTAAGTTCGAGCTCTTTTGTTGGACGTTTGTTTTGTCTTGTGAAGAGCGCAGGTTGCTATAGAATTATTGCGCATGAAATTTACGTTAATTAAATGGCTGAAATGGATTTCACATGAAAATTCACGTTAATTATATTGTATACTATTTGAAACATCTCACTGTAATTCATTTCTCTAAGTGACCCCGCGGTTAAATTCTAAATCATTCTGGATAAAGTTAACATCAAACCTCGTGAAAATGCTTAAACACGCCAGATTTTGTTTTGTACTGATGTGAAACGTCCGTTTCAACTTAAATATAAATGGATAACTTCAAATTCATTTTTCTCTCGCGGGGTCAGCTTGAGAGCTTAAGTTTCGATTGGTTCTTCTTAATTGTATTCAAACTGTTACCATGCTATGTGTTCTTTTTGGTATCTTTATTTTTGCCTTTATTGCTCGAATGTTCAGCGGAAACCGTCTTAAGTTCATTGAAGCCTACAAATCTCTCACTAAGGAGTAGTACAATACGAAAATGAAAAAGGAAATTTCACGACCTAAAACAATTCAAGAACTGTTTTTTGTAAAGTAGACCAATGGCGAGATATTTAAGAAATTCCAGTCGCCGAGCTGGAAGGGTTTACGTATTTAAGGTTTGTGCTTTCGATTCACTTGTGTAGTTTTGATCAATATAATAAAAAGAACATTACACGTTAGCTCAAAGGTATGAATTTTATGTTCTCGTGGCAAAAAAGACAAACAACAACGAGCGAGATATTGTCTTTGCCAGTCGAACATTCATATCTTCTCACCAAAGTGTAATACCCTCTATTATATATATACAGCAAGTCATAGCAAATTACATTTTGTGAAACAGATTACGTAACACTTAAGGGGATACACAGTAAAACACAATAGACCTTTTTCGCCTGGGCGTTTTGTTGCCCCATTACAGACCATGTGATGATACTCTTTAGAATTCTTGCTTTCAAATTTTCAAATAGTCGCGTGTATATGAATGAATAAATTTTATGTAGATAAAAGAAAATTCTCTAGAAAATATCACTTGGTCTGTAATGGAAAAACAAACCGCCCAAGCGAAAAAGGTCTGTTCCAAACAAAAAATCAACACTCTATATAAGTCAGTCCCATTCAATGTGGAAGGGCTTCTTTGATCTTATGTTGAAAATTAGTGGGAGCCAAGTCCAGAATGGAAAAACAAGTCTTCGAGCAAGCGTATCAGTTAGTACGTATAACAATTTGGCCCAGCCTCGGTGTAAGGACCTGTGAAACTCACCAGTAACGTAAAACAAAACAACGACCAATAAATAACCTCAAACAATGTTGAGCAGGAAAACAATAACTCTTAAATAAGGGAAAATATCACAGGTTCTTACACCGAGGTAAGCCCAACAATTCCTTCTGTAAAATGTGAAATGATCGCTGTGTGTATTGGTTTGTTTTAGGCGTGTCCAAGTGGAGTGAAAGACCCCAGGCAATTGATATGTGACCAAAAGATGCCCGGGACATCTACGTACTACTACGGACCCGATAGTAAGAAAATGAAGAGAAGTGAAGTGAAGTGAAGTGAAGTGAAGTGAAGTGAAGTGAAGTGAAGTGAAGTGAAGTGAAGTGAAGTGAAGTGAAGTGAAGTGAAGTGAAGTGAAGTGAAGTGAAGTGAAGTGAAGTGAAGTGAAGTGAAGTGAAGTGAAGTGAATACTTTATTTACCCTCGGATTGTAGAGTAGCTTTAACAGCTAATATCTCCGAGCATTTCAACGGCGCAACGGGCAAAGACCAGTCCACAACACTACGAACTTAATACCGAGAAAATAATACATGCTATTCCAATGAAAAAAACAACACATCATCACATACTTGCTTATTATGAGTTTTCTTAATTTATTTCACAAAAACAACATTAACTTGTATCATATCGTTTATTTTTAGTCTGCGGCATATTCTGCAGAGCTGGGAATACAATTGTAAGAATTGGAACTGTGCCGGACGGCTACAGATGCAGGAGCAAAGAAAAGGATTACAGTCTCTGCTTCAGTGGACAATGCAAGGTATGGAATTATTGAAGTGCAAGAGCGGTTTTTAATTGAGCGTCGACCAATCACAAAAGACTTAGGCAATCCCGTGAACCAATCAAAACTCGAAGGAAATACATGAAGCCGGCGCACTGAAAGCGCGGGAAAACATGTGCGGAATAGCCACGATTGGTTTTGGTTTTAATTACTTCTGATTGTTCGAGAAAGTAGCACGCGATTTGTAAGCCACTCCGGCTAAGCGTAGCAATACAAACCAATCTGCTAGCAGATTAGTGAATAATCTGTAGGTTGCGCTGATACCCAGATTTGGCTGTAGGCTCTTAGCCACTGAAAAGACAGATACTGGCTACAATGTATAATTCAAGATGTTGTCGGAACCTCGCTATGTTGCATTTTTATCCTGTAGCAATTTATTTCACAAAATAATTAAAACCTTGGTTTCTATGTCCCTGTAATTTAATATGACCACTATCATAATTCTAAGGGGACAGACCACGAACATAACCGTGGTTGGCTCCTCCTAAAATGTTCTCCAATTGGTATAGGATTTAATGGAGCCGAAACCAATTGTAGAAATGCACGCATTTTAGGTATCCTACTGATGAACGGTTAGCCATCCCTGAAGCTAATCAAAGGGTCCCGTGAGCCACCTCATAGATGAGTTGGTTTGATCCACGTTTAATGCTTAAATTAATTGTTTAAGGGTGGAGTGAGGGCCGGAGCGATCGAGTGAATTCGTGGTCAACTGCTAAATCTCATGGAGTGACTACGTCATCGCCATGAGCTGAAAGTAACGTGGCTGCAATCTTTACCAGGTCAAACGGACAAAAAATAAAAGTTTTTCCCTTAAATTATAGAAAAGTCCCTGACCTAATAACTGCGTTATTTCCATTTGCAATTTTCTGGAAAAGGAGAGGGTTGAGTTTTACCAAAATTAAAGAATTCTTTGTTTCAACAATGTTTAGCTTGGTTTTGTTTTTAATTACGAAGATTTTAACCGTCAGAGTTCGTAACTGATTAATTATTACTATTATCATTTTTTTTGTTATCTTACTATGGTATTAGCCTGTAGGTTGTGACCTCTTGTTGGGCAGTGAAACAGTAAACGATCGTTGCGGCATATGTGGAGGTGACGGGAATACCTGCACGAGGGTGATATCGAAGTACACAGACACCCCAAATATGAAAGGTAAGGAAAACCATTTTTCCGTGATTTTCCGATTTTTATCTCATTTTTAACCTCCCCTTTAAAATTCATAAAATTGTAAAACCATTATTTGAAAGAAAACTGGAGTTTGCCGTCTGGCTGTTGTACAGATTGAAAAGAGTTCTCTAATAGTAAACAGAGTTTATCGTTTAGTATAATAGAAGGAAGTTTTCATAGATGGCGTACAATTATACTTACACCGAATGACATGCAAGTGCAGATAAACACAAAATAAAAGGAGAAATTCTTGTCCTGATATCATTTTATCATAAGACAAAATTGCACAAACCTATGATGAATCGCGAGAAGAATAAACAACGACAGTCAATACAAGTGACATCCAAACACGTTAGTTAGAGGCTGTTTTAACGTGGAATCACCAGAAAGAACCCAAAACACCAAATATGTTAACTGTAATAAATACAAAGGAGTTTTATATTAGAATAAAATAAGTAACATTTCTTCTAAAATGGATGCAGTTAAGTATTTTTGTTGTTGTTGTTGTTGTTGTTGTTGGCGATAATCATGATGATGACGACCACGACGACGACGATGATGATGATGATGATGATGATGATGATGATGATGATGATGATGATGATGATGATGATGATGATGATGATGATGCAATTGTTGCTTAGAAGCAAAGTTTGCAATGCATATCAAAGATACCTTTTTCATATCTATATTGTTTACGTCTTGGCTGGGAGTAGTTTAGTATGGCAATTAACTTAAAAATACAACGTTTCTCACGAAAGTGACGTTTGTGTAATGTATAAGTAGGGTTATTCTAACGTTGCTTTGTATGCTATATGTTCAAACGTAAGGTAAAAAATATAATAAAACTGTTCGATGCCATACATTACACGTTAATATAAGGCGAGGTTTTTTTCTTTCTCGTGACAATGTCGCTTCCCCCGGCCAGGGCTCGAACCCGGACGGCTCGATGCGCACTAACCAACAGTGACAGTGAAGATAACTGTAATATTTACTAGTGTTTCTTTGCTGGATCTCAATTT
The DNA here is from genome assembly GCA_963693305.1 of Meandrina meandrites. NCBI lineage: Eukaryota > Metazoa > Cnidaria > Anthozoa > Scleractinia > Meandrinidae > Meandrina > Meandrina meandrites. The sequence goes on along the minus strand of OY855911.1, from coordinate 27,105,364 downwards.
CAGGTCCTGACAATGCTGCCTTGATAGTTGAACTTCCTGTGGGAACTACAAACGCTTTCTTTTTGACGGCAAAGGCAACCCTTAACTATCTTGGTAAGTAAATTCGCTACAGAATTAGAAACGAAAAGAGGACTAGAAATGAACCACAACGTAATGAAATAAATTAACTAGAAGCCGGAGGAGGCTTTGCAAGATTAAAAGCGGGTTAGGATAGGAAATGAAATTTCAAAATAAATCGACAAAAGGCTATAACGAGATTCCCCACCTTTTTGGAAAAACAATTGCTTCCACCCTCCACCACACGGGCAACAACTAGTTGTTATACCTGCCATGTGGCCAGTGAGGTTTGATTCAGCCTCGCTGAGACTGTTTGCACGTTTGTTTGGTTGGTTGCAATTGTTTATCTAACCCTATGTTACTCTCTTTGTTGTGGCAGGAGTACAGGATTCCGAAGGCAACTATATAGTCGGGGGACATTTGGGCGGGAATCAAGTTGTATCTGCCGCTGGTACAATAATACATTATCGACATAAAAGAAAAAAACCGTCTAATGACAGTATTAGAATAGCCGAGCCCACACAGGAGATTTTAAGAGTAGTGGTGAGTAAGAAGCACGTATTTATGTTATAACTAAAAGAATTTTCGCGCGCTCATTGGTCAAGAATTATGATCGATGAGAGTAAATACCATACAAGACTTACAAAACCACGACGGCGACACTGACGACAACGTCGACTAAAAAATGAACTGATATTTTACTAAACATTTTCGCAACTATTCTAATTTATTTAGTGCGTTCACTGTGTCAGAACTAATCTCTAGCTGAATATGTAAGCGCATCATTAAATTCAAACTTGAAACATGAAAAATTCGTCGTCGTGGTTCACGTTCTTCAGACTGAGCTAAATTTGGCTGACTGACTGACTGACTGACTGACTGACTGACTGACTGACTGACTGACTGACCGACTGGCTGGCTGGCTGGCTGGCTGGCTGGCTGGCTGGCTGGCTGGCTGGCTGGCTGGCTGGCTGGCTGGCTGGCTGGCTGGCTGGCTGGCTGGCTGGCTGGCTGGCTCGCTGACTGACTGACTGACTGACTGACTGACTGACTGACTGACTGACTGACTGACTGACTGACTGACTGACTGACTGACTGACTGACTGACTGACTGACTGCGGTTCACGGGCGGTAAGTGGTATCTTGCGTTTGTTGTTGTTTTCTTTAAAATAATGTATAATAAAACAATTATTAGACTCGGTTTTTGGATTTCCGGAATAGTTAAGGCCTCGGTAAGTGTTTTCAGCCTCAGCCTTACTTCGATTTTTGTTATTCCGGATATCACAAAAAGCTCATCCAATAATTGTTTAATATACCTTTGTTTTGTTTGTTGAATGATGCAGTGTTATTTTGTTTCCATTTTTGCTAAGACAATTAATGTAAAAGAGGATGAAAAAACTGATAATTGTCTCTTTTTTTAAGTACGTAAAAAAGAATGATAAATCCGGTGGAAATCCTGGTGTTTGGTATCAGTACCTGGCACTGAGCGTACCGGCCGGGTCTTCAGAATACAAGTGGGTGACTGGGAGTTGGTCTGATTGCTCCAGGACCTGTGCTGTCGGTAAGGTTAACGAATTCTTAGTTGCTTGTTCACAGTGAGTGAGTTATTCGTCAAAGTAGATAGGGATAGAGAAAGACGTGTTAGTTTGCCCGTTCTTATGTTGTATATTGCATGCAGTCAAAATACTCAGCGCGTCTCGCCTAGTATTTGAAAATAGCTTTGATTAGCGGTAAACGGACTGCATTATTCGTTTCCAACTTTCCAAGTTAATTGGCCATTTCCGAGTTGCCTTATGCCTCAGTTTCAAAACGAGTCTTCGTGCGAAACCATTCAAATGAAAATCACTTTGATTTACATGAAAATGGACGTGAAGGTGAAACACATTTTCATATGTATGGTTCCGCACGTAGACTCGTTTTGAAACAGAGGCAAAGGGTAACTTGGAAATGGCTTATTTGAATGTTGTAATCCTCCAACCGTAGCCCGGGTGCAGCATTTGCACACGAAGTTGCAAGATGATGATGACGATACATTGTATTCAATATCTGTCTTCTCATTGGCTATGAGAGACTGCAGTTAATTCTGAGAATCAGCGCAACCTACAGATTATTCACTAACATGCGCGCAATGCATGATTTCCAAGAGACTGTCAAGTACACGGATGGTGAGTGGCATCTCGCACACAGCGAAGTAAAAACATCTCTCGTCGATTCGCTATCTTCAACAGTGCGTTTGTCGTTGCTTTTTAAAAGCAATGTATAATAAAACAATTATTTGACTCGGTTTTGTGATGTCTCGGTAAGCGTAATCAGCCGAAGCCTTCAGCTTCGGCTGATAACACTTACCCCGACCTTGATTAGTCCAGATATCACAAAAACCTCATCCCATAGCTGTTTATTATTGCTGGAGGTACGATCCCTTCTATAGCGGGCTCCTAATTGGAAACACTCTACTTTTTTCCAGGTATCAAAAAACGCAGTGTACGCTGTGTTAGAGTAGATGACGAAAGTCCTGCTAGCCTCTCTGCATGTCCTGGAAAAATAGCAAGCGTTGAACCGTGCAATATTCAACCGTGCGAAGCAAAGTAAGCCATTCACACCACAGGCGGTCTGTAGACTTACGGTAGGAGGGATAAGTAGGAAACTAAGAGATGTTGTGCAAGACTACGCCAGTATACGCGCCACTACACGCGCCACTACAAGCCTAGAGACCGACTCAAAAATGGCAACGTTGGTTTTTTATTCATTCGCTAAATTATAGGCTAAATAATACGACAAAGGCGTCACTTTTTTCTATAGTCAACCTGTAGCATTACACAACATGCCTTGCCTAGCTACTTGCCGCTCGTACCATAAGCAAGACGCGTGTGCTCGCATTCTTTTTCTAGAGTGCCTACCTTTCTTAGGCCTGGTTTAAATGTCGCATTTTACATGCGCCGAATCAAATGGCCGAATTAAGTGCATGTAAAACGCGACGTTTAAAACAATTAAATTCGGCATATTTGAATTAAATGCGAGTTCAGTCAAATAGCCGACTGTTCCAGTTTCATCGCCGTTCATAGCTGTTCTTTGCGGAACAACAACGTGAAATGACCAGATTTTGCGTATTGTGGACAACCTGAACAACGACGGATAATTTGGGGTTTTTATATTTGGAATTGAACGCTCAGCAATTAAATGCGACACAATTAAATGCGACGTTTAAAGCCAAATGCCGAATTTTTTCATTCGAGTCGACTCGAATTAGTATTGTATTCGGCGCATGTAAAATGCGACGTTTAAACCAGGCCTTAAATTAATTTGTTTATCTACTCTGGCTTACATTATACCTCCATTTCACATCTTAGGTGGACGTTCTCGAGGTGGACGCCATGTTCGAAAACGTGTGGACTGGGACATCAGCAGCGTCAGCTTCAGTGCCTGGAGGAAGTAGCTCCAAATGATTTCAGAGAGACAGACTCGTGTCCGACACCGGAACCAAACGGTCCAACTTTTGCTCCTTGCAATAGGTACCCATGCCCCGCGGAATGGCATATAAGAGCCTGGTCTGAGGTAAGCTGTTAGTATGTGGATTTTTGATTCGGATAATTAAAGGGAGCCTCGAGCTACTCCTATGACAAGTTGACGTTGAATTGTTTGAAATAATGTTTAAATTCCAAATTTTACAGACAAGGAATAAATAACATTTATTATTATCGAACACTGCTTCGTAGAGTACAAATAACTGGCGCAACGAGTACACACGATATTTGTACCCGTCTCATTACCCCACCCGCGCGAAAGATTAAAAACCTTGGCAAGTCAGAATTTTGGGGAAACGAAAACGTTGGATAATAAATCTCTTATTAGACATTTTAGTATGTAGTATCGGTGTAAATTTTTACTCATCATTTGTATTTTGACTCGCCCTTCGGGCTCGCCAAAATACTGCATGACTCGTAAAAATATACAGCGATACTACATACTAAAATGTCTAAAAAGATATATATATATAGTAACAATAAATGAAAAAGATTATGAAAACTAGTCCAAATAACATTTTTAATACAAAATCCAATGCTCGGTCTTTAACTGTAAAATGAGAGCAACATGAAGATGTTTGAACAACCCGGCTATAAACGTATTGTATTATGATTTTTGCAGTGCTCCACACAGTGTGCGACTGGAACAAAACGTCGTCGGGTTATATGTTCACGGGTCGATGAAGCTGGTAACTCTACCGTTATTGATGATGAATTCTGTCGATACCTAGACAAACCTTCGACCCAGGCACCGTGTAACGACGACAATCCTTGTGGACGTAAGCTAATATATTTGTGTACCTTTTTATGTTGAAAAAAATGGATACTGGCAGGCATGGTATATTGTGGCATAGTAGGAAGGAAACTCCTTAAAGAAAAGGTTTCCTCACTTTTTTGTATACTAAGGCCTGGTTTACAATGTCGCATTTTACATGCGCCGAATCAAATTGCCGAATTAAGTACATGTAAAATGCGACGTTTAAAACAATTTGAATTAAATGCGAGTTCAGTCGAATATTCGACTGTTCCAGTTTCATCGCCGTTCATAGCCGTTCTTTGCGGAACAACAACGTGAAATGACCAGACTTTGCGTATTGTGGACAACCTGAACCACGACGGATAATTTTGGGTTTTTATATTTTGAATTGAACGCTCAGCAATGAAATGCGACACAATTAAATGCGACATATAAAACCAAATGCCGAATTTTTTTATTTCAGTCGACTCGAATTAGTATTGTATTCGACGCATGTAATTAAAATGCGACGTTTAAACCAGTCCTAAAATCGTCTATGATTTGACTTGAAGTGGTCTTAATAGATTTAAGCATTCTAAGCAGTGCCAATCGACCAATTTTTCCCCATAAACGGATAAACGAGTACTTCAGTCATTTTAATAGGGGAGCACGCCACAAGCATAATTTACAGGCCTGTAAAGATTGGGGTAAATTAAGACAATTAGCTACAATTTTTAAATTTAAAAATACCGTTCCCTCGTTTCTCTTGACTCAGCGAGACCATCTAACTGCCCAAGCCACCATCTTTGTTCCAATGGAGGAACGTGCGTACCAGACCCTGCTGGGTACAAGTGCGTTTGTGACAGAGGATTTGCAGGCTTAGAGTGCGAAAGTAAGTCACACCATATATAATATATATCAATTTTACAAATATAACTGATGAGAGAACAGTTAGCCCTTTTTTACAGTTTCCGTCGCCATATTGGAGTAGTAACCGCGCAAACACAAACACGATAGCGATGCTCGCGGTGTCCCATAGAGAGTGTCGAAGATAAAAAAAAATATGACGTAACCTGTTACGTTATGAAAGGCAACTTTTCTGAAACTGGAGAAATTATCTCGACCATTTTAACAAAAAGGGAGGCGCAGTGGCCTGATGGTTAGTTCGCTGGACTCCGGATCGGGCGGTCTTGGCTCGAGCCCTGGCCGGGGCACTGCGTTGTGTTCTTGGGCAAGACACTTTACTCTCATAGTGCCTCTCTCCACCCAGGTGTATAAATGGGTACCAGCGCATCTACTGCCGGGGGTAGCCCTGCGATGGACTAGCATCCCTTCCAGGGGGGAGTAGAAATACTCCTAGTCGCTTCATGCTACGGAAACAGGGATAAGCTCCGACCTGATGGGCCCCTTGGCTCCTAAGCAGACTTTACCATTTTTACCTTTTTTATTTTAACAAACAAGGGAGAGACAAGCGACAGCCGAAAATGCGTCTGCGTTCGCAGGTTACGAAACTGGCATGCGAAACACTTTAAACTAAAGGTTTGGAGAAAAGTCCCCGACACATTATGCTTGAGGTTCACGGCTTTTCTTTTTTTCAGTAAAACTAAATCCATGTGACAAGAAACCTTGTTTGAATGGTGGAACTTGCTCGCCTGGTGTCAATCATCATTACAACCACACCTGCCAGTGCCCGCCGCGGTTCACGGGAAGAAATTGCGAGAGTAAGTGGCTTTATTTGATGTTATAATCCACCGATTAATTGTCGCGCGCGCTCATTGGACGAAACGATCACGTGGTACAAAATCGGACGACTGGTATCAGGCAATATACCCCGTCCAATTTGATATCCGTCGCCCGATTTTATAGAGTAGAAAACAACTCTTTAATAAAAGTTCAAAACAACTTTTCGATCAGTTAAATCACAGTGTTGAAAAAAGGAAATCAATCAATTTGAATTTATTTCAAATGCAGTTACGCCGCGTGATTAACACTGTAGGTTTTTGAACTATTTATTAACGATAAAGCGCGTTGCATAAATAAATTGGAGGGTTATAAAATAAATAAACACCTTTCTGGCTTGCTAGTATGGCCTATGACCTATGACCTATATCTCTCCATGCCATAAGGCACATAAGGCATTGTCATTCTCTCTCCACCCACTACGATTTGCTGCGAGGGTTTTGACGTTCGCCCATTACTGCCACCCAACTGTTTTCCTTTCATCTTCAACCATCCTCCTCCATGTTGTTTTGGGTCTACCAGGTAGGCTTAGTATATTGGAGAATAATGCCATTGGCTGAAAGATTGTCCTAAAAAATTCACAGTTGCCCTCGAAGCTTCGCTTCTCGGCAAACTGTCCATTTTTCGGACAATCCTTCAGCCTCGGGCATTATCCTCCAACATACCAACCGCCTGACCGAAGGGGTTTATTTACTAAATAATTTAACTACTATTTGAAAAATTATATTATAATAAAGCGAAAAGTGGTAAATACTCTTTCCTGACATTTCTTCGCAGTTAAGGTAACAGCCTGTATGAGCAGCCCTTGCCTGAACGGAGCGACTTGTGCTGATGAAGGTTCCTTTGACAGCTACAAATGTACGTGCTTGGAAGGTTATCAGGGAACGCGGTGTCAAGGTAAATAACTATCTTTTTAACTGTCAATAAATTTTCATGCTTTTAACCTACTCTGCTGAAGAACAAATTACTCTTATTTCTATCACTGAATTATTGTCTTAAATGTTTATTTTTTCCGAGGCAAGAAATTACGTGGATAAATGGCATCCAGAAAAAATGCTTAGACAACATGACAACAGGTTTTGATAGCCTGTGAGGTGATAATCATAATAAATATTGAAAGACTATTAAATTGATACTTTCCGCTCTTTGTACAGTTCCACAGTCTCCCGCTGTCTGTTTATGTCGTCTAGATACATAACAATAGTAATAATAATAATGATGATGATGATGATGATGATGATGATGATGATGATGATGATGATGATGATGATGATGATGATGATGATGATGATGATGATGATAATAATAATAATAATAATAACAGAAGTCCATAACTAGAAGTCTACATCTGGTATTGGCGCGCGTGTTATGTCTTTCGTGTGTAGGCTATTTTTAGAAACTGATGTGCTCGCGAGAAAATGACGTGACCCACTATTTCGACACCTGCATTGGAGTTCTAAGTTGCGGCCAAATATTTTGGAAAGTGGCAGGTGAAATAAATCAAATCACATCAAAACACTTGACAGGCCATTCTCTTTAATTCTCACATTTCGACAGAAGTAGTATCGTAAATAATGATTTTAAACGTCTGTTCAGTGGCATTTGAAGGCGAGTGAAAAAGCAACCCGTCACCGGGTTTCCGAAGACAAACTCACAAAACAAGCAGGTCGACCTTTTATAATTTACGAGAGAATTATGACCAGAAATACCCCAAACTTTTAGTAGAAAAGGGTGTCTTCATTTTGTACGGCACATCCTCGTGTTAAAATACTGAACAACATAAACAACACGATAGCTGCTGCGAAGTGCCCGAGAAGCACAACTTGAATTTAACTTTTGACGGCTGTGAATGAAATCATCATTGTTCGATGAATTAAACTCGTATTTCTATTCCTATTAAAACTAGTACATTACCTTAGTCAGTCTTTTGTTGTCATGCCGTCCTTATAATTCCAAAAACATGCGAAACTCGCCAAACTTCGTTTTCTCTGAATGTTGTTCTCAAACGAATCAATCTTCATTCTGTTCATTGACCTTCATTCCGCGCTCGATTTTGAGCGCTTCAAATAGCAACGAACCTGTGCCAAAATGTACTTGTTCTCTTAGTGCCTGTCTTCATCTTGAGAGTACCATTAATCTTTAGTGTCTTCGTATTTTGAATTTGACTCGGAATTAGTCTCTCTTGCTCGCTGCCATTTCGTATTCTGACTCCAAAACACTGAGGTCCTCTCGCTTATTTGGATGCTCCGAATTTTTACAACTTCGGTGCTATCATCATCGATGAAAGATGGCCTGATGATTCTTGTCCGGACGATTTAATCCTCACAAAACGGAAATTATGATGACCAACAAACAGTAATTTCGTAATGCCGTTCGCTTGTCCTCTGCAGTTCTGCTTTTCTTCAAAAATTTGTTCAACCAATCAAAGGCGCGAATTGAAAAATACTTTAACGTGATTGGCTACTTGTTCGCGGCAAAGCTGTTCTAAAAATAGCCTACACGCGAAAGACATATCTCAAGGCCTATTACCAGAGATGTAGACTTCTAGTTATGGACTTCTGATAATAATAATAATAACAGGTTTTCGGGCTCATCGCGTTATGTACTGGAGCAAAATAGTTTATTCTCATGGTACCTCTCTTCACCCAAGTGTATAAATGGATACCGGCCAATTAACTTGAAGGCGGCAATCTTTCGATGGTCTAGCATCCCATCCACGAGGGGGGGGGGAGGAGTAAAAAACAAGAGGGGATACGCGAACGCTTGATGGGCCACTGGGCTGAAACAGTAACTTGCTTTTTTTAAAGGTTGTGTTACGCTGGAAAACTTGCAACAACGATTTTTCGCGCAACAATGTTGGCAACACGTTGTGAGTTTTTTACTTGGGTTCAAAAACTCGCAACATGTTGCCGAGTCAAATCGGTATTATACTGCATGGTGTTTGCGCAGCATTGTTGCGCAAAACATCGTTGTTGCATCGCCTTAATATCGGCTCTATATTTGACACTGTGGCTATGTGTAGGTAACGTTTCCCATCAACGTTTTTTTTTTTTGACAACGCCGATTTTCTTCCATGTTTCGTAGTTTCCACATTTTATCATATTGGTTGTTTCAATCATGACGCAAGTGTGATGCCGGAACTGGATAATCTAAAAAGAGAAGTGGACACAAACAACGTCTCTCCTGCAGTTTTTAAGTGTGCAGAGCAAGCCCAGGGAAAAGGTTACAACTACTTTTCTGTAGGACTGAAGGGAGTATGCTACTCTGGTCCAGAAGCTGGTGAAACCTTTTTCAAGAAGGGACCGGCCCCCGCCAAGAAGAAATGCACAAAAGATGGTGTTGGAAAAAATGGTGCAGCTGTCGTATACACGTTTGGTAAGCCAATACTGACAGGTCAAAGAGGACACATTTTTAAAAATTTCATTTTTTTTTTTTATATTTTTTTTATTCTTAATTTAAATGTGTAGTTATACAAACAACAAAAAATGTGGACATCTTTTATCCCTCGTTATCCGTGTTAATCTTCCTCGGTTGTGACAATGCTTGCTTATTTTCCGTTCGGTATTACCTATTTACTGATTCTACACCTTTGTAATTAAATTATTTTAGCTGGGTTTCCTTTCATTTGAAATATTTTTTCATCAGAAGATGATGTAAGATATTGTGCCATACCTCCCTTGAGGTGGCTCGACCCAGTATTTTTGTAGGAGCACCTTCCAACTTTGGACCTCCCAAACCTAAACAGCTCGATTTCAATTGTATATCCATTATAACACATGAATTACATATATAGACTGAACTACAATACGATACTAGTTTTTTGGACATCGGAATGAATATCACGTGACAGTTACGTCACACTTGTTTTAGCGCTGGATCGAATTTTAACCCGTATCCGCATTTTCTCTGAAAATCATTATTGGCTACTTACACCTTGGGTATTTGCCCTCTGATTTGTTGCCTGGGAAATGAAAAATACTACTTTATACTGATTTAGAATTTAAGACCGTTACTTAATCATCTGCGGGAGATTTAGTATTTGTCATCTAATAGCTTTACCGAAAAGGAGGCAGGTCTGACCGTTGAGTGCGCATGGAAGAAATCGAAAAGTGGGAAAAAAGTTCTTGTATTTACCTCCGTTAACAGTAAAGGATCAATTCGTCTCCATAGATTCGTAGAAAATTTATGCCCAATCTGCAGCGCTACCTACCTTTATTTTGATACCATTTCTGTACTTAAGGCTGGTTTGTCTGCAAAACGCTTACCAACCCTGCTCGCTTTAAAACTTTACTGTTTCTTCACCGTCACGTATGTATTTTTTCCCATTTTGTAGAGCCAGTTCCCGCTTACGAGCAACTTGGCTGTTACCGTGCCGCAGCCAAGAAAAAGCCTACACCGTTGCGAATCAAGTACATGAAGTTCAGCAACCAAGGAAACAAGAAGGCACAAACCACTATCGATCAGTGCGCACGCGTTGCACGCGCCAAGGGCTATACATATTTCGCAGTGCAAAGTTCTACGCAATGCGTGTCAGATAATGACGCAATGGATAGGTACGACCTACTGGGTCCGTCTACAAAATGCAAAAATGGAGTAGGATTGAAAGGGGCGAACATGGTTTATCGATTTAAAGGTAAGAACGTTATCCATACTTCTCAAAGCCGTTTATTGTTTTGTCGCGGAATGCTTTTGCCAGCGAACATGTGCTGCGACTAAAAATATAACCATGAGTATTCGAGCGAGAAACTGACTCGACACACAGACTGACTGACTACTGACTGACCGATCGACAGACCGACCGAGCGATCAGACAGGAACTGACTGACTGACTAAAAGAATTTTCGCGCGCTCATTGGTCGAGAATTATGATCGATGAGAGTAAATACCAGACAAGACCACGACGGCGACACTGACGACAACGTCGACTAAAAAATGAATTGATATTTTACTAAACATTTTTGCAACTATCCTAATTTAATTAGTGCGTTCATTATTGTCAGAATTAATCTCTAGCTCAATATGTAAGGGCATCATTAAATTCAAACTTGAAACATGAAAAATTCGTCGTCGTGGTTCACGTTCTTCAGACTGCGCAAAATTTGGCTGACTGCCACTGACTGACTGACTGACTGACTGACTGACTGACTGACTGACTGACTGACTGGCTGGCTGACTGATTGTCACTTATGTCCAGGATCGAACGTTGGTAGTCATATATGACTAGGTTGTTGCCCATTTTCATACAACTTCATATTTGACAGATTTATGTGTGATTGGGTGAACTTTTATCAGTGAGGACACTTTGTGATGCTTAGTATGAAGAGCGAGCATCTCATTAGCGTTCAATCCTGGAAATATCTGCTGATTGTAGGCTTTCCCGTGGACCTCCCTCCTGGCCTTACGTTCTGCCTGCCTGCCCGGCATGTTTTAGACATTTTAATTATTGTTTTTGATCCTTACCAAAGATCTAACCGATACATAAAATTACTTTTATCTTTCAGAATAAACCAGAAACCACATCAAATGGACTTCACACTTGGCCAAGTTACCTGACCGTCAAATGACGGACGTAATGAAATCCCCTAACTAAAATATTTAGCAAGAATAATATTATTGATGTAGAGTATTAAAGCCGCAATCACGGAAATGCGTTCATGTTTGCTTATGTTTTGCTGTGAATGAATTGCGGCGATCGAAGCTGATGAACGCTTAGTAACCATAACCATAATGAAATTGAAAATAATGTCTTGTGATTGCTTGCTTTAAATCTGATAAAATGTAAATTAAACGGATCGAAAAAAAAAATAAAATGATTATAAATATATAAAATAATTTTTTCTGTTAATCGGAAGAATTTCTTGATACGTGCAGATACTCCTTTTTTATTCCAAGGGGGGGGGGGGGACTTTTATATAAAAGGGTGTGGATGCTATTCGAAAACCAATCTGGACGTGGCCCAAGATTTTTTGACCCCTAAAAGATAGCATTTTTCATGCCTTATTGGTCTAGACAGTCAACACAGTATAAGAGTGTTTTTTATTTCTTCACGTGGAACCCTAAACGAGAACTCGACGACTATGCTTCAACGCATGAAATACCTACTCTGTCATACTTAACTCTAGCCTGAAAAAGGCGTCCCTTTCGGGCGGAATCTCCACTGTAGGGAGCACTTAGTATTACATCCCAAATACAACTGGTGGTCGCATGGTGAGGCACTTGCCTCGTCTAGTTTTTAACCCAAAATTAAAAACAAAATACGTTTAGTTGGCATACTAATCCCCGAACGAACGAGATTGATTTTACTCAAGAAGTTTTTTAGGAAAAAGGCTTAAAATTAGCTTCTAGATTTGACAATTTTCTGGGGGAGGGGCGCATGCTCCCAGACCACGCTCGCGCCTTCGGCGTTTGCAGATCCGTTACACCAAAACAGAATTTTTTTTCTTTTCATTTACGTACGTTTTCGTGTACTTTGAAAGCTAATTATAATGTCCATTTTTTGTCCACACGCTAAACGATAAAATTGTCCGCCATCTTGTTTTTTTAGAGTCAATTGTTACACTTGTCATAATTGAAAGAGAGACGTATTTCAAGCCCTTGAAATAACACTCTCTTCCAAATATGGCAAGTATTTGAGATAAATACAGCTCGTTTTAACCAATCAACCATTGAGAAATTTCTTAGCTTGTATTATAATGCTGATAACACTCGCCTATTTCACCGCCGTAACAGACTGCAGAAAAAAGTACTTGCAATTTAAAATAAATAAATAAATAAATAAATAAATTACCTTTATTTAGACACAGTGGTATTTAAAGCTAGAAGCTTGTGGGGCCGTGTATTCCCGATCGAATTGGAATTTGGAAGTGTTGGTTTTTATGGAGGGAGAAAAACTGGAGAACCAGGAGAAAAACCCTCGGAGCAAGGACGAGAACCAACAACAAACTCAACCGACATATGACGCCGGATCCAGGAATCGAACCCCGGGCCACATTGGTGGGAGACGAGCGCTCTCACCACTGCGCCACCCCTGCTCCCCTCCCCCTTAACGGTGTAGAATTGTCAGATCCCGATGAAATTTGCACTATTGAGTTTTGCAATGCTGAAAAAACCTTGTATAAATAGCTGGGACGGACAAGTCATTTTTGACAAAATTATGGCTGCTCAAAGTTGAGGGACACGTGAAAATAATTAGAACACTACACTATATCTCCAGTAATATATAGATTTAGGCAGGCCTAAAAGCGGAGCTCCCATTTATCATTAGCAAATAAGTAGCCACACTATTTCTAAGCTTATACGGTGGTACAAAATAAATTAGTTTTTAATCGCTCATGGTTAAACTTTTAAGTATAAAATATCTTACATGTAAAAACCTCTCATGGTTTTGTTGACGAAAGCGATGTCAACATATTTCGAGGTAAACCGAAATTGACGAGTGCACTTTATTGGGTTCCTCACGTGCGCACGTAGGAGCACACAACAGATATCTTTGTAAAACTTTTTACAACGTTTAGTGTACACTAATTAATACACCATGAGTTATTCAATGTAAAAAGGACCTTGATCTTGTTTTGATTTAATACAAAACAGTAAGAGCAAAAAATCAACTCAGGGCAAAAAAAAGTACAGAAAAACAAAGAAAATCGCTGCTAAACACAGTAAACCAAATAAACTCACACCACGGCAAACTGAGAAAATCACCGCAGCAAAACAAACTCTGAAAATTGATGGTGCCGGTTTTGTAAGTCAGATTTTGTGTAAGAATTGTGACAGTTTGTGATTTGGGAAGTGGTGCACGCTAACTTAGAATAAAGCTTACAATGTTGTTTTGAACCGTTCTCTGTCTTTTCGCTGCGGTTTGAGTTGCATGATAATAATCTAATTCTGTTTTATCGTATGCGTTGCTAAATACCTAAGGGAATTTTACGCAGAGAACTGATTCAATTTTCTTCATTTCTGGTAAGTAAATATGCGGTAGGAAAAGCCCGGGAGGTAGTCTGAACTCACTGAGCCAAACACGGGTAACTCACAACGAAATCGGCGAAATATATATTGGTTTACCCGTACAAGATTTCAAGATCATTTCAACGCACTCGCTGATAAGAGAAACAAAACAAATGCAATCGAGTATCAAAAAGAGCGGTTGGATAATAGATCACTTAAAAATATCTTGGTGTGCAGTATCGCTGAGTAGTTTTACTCGTTTTTGTTTGCAGGATTTTTACAAATCGAAATCGTGATTTTGATCCGTGAAGCTTAATAATTTAAGATTGTTTTCAAAAGCCAATAATGAACATCACAGTTAACTCGACTAACTAAAACACCAAACAATTAGTCCAAATGAAATATTTAATAAACAATGTCTGTATAAAATGTACAAACATGAACAACTTTGAGAGCAGCATTAATTGAATTGTAAATATTTACGAAAAGATGCGAAACCGACACAACTTCAAATTCGCTCATAAATGAAGTATAAACAGATTCTCATGCACAACAAAAAAGACTAATGCTTAGTGCATACATTTACGTTTGTTACCTCATGTTTGGAGAAGGCTTGTAAATTCTGCAGGGCTAAAATTTCAAACCAGCACAATAATATCGGAAGCGAACACGCCACTCGTTGTAAGCTTACTCCAACACCACCGACATATAAGTTAAAGTTATAAGTTATCGGCGAAGATCGATCTGTCCTTTCCTTTCGGTGTAGCTGTTAGGTCTGTTAGCAGTCTTTTGTCCATCACTTAGTGAACTTCACCGGCTCTGAGCTCGCTTTTATTCCAGTTCAATTAACTTTTCAGCAGCTTTTCAGCCAAGGTCAGCCGCAGTGCTTCAATTCTCGGTGTTTTCCGATGTATATCATATTCAAGTCGGCAATTATTTCGGATCATCCCGTTAAGCAGTTGTCCTAGTTCATTTGGCATGAGGTTTCCATAAAGTTGATGAGTAAATAGAGTGAGAAATATTCACGAAGCACTATGTTTTCCAGCATGCTCTCTTCACGTCTTTCATTCAGGTTAAAAGGTGAACAACGTACCAACTATTTTAGCGCCTTTTCATCCAATCGCTTCGTTTAAGTTGCAATGTAATGTCCAGATCATAAGAAAACGCGAGAAAAAACAACCTGAAGTGACACAGTGTTTTAACAAATTTCTACGACAAATAACTTAACTCTCGACAAACCAAAAAATGTTTTTGTGTTACTGTTTGCCAGAGAAGGACTCCAAATCAAGGACAAAGACAAACTCGTTCCCAGCCCTAATCCGTGCGTACGGACGTACGTGACATCCAAATTTTCTGGGCTTGATGGGTTACCAATTTCTATAGCAATGGTGCTCCGCCCGCGGGCGCCTTCGGCGCCCGCGGGAGCTCCGCTAATATCATGGGTGACAAATTACTCCTTATTTTGGCGCGAAATTTTAGCGTTAATTTATAATTTCACATGTGAAATTATAAAATTGCCATGGCAACGTTTCCCATGTCTCAGTGCCAAGATGACGTAAAGGATTTTAAAAGATGATCTTAAGGCTTAAACTTTGCACATTTTCACTTGAATTTCACCTTGGCCAGTTTGTTTGGTCGTCTTATGAACTTTTAGCGATAACATGAATGGCATTGAGCGCATTTTTGAGCGTTTACACGGGCGTCGTTACAAGCCGGTTCGTTCATGACGATAAAATAAACAAGTTACGAAACTACGATTGTAAGCGTAATTTGTCACCCATGATATTAAAAGGTAACCAAATGATATTCTCGTGAAATTAGGAAATAATTTCACTTGCGTTTTGTCAAAATTCTAATAATTTCCCGAGCCTGAAGGCTCGGGAAATTATTAGAATTTTGACAAAACGCGCGTGAAATTATTTCCTAATTTCACTCGTCACCATTTGATTACCCATACAAATAAATGCAACCGCACTTTGGGTATATGGCCAGGTGTTTAAAAGAAAGCCGTAAATCGGCAATCTTTAGTTTCATGAGCCTGGGATTTAAACGCGAATTCACACCTTAGATATGAATTTCCTGATTAAATCGGACTTCCTCTACGCGGTCGTCCAATCCTATTAATCATACGTATGTTTACAGACTGAAATGGACTCCACTTAGCCCTATAACCATTATATACTAGTAGAATTCTGCTAATTATTGATATTAATCATTAAGTTCTTTTCAGTTTAATGGGTTAGTGAAACAGACCATGAGTCTGTAGTTAAAACGATACTTTTATTAAGCAATAGACCACACTTTTTAGGGGTTTACCGGCGCAATAAACCCCTGCGAGATGTTGGGAAAACACGAGAACAGCTTGTAAATCACGAGCTGTCACGCGAGTGATCTTTTCGAGTGTTCCCCCAACATCCCACGGGCTTTATTGCGCCGGTAAACCCCTAGAAAGTGTGGTCTATTGCTTTTATTAAATAACTATGGAAAACGGTTTCTAAAGAAATGGTTATCTTTTTTTTTCATTTCGTGATCAAGTGTCTTATTCTCAACACGTTCATCGAATTGAGCGGTAAACCAATCACAGAGGCTGGAAGAATAATCAAAGGCCCTTTGGGCTGTCTCGTGTCAGTCAAAAAGAGATTAAAATATACTTTACTAAATAGTTATTATAAAAGTAAATGTTTTGCTAGGCCGCAAAAAGCTTGTATGTTATTTACGCTTGCAATATTTACAGGGAGTTCATTTAAGACTTTCGCGCCACTAAAAAAATTGGTGTTCTTAGAAAATTTACGATATCCGGGGATAGGGAAAGCAGAGACGGGGGAACATTTTGCTGGGATAATATTTAGTCTTCTTTTTCCATTCGCGGGAAATAAAAATGGCGAACAGGCGGGAAAACAAAATGACAGAGCACATATTATTTATGATTTTTACCAAAAAACGTCCTTCTTCTCTGATTTCCGACGCAAACTGAACGCAAGAGGAATTGAGCGTTATTCGAAGCACTCGTCCCCCACTTCACCTCCTTGCGCCGACGTTTTGAGCTGTTTTCCATTTCTTTTGTTATTGCCCGTTTTTAACGATCAAAGAACAATATCAGAAAATAGAGTATTTCATACATGTTTCTTGTGACGAAAACGCTGAAAATAGAAATGCCGATATGTTTGTAACGAACGTTTTACACATACCCAGGCAAATAGCAGTCCCAAGGTAAATAACACCAAGGTAAACTCACCGCGGGAATACGTTACCGAGGTGTTTGCGGTCACACACTTAGCACTTTACCAAGGTCAATTTTTCATACTGTTTTCGGCGCGAATTGCGAAAATGGATAATTCGAGGGTGCTTGCTTAGCATCATCTCGCTTTTATTTTTTTATTTTTTTTTTTTTTAACATTTTTTTTTATTGAAATTTTTACACACTACGTACAAAACTAATACAGGTACACTATTTTACAATTCATTACAGTTCCTTACTCTAAATTACGATACAAATACAAATGCCACACTACTTACAAAAAAAACAGCTACACTACTAATATTAAATAATAAACTGCATAAAAAGAGAAAAACTTTTTATCTAAGGTCGAAAATTCAGAAAACAGAAAGTACAAAGTTAGGCCTACTTAATTATCATTAACCATATATTGGTTATATAGAAGTTATCAAGAAAGCCAAGAGAGAAGGTGATCCCACTTTTTGTAATGATTAATTAGAATTCCGTTCTTTTTTGCTATATATAATTCCAATTTATAAGTTGCTTTTAACTTAGCTTTGAAGACTGTGAGTGATGGACTGGCCTTGGAGAATTTACACTTGTAGATAAAGTATTTAGCCAGCAAAATAATATGATTAACCAAAAGAAAATCTTTGTCAAGGTCAAATTTTCCAAAAAGAATGTCCAAATGAGAGACATTAAGCAAAATATTTACTTCATCCACGAGCCAAGATAAGAGTTCTTTCCAAAAGAATGTTGATGACTTACAAAAATACAATAAATGCTCCAGGGATTCCTCTTCTTCATTACAGAAAACACATAATGGGGATTCCACCATTTTGAACTGGTAAAGTTTCTTATTGGTGAAAACAATGAGGTTTAATAATTTATATTGAAATTCTCTGAGTTTTGTATCCAAAGTAGTTTCAAAAGCTAACGAATATAACCTTTTCCAGTCTATAGAAAGATCCGGGTATTTACTCAAAATTTTAGCTTTAGCCGAGGCTGTAGTTTGCTTAACAGAACGAAATTCCCTATAAACCAATTTGGATGTGACATTACCAAGGTCAATCGTTTTACCAGCAATTGTTAATACAAAACAAGTTTGATCCAACGTAGAAGGGGCACAATAAGGGTTTGTTTTAATTATAGAACGCCATTCATTTGGGATAGCATCAATAACCCCCATTAGGGAAAAAAGGTAACCAGGAGATAAAGAGGAACTGAGAATTTTGTCACTTTTAAGAAAAATACCTTCCTTTGAAACAAGATCGCCAACTTTAAGAACTCCTTGCTTATAGAAAATCGGTTGAAAAATAGATTTTCCCTCACTCAAAATATACTTATTGTTCCAGATAATTTGGTTCATTATCCCTTTATAGGTTGTCGAATCACAATTAGTCCTAGAAGACCAGGCTTGCAAGCACTCCTTATAAAAGACGGGAAGTGAAATGGATAATTTCCGACAATCAAAATTACAATGTAACAAAAATTTCCCGCCAACTTTCTTGAGATAAAAATCCAGAACATACTTCCAAGGACTTTCATACTTCTCAATGTATTTCTTCAGACAAATGATTCGTTGAGCAAAGATCATAGATTCAAGATCCAGCATTTTCAAACCTCCGTCCTCTATGTCATTAATTAAGGCTGAGCGTTTGATTTTATCTTTGCCCTTCCAGATAAAGGAATAAAGTTCTTTATTAATTTCTTTAATAAATTCACTTGACAATGAAATTAGACCTGCCTTGGACATAATTTTGGGTATGGCGAAAGACTTAACAATTTGTATTCTGCCGATGAGCGTCAGACCTCTCCATTTCCACATATTTAATACTTTTTTAATTGATTTAAGGGCAGAGTCAAAGTTGGATTTATTCCTCGACACGTTATTGTAGTCAAAGTGCACACCAAGAATTTTGATAGAAGTTTTAAATTCATGAGGGTACATTTCACGCTCTAATTTCCTTGTACCAATACTGAAAAATTCAGTCTTCTCCTCATTAACTTGGAGACCAGAACATTTCGAGAAAGCACTAAGACAATCTCGTAAGCAATCATAGGAGGATCTATTTCGGAGAAAGCAAGTCAGGTCGTCCGCGAAAAGGGACAATTTAACCTCTAAATTATCAATTTGAATACCCTGAATTTTTTCATTTTGTCGAATACTACATGCAAGAATTTCCAATCCTAATATGAAGAGAAGAGGTGATAATGGGTCGCCTTGCCGCACCCCACGACCAACTGCGAAATAATCTGATGAAAAGCCATTATTAATGATGCAACTTGATATATTTGAGTAAAAAGTACGGATCCATTGGATAAAAGATGGCCCAAAATTAAATGCGTGCAAAACTTTTAAAAGATAAGAATGATCAAGAGAGTCAAATGCTTTCTCGAAATCAATAGCAACAAGAATGCCCGACATTTTCTTACATTTGGTGTATTCCAAAATATCCTCAATGGTTCTGACCGCGTCAAAAATCGACTGTCCTTTCACGTACGCATTTTGATTGTAATGTATTAACCCAGGTAAGATTGGTTCCAGTCGTTTGGCTAACGTTTTGGAAGCGATTTTAATGTCAACATTGATAAGTGAAATGGGACGCCAATTTTTTATCAACCTTTTATCCTTGCCCTTCTTTTCCAACAAAGTAATTACAGCTTGTTTTTGCGAATTGGAAAGCTCGCCATGTTCATGTGCATAATTATAACAATCAACCAGGTGTTTGCCCAAAAGCGGCCAAAACACTAAATAAAATTCTACCGTGAGACCATCATTCCCTGGGGTTTTGTTCTTTTGAAAAGTTTTTAAAGTATTAAAGCATTCGCCTACCGTTAATTTTTCGTCACATCTGTTCCTTTGTTCCACAGTCAATTTAGGGATATGTACATTACTCAGAAGTGAATCTGTCAAGGCATTACTGTTTTCATTGGATCTATTTTGATAAAGATCAGAATAAAAGGAACGAAGTTCTTTCATAATCACTTGAGGGTCTGAAGTTGAGGATTCGTCATCTTTGAATAATTTCCGAATTGAACTTTTTTTACCTCTGGAACTTTCTAAATTTAAGAAATATTTACTGCTTTTTTCACCTTGTTCGTACCAGGTGGCTCGAGTTCGTATTATTGCCCCCTGGGTGATGTAGTCATTCTGGAGCTCATACTCTGTTTTTATAACTTCAAACATATTCATATTTTCTGGCGAGGGATCTTGATCACACATTTTTTGGCAGTCGTTAAGTCTTGCCTCTAAAGTTGCCATTTTTGACCTTCGCTCTTTAGCCTTCATCTTACTATAAAACATGCTTTCTTGGCGAATCTTGTACTTCATCAGATCCCAAAAGAGCCTTGGATCTTTGACTTCTTTAAATTCATCGTGCCATAATGGGTATTTCGTATTAATCAAGGACACGTATTCCTTATCATCCAATAAGCTAGAATTAAGCTTCCAATAAGAAGGACCTCGGGGTCCATTTTCAGTTCCATTCAAAGATAGCACAATTGCGGAATGGTCGGATTTAAGCGATGGAATGACATCAACATTATCAATATCCTCCTGCATACCACTACTTACTAGCCAGTAGTCCAGCCTCCTCTGAATTACGGGAGTCTTCTGACGCCAAGTAAAACGTTTTTCCTTTGGGTTTCTAATCCTCCATATATCAACTAAATCATTGATAATACATATGTTTTCTATTGTCTTAACTGATTCTTTTCGTTTTGGATTTCCGCCATTACCATCCAAATCGGGGTCAAAAATTGCGTTAAAATCCCCACCAATTACAATATTACAATCGTCCTCTAAACAAAACTTGTCCAGTTCTTCTCCAATTTCTTCAAAAAAGGTTAATTGTTCGTTTGTTTTGTTTGGGGCATACAGGTTGACAAAAAGAAAGGGATAATCTTGAACCTTTGCTTCTATAAAGATAAAACGCCCATCTTTGTCAATTTTTGAGGATTTCAGTTCGAATTCCAAATTATTTTTAATAAGAATGAGGACGCCCTTACTATGAACCGTACCATGAGAGAAAAACATTTCGCCTTTCCATTGAGATTTCCAAATATTTTCCACCTCAAGAGTGCTATACGATTCTTGCAAAAAACAAATATCCGCATTATTTTTCATTAACCACCCAAACAATGCCTTCCGTTTCTCAAAAGACCGAATCCCCCGAGCATTTAAAGACAATAACTTAAAGTTAATATTTTTAGGAGCCATATTTAAATGATAATCCATTCAAAAACCACCCATTTAAACAAGTAGATTCATTGGCTGTATAGCCAGCTTTAAGTGAGAATAACCTTAAATTTGCATTTGACCTTATGTTAAACCAACGTTTTATGCAATTAATTACATCACGAAAAAAGACAACAACATGCAAAACAAAACACTGAAAACTGGAAAACATATTCAACAGCAGCCAGAAAATACTGCTTTGCTGCTGTGGATCGAATCGAGAATAGTAACTGAAACACCGAACGGACTTACTCAAGAAAGAAAACAACTATCCCTATCGTGTTACGTGTCAGCTCTCCAACCAAAACGCTACATACTTCACGGCCTATTTATAAAGTGAAAAGATAGATGTTACCTTCCCTGTAGCAGTAAACCTTATAAATTCATATAGTCAAAAAGTTCCACTAAGCACCATTACAACTTTCAACTTGAAATTCTTTCTATTAATTTTAAATGACTATCGAAAAACATCTAAGACTACGAAGGCTACCCCAACCAGTTTATAATGGCACCAAAACTCCGTCAATGTAAAGCTTATCGGGCTCTGCACGGCTGAAATATGCAAGCTTACCGGATTTTCTCGCCTCTAACAACTTCTTCGACTGATCCCCGCGCCTTTTAACGATCTCCTTCGGCAAATCCGCTGATATGCGAAACTCGGAATCTTTCAAAAGACTCGTCTTGGAGAAGATGAATTCTCGATCTTGATATCGCAAAAACCTCGCTATTATCGGTCGTGACCTTCCATCTTCGTTTGTTTTCCCCACTCTATGCACCCGTTGGAACTCAATTTGTTGAATTTCGTCTGGCTGAATACAGAGCACCTGCTCAAAGAATCCTCGAAGAGTAGAGCGGGCATCTTCCTTTCCCTCAGGCAATTCTTTAATACCGTAAAAGCGAAGATTTTCGCGCCGTTGGTAAACCTCTGCGTATAATAATTTGTCCTGCAACTCCTTATATTTGTCATCGCAGTATTTCTTCACGCCATCACCGGCGGTCTTACTTTCTTCGACAATGGTATTCAAAGCTTGAAGACCATCCTGCATTTCATTAATGGCGACCTTCGACTTCTTTTGGTGTTGCTCGAGCGTTTCAACTCTACTTTGTACCTTGTTAAGATTCTCTTCTAAGCTTTTGACTACTGCACCTATTGACTCCAGTTTCAAGTTCACGGCCTCGAGACTTGAAAGAATAAGGTCAATTTTTTTACCAAGATCGACGTGAGTCATTTCCACGTGTTTGGAAATTATGTCACCCGAAGAAGACGCCAAGTCAGCTTTCAAAGGCTTGTCTCTTGATCTTTTTTCTTCTGGAGACCTGAGCTCGTTATCAGAGATGCTTGAATCACTTCCACGCTCTTTTCGCTTAAGATTTGAAGTCTCGTCAGCCATAAAGCATTAGTAAAAACATTTGAATACGGAGAGCTTCACGAACACAACTATCCGCTCAGCATGCCTCGACCCAGTCCCTCATCTCGCTTTTAGAGTATAAATAATAAAAGCGTCATCTCGCTTTTATTATTTATACTCTTTCGACCGTATTCTACTGCTCTGTTATGTCAGTATTTCAGACAGCGAAATAGAAGGCGAAGACTCCGTTTATATAAATCTCTTTGTTAGATTTTTCTAAACCTTGAGATGAAATCGAAATACATATAAGAAAACGCACTATAGATCTTCCTTGACTAGTGTAGTATTTAAACGCCAAATTTCCAAAAAAAAAATAGCATTTACTTACAATTCAGCAAGCCATCAAGCTATGATTCTAAGAAAGACCACGTTTTTGCTGCCTTGAACACGCAAAGTTGGCCTCAGGAAATCTAAACCTCATGCCATCATATTTAATTTCAAATTTCTCTGTTTATTTTATTTGCTTATCTTTGAGGTTTGCCTCGCGATTGGTCATTTTATCTTGGGGTACTTGGAAAACCTACCTATTTGCCTCGGTAACTTTCATGGGCGATTCTTTTGTTCTTTTTCACACCGCCATAAATTTACCTTGGGGGAACATTTTGCTGAGATAATTTTTAGTCTTTTTTTCATAAGCGGGAAATAAAAATGGCGAACAGGCCATGAAAATGACAAAACACCCGGGAAAACAAAATTACAAAGCACGCGGAAAAACAAAATGACAGAGCACATATTATTTATGATATTTACCAAAAAAAACGTCCTCAATATTTGTGAGTTTCCCGAGGTAAAGAGCCCTTTTACCATGTTAAAAGGACGATGTGTAACCGCAACTATATAAATTTGACACACTACACTATTAACCTATTCCGTACTTGAAACCCTACACCGCTACACAGATCAAGCAATTTGTTCCAGTCAAATTTTCTTAATTACATTTTATGCAGTTACGAAAAAACTTTCCGTAAAGATTCTCGCATCGCGACTGCATAAAAACACAAAATCCCGCTCCGGCTCTTTCTTGAAATTCCCGCTTACCGCTCCTGTTTTCAGCTCCCATCCCGGCCGAATATCACCACATCTTCTTATCTGGGTTTCTTAGCGTGAGGTCTGTCTTTGACCTTGTTAAAAGGCAACTCTTGGGAAATTTACCCGATTTTTTTATTTTTTTCTATAAGTTGTTTATAGCAACAGGAATCTTTAGAAGGTAAAATTTTTTAGATATCGGCCAAAATGAATTTACTACGAATTTTCTTTTACGCCAATTTGGCGGCCATTTTGAAACCGTTCGGATTTTGGTACGTCACGTGATGCTACGTCACAGGTGTGGAAGGCAGATTTGCTTTTGCTTCTGATAAGAGGAAAACACGCCAAGCTTCTCTTCATAAATGAGAATGACAAGGAGAGAAAGACCCTATGCGGTTCAATGATGTCCAAGATAAAAAAGGTAGTGCTTCAGTGCTTAAGGAGGCTCACAACGGTTTCCAGCAATTTCAAGCTCTTAAACTTTGATGTGCCAGTACTACAAATCTTTATCAGTTGCTGCTGAAATAATGATATCGAACAAATGTCCAATCATTGCTGAATACGTTGTGGTCATTTTCATGACGTCATTGGTTACTATAGCAACGGTTTTACCCGTTAAAAACACCCTTAATTTTCCCTTTAAGTGCTTATAACTCAAAAACGAGTCCGGTGACCCCCATTTTTTATTATTGAATAATGATTGGCATGTTAAGATGCAACTTTTTGCAAAGTTAAAAAAAATTTCCCCGGAGCAGTTTCAGAGCCACCTTAAATTTCCGAAAATTTAAGGTGGCTTTGAAACTGCTCCGGGGAAATTTTTTTAACTTTGCAAAAAATTGCATCTTAACATGCCAATCATTATTCAATAATAAAAAACGGGGGTCACCGGACTCGTTTTTGAGTTATAAGCACTTAAAGGGAAAATTAATAGTGTTTTTAACGGGTAAAACTGTTGCTATAGTAACCAATGACGTCATGAAAATGACCACAACTTATTCAGCAATGATTGGACATTTGTTCGATAGCATTATTGTAGCAGCAACTGATAAAGATTTGTAGTACTGACCCATCAAAGTTTAAGAGCTGGAAAGTGCTGGAAACCGTTGCGAGCCTCCTTAAATATGAAAGGAAATAAACTTAAAAAGAGTAAATCATGTGTTTGTGAAACGAAACAAATCCGTCAGATTGATCGGCCTTCTAAGGTCAGCAAATGTACATAGCTTTATAATACGATGCATCCTCTCTTGCATCATATCGTGATAAAGATGCCTTTTGTCTGGAGTAGATAGTAAATTGAAAAGGGTCTGCGAGTGCTGACTCCCATAATTTGTCAGAAATCTCTTCATTTATGAGCAGGAATACTGAGCCTCTATATGTCCTATATGTAAGCGAAATCCACGCGTTCGGAAACAGACCGATATATTTTGATTCTGTTGTTGAGAAATTTGTAGCCACCCTCAGATTTCTCCTGCTGTTAATTGGCAAAATAGAAAGCAATTCCCACCAGCAAATGTAGTGTTTCTTTGAAGTATATGCCTTCGAAAGGCGCGCGTGATTTGCGTGCAGGTCAGTACTGTGCAATAAGAAGCCACTACCCCGCGCGCTAGCAGAGGCGCTCTCGCGGGATATAAAATTATACGAAGAAATGGGGAATCAAATATAAAACAATATCCGGATAACTAAGAGAAGAAGTGTTGCGTGAAGTACTTGTTCTGTGATTCCTTTTGAGAAACAATTGTTGTAAATTAGGCAACCTGGGGTGTAGCATGAAACCCGGGTATGAAAGCGTGTCACGCTCTTTCCCTTCACCCTCCCTAGCCTGACCACGAAAGAGTTTCGTGTGCAGATTCGAGCAGATGTCAGTTGACGAGATAACTAAAGGAAAACATGCCAAAAGTTGTAAGACACGAAGAGCGCAACGACCATTTCAAATGCAAACGATGAATTAAAACGCAAGCAAACGCGAAAGTAATAAGGAGCCAAACACAGCACAATTTTCGATTTTCGTGGGGGTGCTTTTCGCAAAAAGATAATAAATTGCAAAATAAAAACATGACAAATTAATTATACCGATAAATATAAAATCACGCACTGCAGCGTCGTGTAATAGTCCCGGTGGCAGTAATCACTTTACAAAATCATTCTACAGTTTTACGCATACAAGCACGAACAACTTTGAACAAAGTTTCCTCGAGGCAAGTTGTTTCAACTACAGAAAGCGCAAACTCCCTTCTCCCAACAAAAGAAGGGGCGTTACTAAACACCGGAACGGAACGGAATGACCGGAATGAACCGGAATGAGCCGGAATGGACCGGAATGGACCGGAATGATACCGGAATGGACGGAATGAGACCGGAATGAGACCGGAATGGACCGGAAGTGACCGGAATGGACCGGAACGGAACGGAATGAACCGGAATAAACCGGAATAAGGAGGAATGGACCGGAATGGACCGGAATGATACCGGAATGATACCGAAATGGATCGGAATGAGACCGGAATGAGACCGGAATGGACCGGAATGAGATTCATTTTACAAAACACACTCATGTGAGCGACTGGTTTTCAAAAAACATTTCTCCGTGTGCTTGTTTTAAAGTTCCTTTGTTGTGGGTCGGGAGAGATGAAGTCGCTTTTGCAATGATATTCCTGATTATTTTGAGTACCCGTTCTATTGGAAAGCAGCCACTTCAGTAAGAGAAGTGTTCGGGGTGGGTATGGATATGTTGAAAGTGTGACGCACAATATAAATTGATTCTATATAATCGCTTATTCTTTAGCTGAACTCAAAAAACTAAATAATTCGAGTCGCACCAAGAGTCGCACATGAAATGAATATAATTCATTACATTTCCAACATTTCAACTTGTGTTTGGATGGAACAGTTTGCCTTTTTTACACTACGAGATACGATCGAAATGTTGTTGCACAATTTCAAAAATGCTATCGATGAGTTTCCTTGACAACATACGTGTATTATGTTTGAGTACAGACAAGTGATTTATTCGTGGTAATAGTTTATCATTTTCACATGTTCGAGCTTCGACGCTAGGTAGAGACATTTGTGATCCAAAATGTAATTCCAACTCCTAAGTTGTACTATCAGCGCGTATTTTCCTTGTCAAGTAAGTTCAATAGTTTATAGTAATAACAAAAGGAATAATTCGTTATCTTATTATTCCTGGCAACAAGTTTATGGTAATCATGGTTATAACTAGTAACTTTGGTCTCTTATGCATACGTACGTTACCTTCTGGGGTGTACAACAAGACGATTACTGGAAAGCAGAAAAGACCAACACCTAGAATGCCTTTGATTAAACAACTACCGAACGTGCACATTAGCTAGACGACCGCTAATCAGTGCACGCTCCTTGATAAAATGTGACCCTTTATGACTACTTGGACAAAAACTCGACAATATTGTTGTATTATAACTGAAAACCATGGCCAGAAATCTCGGTCATTACGCACACATAACTCAGTGTTCCGATAAAAACAAAAATGAAATTAAAATAGTTAAATTAGATTAGGTCTCCAAATTTTTTATCACTTTTTTCCTGTGACGAACTAAGTTTCTTTACCTCAACGTTTTATTTTGAAAAAAAATAAACGTAAAAAAATAACAAAATACTCTTACTAATAGAATTATTTGAACGGTCAATGACTGAAAGTCAGCTTTCAGAAACTCGTTTTTTTATAAAAAGAAATGTTTTTGAAAACCAGTCACTGACATCAGTGAGTTTTATAAAATAAATCTAATTCCGGTCCATTCCGGTCCATTCCGGTCTCATTCCGGTCCATTCCAGCTTATTCCGGTTTATTCCAGTTCATTCCGTTCCGTTCCGGTCCATTCCGGTCCATTCCGGTCCATTCCGGTCTCATTCCGGTCCATTCCGGTCCATTCCGGCTTATTCCGGTTTATTCCGGTTCATTCCGTTCCGTTCCGGTCCATTCCGGTCCATTCCGGTCTCATTCCGGTCTCATTCCGTCCATTCCGGTATCATTCCAGTATCGTTCCGGTCCATTCCGGTCCATTCCGGTCCATTCCGGCTCATTCCAATTCATTCCGGTCATTCCGTTCCGTTCCGGTGTTTAGTAACGCCCACAAAAGAATTAAGTGAAGAGACCCAGCAGAGTTTTGTCCACATTTAACTGCAATCCTGAGTATGTCCTAGATAAAATCTGCCGCAGAATTTCGAGCATTATAGTCTAGTTTCGGTAGCTGGCATTTCGCCGGCAGAATTCTTCGTTTTCGAGCAGAATTTAAAAAATCGGTAACACAAACGAGACAAAGAATTTAACTTGCGTTTCTGTATTTGCAAGCTTTCAAACGCACAAGATAGATAGTGTACATTAGGCTGAAGCTCAAAAGGTCAAAACCTATTGTGATAAACATGAGCAAAAATATTTGAAGACCGAATATAAACAACAGAATGCAGGTTGTATAAAAGCATGTTTAATTAAGCTTCTCGCGTACATGCAAATAATAACAAGGCTTTTCAGGTTTGACTTAGCTCACAAACAACTGGCCGAGGTAATAGAGAAAGAAACTGTACATTTAGGACTTCAATTCACTCACCATTCGTCGCCGTCGGCGGTGAGGAGGTTCGATATTTTACACCCTTTCTCTGTCTCGCTGTTTTTCCCTGGAGGCTCAAAACGCCAGGGTTAAAATACCATAGAAGGTTGTTAATCATCCCCTGACATATCCCCTCCTATAGCTCTCTAAAAATCAGTGGAGTCGCTAGCAGAAGTTGAGCTCTCACTGCAAGAATTTGAGTCAGCCATGTTCGTGACTTGTTGCGGTTCCACACCTGTGACGTATCACATCTCGTGATCATAATCGAAGCATTCATGGCGAAATGTCACAAAAGCGGTAAAATACGAAGTTTTACGTTAAAATTAACCGGTAAAAAAGCTTCTGAATTCAAATTTTTTGCTTCCTGTGTAATTTTGGAAACATTCGGAAGCTTTTACTGAAATATAGTTTTCTAGCCAAGAGTTGCCCTTTAACTTTTGAGATGTTTGTAAGATAAGTCAAGCTTAAGGCTTTTTTTAGCCCCCTAATGCAGCCGACTTAAAATGATTTTATCTCAGCGTACTGATAAACATTTCTCGATGATCACCAATTCTACTGGCAAGAAGCATGCCATCGCCTCAGTCTTCAGTTGCAAGTGATGTCGAAGTACTTGCTACGGCAAACACAAAACGAAAAAACCTCGCGTTAAGTCTGCTGATAGGACTGAGAAAGAAACGCACGAACTTCTTGAAGCGTGGGCCCCCAAATTCAGTAAGCTGTGGGGAGTTTCACAAAGAAAAAAAATAAAAATCTGGAACGATATCTATTCTTCGTATAAAGAAAGGTGTCCAGAAAGCCAGACAATGCTACAGCAGGTGAAAAAACGGCAGCAGAATCTAGAGTACGAGTTCAAGCAGCGATCTCGCTCGACTGGAGAAGATGGAATTCAGAAAATTAAAGAAGGCTTCCCCTATTTCAACATCCTGAGTAAAGAAAGGCGAGAAAGTACGACTCCAGACTGGCATGCAGAGTTCTTTTATTGAAATGTGTGAAAAGAGTATGGAACAGGACAACGCAAGATTTGAACGATCAGCTGAAATGTTCCGTGACGCCCAGAGCAGGCAAATGGAACAAACAAACGCCATAGTTGACATTTTTAAAGATTTAGCATCAAAATAATTGTCTTTATCTAATCGTTTATCTTCTGTTATTGAAACGATACATACAATTGTTGTGCAAAACTCACGTAGCAATCATAGTCTTTTTTAGGATGCTCGTTTTTTGTCCAACCTTTTTCAAGGCAATTCTCCAACGAACTTTCAACATGCCAAATGCTCGTTTGACCACTGCAGATCGTAGCGCACCGAACTTTAGGTTTTAAACCTTCTCTGCTCCTGAGTCAGGCGTCCTCTGTCCGGCTTGGGTTTCACTAGCCAGTTCGTTAGTGAATAGGCACTGCATGTCGCCAGCTAAAAGGGGGCCTTATTTCTGTTCCATTTATATTGCCTGTTGGACCACTAAGAATTTGCGTTCGCTGCAAGTTCATAAATCAAACTCTCTTTCCTAATTGTCTCAATCATTCCATTTAAAAAATGTACAAAAATTTCATCTAATAAAACTGCTCAAATTTAATACATCTCATTTCACTGCTTTACATTCTACGCCGTGATTTTCCCTTAAATTAAAGTTCAATTCTGTTCAACTAAAAAGCCATTTATAATAAACACTCCCAACCGACAAACGATTACAATGAACCAGTAGAAAAGCAAAAAACTTTCAATGCAGCAATATTTTTGAACTCCTACTTATAAACAAAAATTATTTGTTCTTTCACAACACGCACAAAATCCGGCGGCCTCACAAAGCAAATCTTGACATGGCGGGAAAAATATTGACATGGCGGGAAAATTCCGCGGCCTCACAAAGCAAACGCGCATGGAATGCACCTTGGAATGCACCTTCTCCCCCTCGCATATTCTCGTGTCGTCATGACAACGTCATGACGACACGAGACAAAAAGGAAAGGGAGAAGGCAAACGGTTAACGGATAAAATGTATTTAACGATTTAAAGTTGCTTTTACGAGGAAATTTTGCACACTGTGGCCGAAGTATTTCATCACGAAAGCAAACGACTGCACGGAAAGTTTGCAAGTTTACAAACCTCACAGACTGCCGAAGGTTTTTAGAATAAAGGTTAGTTTCAGAAACTCTGCTTCGGAAATTTTATTTCGAACTTATTTGTTACGTAATTTTTCGTTTTTGCCGAATGACAGACTTTACAGAAAGCACTGGGATTGCATAAAACTAGAATTAATTCAATCGCCTACAAGCCAGCGTGAGTTTCCGCATCAAGATAATTCAATTCAAGTAAGCTTTCATCGCGATCAATTTGAGGTAGTTTTTTTTTTTCTTTCAAATAAGGTTTTCGAATAAATGTTGAATGAAAAGATATCCATTCCATTAATTTTATTCTAGCCTGGTTAAAGCGTAACTGTTTATTGTGTTCCTTCTCATATGATTGCTTCTGCGTTTTGTTCTGTTTTGTTTTATTTTCCTCTTGCTCTTTTTATTTTTCGCTACAACTCCGGTGGTACGGCAAAATTCATTGCAGTGAACCACCCTCCGTAAATATTCATTATGATCATTTATGAGAATCATATCCTCTGTTTTAATCATCAGATTAACCAAACGTCTCAGACCAAACGTTTTCCTTACGGGTCGATCGTAGTGCTGCCTTGTCGGGGAGCGGGAGTTAACCGGTACATCAGAACAAAGGTTTTTGGCCTTCTTGACCAATCAGAGTGCGCGTAGTGTCTGAGGTTAGTTCATAAATGTCGATAAACTACCTCACTGGTGCAAATATAATAGCATTTACTGTTATCTCAATTTGATTTTCTTTCTGTACTCTTTGATTCGCACGTCAGTCAACTTTACAGATAAGCAACTGACACAGCGTGGATTGATCTTTCCATAGGACTGTGCATTTTGTATATCGACTGCATTCTGACAGAGCTAATCGAAAAAAACACGCTCCGTTTTTGGTGCAAAATCGGTGCATAAACAGGCCAACACACCTGTAATTGATCAACGTCCCCATTTCAGGGTTTACCAATGATTTCGTCCAAACTTTTCCTGCCAGAAAGAAGGATGTGGAGAGTAGAAAGGAACGAGGATAAGAAACCAGGAAAAAAAGACGGAAAAGGAGCAAGAGGAAATTTGGAACGGTTTCAGCCAAAAAAAGTCCAAATTTTGGCTTAAGCACATGCACCAAAGTGAAATATTGTACATTGTTACACGGAATCTCTATCAAAATGTTGCTGCAATGTGAAAAAGTGCTTTAATAGCAAATTTTGGACAAAATTAGCATCGTAACAACAAAAATTTGGTTAAACGGTTAGGGAAATTGGGGAAATTCAGCAGCGAAATTCAGCAGCGAAAGGGTTAAGGAACTAATAATAAGGAACTATATTAAGGACAAAAGATAAGAGGAGAACCTTATAGTTAAAGTTAGGCTAGGAAATCGCAAACTAATAACTGAACTCGGTAGTTGTAACTAAACTGCTAAGACCACTGTAGGAGTAGAGTTATTTTATCGAACCTGTGTAATATCGTCTAACAATAATAAGCAGTACCAAGAAGTCAAAACTCAACAAGAGAGTACCATGGCATAAGTTTCATACTTGTAGTTAATTGTGAGGGTCCCACTTGTAGATGCAATCAAATCGAAGATGAAACCTATCAAGTCAAACTTATCCAACTCTTAGAGGGTCTCAATGGGGTGGTTCCTGTTATGGTTAACGGTTAAAATTTTGGCTTTTTTACGGCTAACGGTTAATTTTTTTCCATTACGGTAAACAAGTTAAATATTAACTTTCACTGTGTTTTAAAAGTTAATTTCCATTGATGAAGAACATATTTTAGGTCTTAGGCCATTCTGGGACGATGAAGTGAACAATTCTGTTTTATTTATAATTACTGATCGGTATTTTTACGGTTAACATAATTTACGGCGAATAGTTAAAATTTTCCAACTTTTACGCGTAACGGTTAAATTTTTGGCCATTTTACGGCTAACGGTTAACCCTATTGAGACCCTCCTCTTAGGCATGATTTCTGTTTTAGAAAAATATGCAATCACGTACCATAAATTAATTAAAAAACGGCTATAAACCATAGAAATTACAAAAGAACTGATGACCTCTCGTATCTGTTTTAACAACAGGCAGACACATTTTTCGCAAAATAGGAAAATGTGAGATTTTGCCTATTTTAAAAATAGCTCAAAATCTGTCTTACAGATTTTTATTATTAAATCTACTAGTGCCCAGTCTCCTTTTAAGCACTCAGTCGTTCATTTTGGCTGTTTATTAGCATTTTTACTGTTCAAATGTTGCATAGGATCGTTGTACGCTGTAACAAACGGTAACAAGGCAAAGACAAAAACATTTCTGAACCTTTTATAAAAGGGTTAAAAGTTGGGCTCATTTACCCACTCAAAACTGTAGTAAGCCACCTTAATTTTACCTTTATTGATAACTTTATACACAATATATATACACAATACTGTCGGTTAATTTGATTATGCAAAGCGCCACTTGTTATTATTGTTCGCGCTTACTAACTCTTCGTGCTTTTCTATTTTACAATATGCAGATAAAAATCAACCAATGCCTGGGCGGTATGCTCGGCTTGGGATCTGACTATAACTTACAATAGATGAGACTCGATATGGAGATTTCAATAATCATACGCGTGGCGCATTTTCTTCAGCTTCTGACACTGTTCTATATCGGCGGCTATTAATTACACCTCTGAATCCAGTGAAAGGAAAGATACAGTCAAATTCAATACAACCCACTTATGTCCAGGATTGAACGCAAGTATTGTTTAATAAGTACTTCATCTTTGACTGCGTTGTTTCACATTTCCATATTACTTCATATTTGACAGAATTAGGTGTGTTTTGGTGAACTTTTATTGAAGAGGACACTTTGGGATGTCTATCATAAAGAACGTGCATCTCATTAGCGTTCAATCCTGGACATATCTGAGCGACTGGAGCACTTTCCATTTGTGTGGAAAAACAGGTGAGAATTTTCCGACAAAACAAATGGAACAGTACGATTTCTTAACAAACACAACCCAAAGGGACAAGTACGTGTGTACCATTTGAAAAACTTTACAGTGGAAAGCCGGTTCGTTTCATTTCATTTCCCACTGGAACGGCCGCGTAATTTCATCGAGAAGCCTGGTAACAGTAGGGTGAGAAACAAAATGGTACAGCGATATTCCGAGCATTTCAGTAAACACGAGAAGAAAGGAATGATATAATTTCCTTTTTTTAAAAAAAATTTCCAGTGCAGAAGGCCCGTCCATTTGATTTTTCACCCAACAACTGGTTTTTCCCACCGAAATGGAAAGCGCCTCAGGTAAACGTCGTTTAAACGTTGAAATGTTCTCAACATTGTTTCACTCCCAAAAATTTTTGTGCAAAAATGCTCATCACAAAAAGCGACATTTAGTCCAAAAGCGTTTCGTCAACTCT
This sequence comes from Meandrina meandrites, assembly GCA_963693305.1. Taxonomy (NCBI): domain Eukaryota; kingdom Metazoa; phylum Cnidaria; class Anthozoa; order Scleractinia; family Meandrinidae; genus Meandrina; species Meandrina meandrites. Next base: position 27,071,405 of record OY855911.1, on the reverse strand, counting down.
TCTAGCTATAAAAAAATCTTAGTGAGAAAGGTAAGGGGCACAATTTGTAATGGAACTGCAATCGGTCCATTGCATGTCAGGCATAAGATCTTGGCTGCAGGAAGACCTACTTCTCTGAGAATCTTTATAAATTCCTCTAGAATGGGGTTTTTACGTAGTATCATCCAAGCAGAGGCGATAGAAACGATCACAAAAGCACCAGCAGCATTTCGGAAGGTGCAAATGCTTCTGTCGTCCATGGAAGGATTTTCTGACACAGTGATCACAAAAGCACCAGCAGCATTTTGGAAGGTGCGAACGCTTCTGTCATCCATGGATGGATCTTCTGACACAGCTCGATAGGCGTCATCATGAGGAATATGATATCCGTTTACGACGCTCCATCTCGAGCCAAATACTGTAATTTCTATCGATTCGTAGTCTACGTCAGCCTCTTGAGCTCTTGGGCTTTTGCCCACCTTAGTGTACAAGTAGATTCCAGGCAGTTTACCAACGCTGTCCTTTAGTTCAAGTAAAAATCCTCTTTCCTTTGATACAAAGAAGACAAATAAACAAACAGTTTTTAAAATAGCGAAAACTTGGGAAATACGAAGACGAGAATTTATTTTAATAAAACCAATTTATTGTAGCAAAACGTTTCTATGTCCGCAGAGCCTAGTTTTTGCTGACCTCTCCGTTTCAGCTCCTAATTCTCCTTACCCCAAGCGTCCAGTCGAGGAAAGCCAATAGGCCATATTCGTATTCTCGGTATTGGACTGGATCTAGCTTGCAATGGAGGCTAATGCGGGGGAATATCATTAAAAAGAGCTTCGTGTGATTTGCATGTGAAAAGATTAACCCGCATAAGCCTCCATTGGAAGCTAGTTCCAGTCCGCTACCGAGAATACGAATATGGCCTATTGAATTCTCCCTTGTAATGAAAACAGGCAGTGTTACAGAAACAGGTAGAACGGACCATACTGTACAATCAACATATGTCACATTGTGTACGCATGGTACGACCGTCGAAAGGTAAAGAGAAGAGGCTTTCCTTTTAATGGGCCGGCTAGACTTTAAAGTACTTTTTGTTCATGGTTAAAAACGGTTTATACCAAAGTAATCATTTTGGTCAATCAAATGCAAATTGTAGTGCAGTGAGCCAATCAGAACTCGTAGCGAGATTGACACATAACGTAGAGGGCCGAAGGTAACGACCCTCATACATGGCCCGATCCATCTAGCAACAATCGTGTAAAATGTGGGGAAACAAGCACTTACTTCACAGGCAAATAAATGAGAGTATGATCATAACTAATTTATACAAAAAATGCATAAATTTAGAGACAAAAACGATAAGACTGTTGAAAAGAATTTAAATCAAAATAAAATAATCGATTGGTATAATACTTGGCATCAGTTTTATTTTTCCACTGTTATTTTCCAAATAGTCATATCGTTACTTTCGAGATTTACTAATAACCTGGAGTTTGTTACTTTTAATCCTGAGCTTTACGGTAATTACTTTTGACAGTCAACTCAGACCGTTCTAAAAGTCTTTGACCTTTGACATGTCCCAGTCTTACCAAAGTACTGTTGTGATACAAACTGATCGGCTACGAAGCACTCGTATGAAGTGGAAATTTTAATTTATGTACATAAGAGTGCTAGAAACAGAGTAATGTTTTCCATGAAATAGCCCTGGACTATTTACGACCACGATCGATCTGGCTTGCGTTTCTCAGAAGTCTCGAAATAGTGCGGTACGGTGTATAATCCCGTAGGACTTACGTGCCGAAATTGATTTTTTCGCTGTTTTGCATTAATTCTGGGTCGAATAATAAGAATCCGATGGGGTTCAAATTTTCCGACCCCGTCTTCCCACGTTTCTGGCTACTTAATTTAATTTATGCCAATAAGATATCAATTAAAATGCAGAAATAAGTTTCGCGAATATCTTTGCTCTGATTCAAAGTACACGGACCAAACTTTATACGAAGCTTGCTCTTGATGACTTACGTCGTATGATTGGTTACCATGGCAACAAGCGATGATGTTCAAATTGTCCTTGCGAGGACCTTTTTGCTGTCATAATCAGGTTAAAAAGTAAGTACAATTCAAAATACCTTCATATTTACTTAAGACGCATCTCATGCTTTCTTTTAACAGGTTTTAAAAATCCGCGTTTTTGTCTTCCGTTCTCCTTTAAACACCGAATTCTAACAGAGTGTTCTTTTCATATAAGGCCTTCCCCACCTTTTTGTTTTCCAAAAAAATTCTTCGGAGATACAATTTTATGGCGACAAAATAAGTCCCGAGAAAGGTAGTAATAGCCCAATTTCGATATTTTAAAATTCAGCCTAACATAATAGACATCACTCCGGTGAATATAAAACCCCACAAACTCTACAGTTTATTCCCCGTAGCCTCGTAATGAGGTCTATTGTTTTAGGCTGAATCTTAATATATTCGTGTGAAAAGAACCATCTTTACGAACCTGGATATAGTTCTCTTGACTGTGCTTGAGACGAACTATGCTGGAGGTACTAGGTACTTCAGATGTCGGCATAAAAGACCCACCACGGAGTTCGATAGCAGAGAACTTCTTTCTACTGTTCGTTTGACCAACAACCACTAACATGTCAAACAGTCAAACAAACAAGATGCATTCAGTACAACAAACAAGATAAAAAATGAAAAGATGAATAAAATAAAGCATGCATATTTCTATAAATTATGCAATAAATCTGTCAAAAAACTGTTGCGTTTAATGGGTACACTTCTAAGAGTCGACGAGCAGGTCCCTTTAAATAGCTCTTCAAGAAACTCCGTCTTGAGGCATAAATACCACCAGGTCATGGCGTACGGTATGTTTGTTTTTCTTCATCTCACCTTAGCAAGACTAACTCTGAGCTAAGCTTCATTTCAACGCAATCAGTTTGTAGCCTTGATGATGAACGTAGTGAGCCGTAAATTAACAAGTTAACCCGAGGTAAGCGGCTTCATTTGACTTGCACAAGAAAAAGAATTTTCAACAAGGCACTTTGTCCGGATCTCAAAACTTTTTTTTTCGCTTCTGAAAATTCCAGGGAGTACAGACCACTGTAGAAGAAATTATGCGATGAATACTTCGGAAGATTATTCTGTCTCACTCACTTTCCATGCGTTTAATTCATTTCACACAGTGACAACTGCGTAACAGATTCCTTGGCACTCCCCTCTACCTCCCCCAGGGGTCTGTACGTACGGTGATATCATAACCAAATTTTTCGGCTTGATGAGTTTACCAAATTTTACTAGGTATAAGGCTCCGCTCGCGTGCGCGAGCTCCGCTATAAATTATCAGTGCTTATTTTAGCATCATGCGATATTTCGAATATTCTTTTTAAGTGCATATAAATAATGGCAATCCCTATTCAATTACACTTCGTATGCGTATGTTTCAAAACATACCTTTATCCTCTGATTCTTCTTTTGTCGCCATCAAAGCATTTAATTTCTCTTTGATACAATGTAATTCACTACTCATCTGCTTCATGTCGTCTCTGTTTTTGTCTAAGGATGTAAAATGTTCCAAGAATTTTTAGTCCGAGCCTAGTTAAGGCAACAATAATCCAGCTATTACACTGTTAACACCACTTCATCCTTTTCAGCAAATCCGTGGTCGTGGACAATAGAAAGCGCTATAGCAGGTTTTTCTAGCAAGCGAAGAATTACCTGTTCTAGTTCAATGCATTCAATTCATTTTTAAGCGATGGCGTCAATTTACTTCGCACTTACATGCTGGCAGAAGAAAGAAACGTAGCCATAATATCTCAAAAATCTATCGACCACAAAGAGCTGATCAAGAACAAACATCTTTATGCGCGTTTCGGACGAGAATAAGTAGACAGAAGTCAAGCAGTATTCAACGGTTTAACTTAACAAGAAGTCGCTGAGTAGACACAAAGCAAAATACACCTGGGCAGTTAGAAAGGACTAATACAAATTAGTAAATTCTCAGCTCCGACTATTGCATTTCTAGCTTTCTGATTGGCTCAAAAACTCCGACTATTTAACAATTATTCCACGAGCACTCGTTCCATAGGAGATGGTAGATAGCCAACGAGGCGCGTAGCGCCAAGTTGGCTATAACGATCTCATATCCAACAAGCGCGAGTGGAATAATTGTTTTATTAAGAACGCCTAAAAGAATTGCAATATTCTTTTTTCGTTGACGCGTAGCGGCTACGATATTTGTGGTATATGAGCTCATATACCATTGCCTGTTAACCAATCAAAACGCAGGAATTGCAATATACCAGTGCTAGTTTTTAATAAGAGCCATTAGTCGGAGTTTTACCTAATATGGAAAATAGTGCGCCAAGTTTAAAAATTTTCGCACGAAGATTTTAACTTCAGCTCTCCATAATGGCCGATACAGTAAACAAGAACTGGGTCTGAAAGCTTAACCACTAAGTATAATTAGTTTTTGCATGAAAGGCAAATGTGACCGGCAAATAATTATAACGGATAAGTATAGTTCTTTAACTTTTATCCATTTAACTGAACGTTTAACACCCGAATTCGGAGGAGCCATTCGAGCCATGATTTACAGTCAACAGCAGCAGGTTAGCGTAGTCTCTTGAACTGCAGGTCTCACCATTTTACTTTCGGTGAACTGCTTGAGTGTATCTGACCCTGAAAATGGCAAATATTTTCGGCAGATTACAGCTACTGAAGCTTTACTTCGAGGTCTTCGAGTTTAAAGTCGATATTTTCTCGAAGAAGCGAATGTTGTGAAAAAAGTGCGTGTTTCTAGGTCTAGTCGCCTACAAAACGAGCGAGAAGCATAACGAAGCTTTAAACCGCGTAGTTAAAGTTTAACAATATTTTCGCTCACAAAAGTATATAATTAACTGCTTTTTGCTCACAAAAACGCTACGTGATTATTTAGCATGACATTTGCAACGCGATATACATCGATCGCAACTGAGGGGAAGTTGCAACGAAAAGTTGCATCTTTGCATCTTTGAATGACGTAATGATATTTATTTATAAATGTTGCATGCCAAGACAGGCATGTGTATGTTTAGAAACATCAATATTCAGTATTTAAATAGTTCAACGTTTTAATAACTTTTGGCAATTAAAAACATCTAAAGTTCCGTGATTCTAAGTCTGGCCGAGGAGTCGATTAGACTTGGGCATCGGTCAAGATTGTCACCGACCAAAAAAAAAGAAGATTTCAATTCGTGCCATTTTGTACAGAGTTCTGTAGAAGGTTTTTGTGTGTAAGTGAGTTTGTTTATTGGCAATTTGTTATTAAACGACGTAATCTTGTTTAGAACCGTTTGGTTTTGGTTAAATAATTTTATTTACGTCGAACTATTTCGTTTCTTCGTTGCTAAGTACTATAGAGAATTTTATGTTAATTACTGAATGTATTTCCTTCATCTGAGGAGTGCGCCCAGGAAACGCAACAGTTTATTGACAGAGTTACTGGCAGAGTTTATAAAAACAAGCATGTTTTTTTTATTTTTCAGAGTCGACGAGAAACTTTTAAAAGTGTAAATCCTGTACTGACCCACATCTCGGCTTGTGTCTGCTACTTCCATCAAATTGTCCATCTTTTTTTCCATCTGCTCAAATTTGTCTCTGAAGTTCTCTGAGGATTAAAACATCTTGTTAATAAAGATTTCAGTTCTGGAAGAGTTAACAAGGTATACAAATAAAACTGTCCAGTTGGCGGAAATCCTTAAGATGGATAAATCCAATGAACTTGCAAGAATGGGACAAAAAAATTCATCAATACCTTTCATGTCTTCAAGTTGATTCTGGATGTCACATTGTAGTTCCTCCTTCCAACGACTAAGCAGGTCTTTGTGAAAAAAGAAAAACAACAACAAACAAAGAAAGAGGTTAATGAAGCAAACGTAATAATCTTAACTATTAATTTTTTAGGTCAATCAGAATCGCAAATGCACGTTACACGCATGTATGCGAGTACGCGTGGTTCACCAAACCACGCCACTAGGACAATATTGTTTATTTGCGCCTGAAAAAAAATTCATCAATACCTTTCATGTCTTCAAAATTATTCTGGATGTCACATTGTTCCTCCTTCCAACGACTAAGCAGGTCTTTGTGAAAAAAGAAAAACAACAACAAACAAAGAAAGAGGTTAATGAAGCAATACGTAATAATATTATAACTATTTTTAGGTCAATCAGAATCGCAAGTGCACGTTACACGCATGCATGCGAGGACGCGTGGTTCACCAAACCACGCCACTAGGACAATAAAATGACTTTTTCGGGAATAATTATTGTTTATTTGCGCCCGCGTAGTGTCATTTGCGGCCCCAGCGCGAAGCGCAAGGGCCGCAAATGACACTACAAGGGAGCAAATAAACAATATTCCCGAAAAAAGTCATTTAATTATCATTGTCCAGAGTTCTGTATAAGGTTTTTGTGTGTAAGTGAGTTTGTTTATTGGCAGTTTGTTATTAAACGACGTAATCTTGTTTTGAACTGTTTGGTTTTGGTTAAATAGTTTTATTTAGGTCGAACTATTTCGTTTTTTCGTTACTAAATACTTTAGAGAATTTTGTGCTAATAACTGAATGTATTTCCTTCATCTAAGGAGTGCGCCCAGGAAACGCAACAGTTTATTGACAGAGTTATTGGCAGACTACATTGCATGTTTTGTTTTTTTGTTTTTTTCAGAGTTGACGAGAAATTTTTAAATGTGTAAATCCTGCACTGACCCAAATCTCGGCTTGTGTCTGCTACTTCCATCAAATTGTCCATCTTTTTTTCCATCTGCTCAAATTTGTCTCTGAAGTTCTCTGAGGATTAAAAAACAAAGAGAGAGGTTAATAAGGCAATACGTTAAATCTAAACTATTATTTTTAGGTCAATCAGAATCGTAAGTGCACGTTACACGCATGTATGCGAGTACGCGAGGTACACCAAACCACGCCACTGTCTCTTTTACTGTGTATGAAACGGTTTCTCGTTTGTAACGTTTTGTTCTCTTGTTAGTCTTAAAGCTAACTTCTAACATACCCTCGAGTTCTACAAGTTTGTCTTTAATGCTGTCTTCATCTCTCTTCCACTGCTTTAGCAGCTCTCTGTAGTGTTCCTCTGTGTCGGGATCCATGCACTCATTCTTGAGCTTTTTGATAGCAGCTCCATAATTCGCTCCTCCCAGTGCTACCAGCGCGTTACTGATATCCTGCCAGTAGGTGTTAAACGTTGCATCATCAACAGAAGCTTGGCTGGCATGGCCGTACACATTATTACGGTAGTACTTTACCCTGGCTATGTTAGCTGCTTTACTGACATCCGAAGCAGGGGGAAGACTGTCCCAGCCAGTGAGGGGAGGAATCAAACCGCAGATGTTTCTCAGCAGCAAGATCAATAGCGTGATATCAAAGCTCGCTGATGAAACAGATGAAGGGATTGTAGGGTACAATTTTCCCCATTGTGTAGGATTTAGAATTTTCTTCTTCCTAAGGGACTTCAACGTCTTATGTGCTGGATTTGTGTGTGCCAGAACACCCTGCAGTCCTGCTGGAGAGTGTATAACATCAAATGTGTCTCTCAAGGCCTGGGATCCCACATCCACCAGAAGACGGCACAACCGTGCGTAGTTAGTCGTCTCCTTGGTGGATGCAACAGGTGATGGAGCAGAAGCCATTGACCGGTGACCAAATTAACCTACAGAAATATTCAGTTTACGCTTATAGTCTCGTAGTAAATACTTTATTACAGCCAGCAGACTTTTCAGTAATAGTGATTCAAAACGAGAGAACAGGCTTTCCAAAGCTGTGATTACTGCTATTCATACCATGAACTATACTATAATACAAACGCATTCGAATTCCTGGTTAAAACTAACTGGTTAAAACACTGTTCTGACGGAGTTTCCTACCCGTCAATATGGCTTTTAAAACCGTTACAACGCTATCTACCGGATAAATCACTATCCAGTGGGTAGCATTGTTTTGATAGCACTTATCCACTGGAAAGTGATTTATCCGGTGTGTTGTGGTTCAATTACATCCTTCGTTCAAATTTTATTTTCCTTTTTTTGTTGTTGTTGTTTTTTTTTGTTGTTGTTGTTGTTGTTGTTTTTTGCGTATGGTTATGTATAATATTAAAACGAAGGAAAATAAAATTTGAACCAAGGATAAAATTGAAACACAACACGGTTGATAGCGTTATCCACCCCTTGAACAACTGGGCCGTGAAGTTAACAAAGCTGCTCACTACGCTTATAACGTTTTAACATCCATTGAAAATAGCATGGAAGGCCAGAGAAGTTTTCGTGGTTTTCATTCAAGAAAAGGGTCCAAGCTCCCGAACTTAAGTCCCGAGCAAGCATAAAAGGTGTACAAGTACGAAAAGTCAGGCCCTCGGCGAAGACGAGGGGAGCCCGGGGAGGAGTTTGGTAAAAAAAGACTACTGATTTATTTCCACAAAGTTTTAATGTTTAAATCTATAACCACTTCGACGAGCCCGCCTCAAAAAGCTATAATTTTGACACTATGATCGCGGTTATCTCTTATTTTTTAGGAAACTTTGGCATTCTTCTCGACCTAGCCGCCTACATTAATGATTCGCAATCGCGCGGCTCGCGATCGCTTTCAATTTGCGTTGCGATCATGTGATATTTGTTTTCATGTATTTTTGCTTGGAGCGGAAATAGGTTTTTCTTGCATCTTCCAGTTATAGTTTATTTCACTGTTATTTGAGAGTTTGAGACTTTTCTAAAACAGGTTTTCTTCTCGGACTTGCCGGATATGAGCTGATAAATAGAAAATTCACTGTTATTTGAGAGTTTGAGACTTTTCTAAAACAGGTTTTCTTCTCGGACTTGCCGGATATGAGCTGATAAATAGAAAATTGGCACCCATATCCAGCGCTTGCTCGGAAAAATTTAATGTTGAAGTGCGACGTCGAACGTTTCTGTTTCACTTTCCATTTCCGGTTTCGATTCTCTGGACTGTTGCAATACTAATGTTCGAAGTCAGCTGCCCTTAATAACATCAATCCATCTTCCATGAATTCTAATCGTTTGATTATAAAATAACTTCGGAATTAAATGAATTGCTTGCTACACTGTAACACCAATTCTCTTCGTCTTGTTGCAGTTTTGCTTTTAAAGCATCGAGCTTAATTTAATCTTGAACGTGAAAAGCTCCCTCTGCACCAAACGTTCTTCTTTTCGATGTTCGAAATCAGTTCGCAGTCATTCATTATAAGAACGTACAACTGTGATCGCGAAGAGGCGATCAATTCCTGCATAACATCGAATAAAACCAACAGAACAAGTCCAATCTTCACTGCATGCGATATCTATAGCCAGCATGGCTAGCTGAACAGAACTCTATCTTTTATCACATAACGTAAATAGTTCACATTAAAAGTCCTTCCTCACCTGTGATCTTGGTAACAAGTGAATGCATGTCCTTATTATTATTAGTTTTCTTTTTCATTTAAAGTGATTTGTGTATCCGGCTCTAGATTGTCTGTCGTCCACTGAAAACCTCGCTCCCAGCGAGGGTGTTTGTACGAAAAAATCACGAAATCGAAACCACTCATCGGATGAAATTTAATACAACTCGTCAGACAAATGTCACGGTATGCAGCAATTCCGCTGTTGTCATGCAATGCATCACGATGGTTGCAAGTGCTGTACAGAGGATATAACAGTAACTGTGAGGTTAAAAGATCCGATGATTAAATTGTGATTTACCAGACTGAATGCGTAAAGGCCTTAATGCAAAAAAACTGACGTAACTAGAGGGCGCCCCGCGAGAGAGCGTTAAAAAAGAGACTGAAAGTACAGCATATAGGCAAGCTCAAAAGTTCAGTTTATTGATCGTTCCTTTGTCTTAGCAGCAATTTCATAAAGGCGAGAGCGCGTACATCCGGACTAAGATCAGTAAAATGCAGAAGATGGATACTGACCACCAAGTTACTTAGACAGCCAGGTAATGCGAAAAAATTTGAACACTGTAGCAGTTTTTGATGTGTTAAAGCAGAAGTTTCTTTGCTTATAGTTGTTTGGATTTTACAGAACAACCCCCACACAAGAGCCGGGACATAGCAGTGATTGCTTGCCCTCCAATTGCAAGGAACACAAAGAAGCTCAACTAATAAACAGAACGGTAAAAGCTATTGATATCAGAAGCCAATTTATATGCAATACATGTATAATTAATGTAACAACCATGAAAGGGAGATCAGGGACGTTATACGAGCTATCCACTCAAATAAACAGATTTGCGACACAATATGACCAATATCCTAACAAACACTCTTTCGTTACTTCCAAAGGTCAAATTCACCCCAAACTTTCGGTTAGGATTTTGGCTGGACAATAAGTCTAACTTTTCGCAACTTTTATGGCCTTAACTATTGTTTGATGGAAAGGGGCTCTGTTGTTTGTAGGACAATAGTTAAAAATCACCGACACGTAGCCAGATCGCCGAGCGCGAAATACAAAATTCTTCGGAAGCGATGAGTGTTACAAACCTAGGCTTTGTGGGGGAGGGTGTGGGAATGATTGTTGTAGTTTGGACACATCTAAAAGGGAGTAGGGTGGGGGAAGTTTGAGACAAAGCCTTATGGAATTCAAACACTCCTAAACTGAATACAAGTCAGCTGGTCTTTTTCCGCACAGTTCTATCGTTGTACAGGGGTTGTAGCGCGTTATCAAACTACTTTGGCTTCCCTCGCCCCCATCAAAGTGAACAAACTGTGGCCATGATAGCGCTTTCGCAATTGAACTTGAAAGTTCGCAATAGAACCACTGAATGTAGTAGGTCAGCCGGTGATGTGCAATGGGCCAGAGCCCGCGTTAACCATATCTAGGGAAACGGGAATGCAAAAGGGAACTGTGAATACTGCAAGCTTGAAATGTGCAAATGTGTAGCGTCAAACGAAATGCAGGTGTGACTTTGACAACTATCTTTTGTCTCCCGGGATGAGGGTAATTAACATATTTTGGAGTCAAAATATAATTTTGCAAAAGAGGAAAAGCTAGACATTATTAGAAATTAAACATCTTATTAGCAAAGCACTCGCTTAAATTTTAGCGGTTGTTAAAACTAATTCGGATAAAACGAGTAAGAAGTCATTGAAAATTGTTTCCGTTACTCTCTAATTACCTTAATTAAAAAGATTATATCAAGAACTGTTAAAAATTCTTATAATGGAAAATGAGTTTTTTCTTGCAAACAGGAGCTGCTGACAGAATGTCAATATTATTCCAATATTATTCCTTTCAAGAAATTCCTTGTTATTTGTCACCATAGTTATTAATTGCGTTAGTGAAAGACTGAACTTCCGAACTTTACGATAGAATTCTTGGTTCAGTGGGGCGCTTTACACCGAAAGAACGGTACAAAAAAAGCCACGTTTGCATCTGTAAGGTAAGATAATTCTTTGAAAATTCGAAGTGAGGAATTTTCATTTTACTAATTCCGCGTGGAAATGTCAGTTTAATTCCGCTTGCAAACACGTTTATTAAGTCTAAGCCTGCAGAGTTTACATACTCAGTCGGTTAAAACAACTTTGCACATCTTTTTTTATCAGAGAAGCGCTTGGTTAAATTTTTAATTTGGATAAAATTAAACCTGTAATAAAAACGTACACGTAAAGACAAAGGCTCTCGAATACCAACAATATACATATATAGCTAAAATAATTTCCGCCAAAGTTATTTATTTTGGGAGTGACATACCGCAGAGCAATAGCTGCGCGTTCAGTTGGACAGTTGAGAGATATTTTGAGGTAAAAGTCTCAGGCAAGATTAGGATCGGTGCTTTTCTGTCAAATATATGAGATATTTCTTGAAAGTTATTTGTGAAATGAGAGTCAAACTTTTGAAGATGCGAACGGACGCTTTGAAAATAAGAACTCGTCTGACTGTTTATTCCATCTTGTGAACACTCGAACCGCACGACGTTTAGTTTATCAGTTGCTTATTATTTCGTAGCTTCAGTGCCAGTGTGATTCAAGGGCCCGAAAGCCCGCACAAAGAGTTTGTAACCTCAAGCGCTTAGTTCTATTTTAAGAGCTCTTATTTCTGAACAGTAACTTCCATCAGTGGTCATGTTTGGGTTTGTCTATTAACCTTGGTTTAGATTTCCACAAAAGATCTCTATAGATTGTTCTAAGTACTTTGTCAATTGTTTTCTTTTGAAAGTCACTGAAGACGTTATGGATTCGTTTTTCCAAAAGTTAGAGTTAGCGTTTACCCTATAGGCTTGCGTTTTCGAAGCTGTAAGGCAATCACAGGGTAATTCCTTTGCAATCTACTTTTGATATAGAAGAGATGCAGGCTATGCAAAGAGACTCGAGATTACTGAAAATCGGTTTTCCAAAATAAAAAGTTAGTGTAAGCACGAAGTGTTAGGGTTACATTAGGGTTATCCGGCAAGGGCAGTGTTATTTAGAATTGAGAGGCGACCGCAGGGAAATTCCTTTTGCGAAGGATTATTCCCATGGGAAAGTTCAGGTCATGCCATAACATTGCGGATTGGAATAACTTTTTTCCAAAAGTTTGGTTAACGCTAGCGCAGTAGAACAATTAAATGTAGTAGGTCATTTGAATGGATTCATTTTCTTATATATCGTGAGCCCGAGAGCCCGCGTTACCAATATCTAACGGAACGGGAATGTAAAAGGAATCGTTGGCTTTGGGAGCGAGATCGATATGCCAGTCATATGCGGACTCAACTGATTGAATGTTTTTATTCACCAAAACTCGATTTTGTTTAAAACTTGTATGGACATATATTTTGGAGTCCAAATATAATTTTGCAAAATAAAAAAAGCTATAGAAATTAATATCTCATCAGCAAAGCACTCGTTTAAGCGGTTGTTAAAACGAGTACCAAGTCAATGGAAATTGTCTCCGTTACTCTCTAATTACCTTAAAGTTTAAAAAATTATATATATATCGAGAACTGTTGAGAATTCTTGAACAGAAACAAGGGAAAATGAATTTTCTCTGGAAACAGTAGCTGCTGACATAAATGGCTAAATGCTCAATATTATTCCTTTCAAAAAATTCCTCGTTTTTTTGTCACCATAGTTACCAATTGCGTCAATGAAAGACTGAACCTCTTTTATGATAGAATTCTTGCTTCAGTGGGGCGCTTTACACCGAAAGAGCGGCATAAAAAAGAAAAGACACATTTGCTTTTGTAAGGCAAGATAGTCGTCTTCCAAAATTCGAAGTGAGGAATTTTCATTTTACTAGTTCCGTGTGGAAATGTTATGTAAGTCTAAGCCTGCAGATGTCTACAGACTCAGTCGGCTCCAACAACTTCGTCGTTCAGTAACAGTTTTACAAAACATCTTTTTTATTATTATAGAATTGCTCGTTAAAATTTTAGCAGCTGCTAAGAACTAATCTGGATAAAATTTAAGGGGTAAGGGACTAGCTAAACTAGGAAACAATGTCTCTTTTTCTGCTTCCTGTGTGGCTAAATTAGCGAGAAGCAAAAACGAAAATATTTTTTTTGCTCGGGTGGCCTAAGCTACACGAGGAAATTAAACATTGCTTCAGGAACAAAATGCCATGGATGCCCATGATACTTAAACTGACATCTGAAAGTCAAGGGGAAAATTTTGCCGAAGATATAATTATTCCTCAGAAATAACACTCTTTCTGTGATATCTGCGCGTTGATTTTAACAGTGCACGACTTCCCGGCTTGTCTCTATTCATGCATGCAGTTTTCATGAGCTGCATACCAACAGGCTCTTATGTCATGCAAGGTAATCAGTAAACTGGTTCATCTCCTTCAACTCGCTTTCTTCTCTCTCTTCCTTTTTCTATTACAGTCATTACAGTGGAACCCCGATATAACGATCCTCGATATAATGATATTCACTGTATAACGATGGATATTTTATGTCCCGGCAAAAGTTACCGTAAAATCAGTGTATGGGACAGAACCTCGATATAACGATATTCCCGATATAACGATGAGAATCTAGCGGACCGAACGTAAAATAACGATATTATCACTACACAGTCACAATTTAAGCAAAACACTGAATTTAATTCTATGACATAACAGTAATCGAGTAATGTCTAACGTTTCTGCCAGTAGCTTTGTGCGATGACATACGAAAATCATACTTGTGTTCTAAGCCTCTTCATCAACTTTTATATTAAATAATATGCAGTAAAAAGGTACAATAGGTTTGCCCCGATATAACGATATTTTCGGTTATTTTACGGACATATCGTTGTATCGGGAGTTTCGATATAACGATTCCTCGATATAACGATATAATTTTACTGCTCCCTTGCTGTATTGTTATATCGGGGTTCCACTGTATACTAAAAAGAACAAATTTTGTATCGCCCGATACAGCTACAATTTTAATAAACAACATAGCTTTAATTGCTTCGGAGCGAGGGAAGCGGGTGAGCAGCAGTGTAACCAGGGGAGCGCTGCTCGCTCGCTGCGCTCGCTCCGCTGCAAAAATATAAAGACGTCTCGAGTCTGCGAAAAGAGTGAAATATGGTTCAACTTTTTCCGCAGACGCAAGCGGTCCATACTTTTTTCTCTATTTTATTTTACGCATCTATCACGCCTGTTATAGCGAACGTGAAATTACGCGACAGTGGAAATCCATCCTCGGAGACTCAGGGGCAGTTAGCGGGGCGAAACGAAGTAAACCCGGCAAAGTCGGAGGGGCAAAAGTTTTCTTGAAAACGATTTTTGCCGGATTTACTTCGTTTCGCCCCCCATTAACTGCCCCTGGATATCCAAGGATAGGCCGGGAAATTCATAACGACTCTGCATGAGAGGAAAAAAATTAGCTTCTTATTCTACCTTCATTTTCTCTTGGTCGATACGAATTTTCATTTTAATTCCACTTTCAAACACAGCTGCATTATTATTTTGCTATTACGGACGTAAATGTCATCAATTTTAATGGCTGAATTAACTTTTTATTCCAACTTGTAAACATTTGAACTGACGCGCTTTCCCAGGCACGCTTTGAACATAAAGCAGATAAAGCCTCGCTTAACTTTTTATTCAAACTTGTGAACATTCCAACCGACGCTTAGAACATGAAACCTCGCTTATCCTGCACGCATTCCAACCGATGCTTCGAACATGGAACCTTGCTTAACTTTTTATTTATGCTTTTGAACAACGAACCGACCTTGAACATGAAACCTCACCTTACTTATGCGAACCGACGCTTTAAACATCAAACCTCGCTTTACTTTTTATTCAAACTTGTTAGTCTGTCTGTGCTTTCCCAAGTAGGCCCCCGTTAGGAACAAAAATGTCATCATCAGCAATGTGCCGATTGGATCCGATTTAACCCGAGTGTAATTTGGCGACACCGAACAGGAGAATCCCTAAGGATGGACAACAATAGCTTCATTGTGCCAGAAAAATTCTAACCACAACAATAGGCTAAGTTTCGATGACATGCTGTTCTGGGCCGGCCAATCACATAGCCTTTTTTCCCTTATGTCAATCAAGACCGTTTGGTCTCTCTTAAAATTCTCTGACCTCTCAAAGTGTTGTCACAAAAAAAAACTCCCACCCACCCAGCCCTCGTTGATTCTTTTTAAGCATAGTGCTTGTAGACATTTAAGAATAGTATTAGCACTTTTGCAATTCTACACATAATTGTAATGCTATATGGAGGGTGTCTTTTTGTTACAAACGTTTTAAATGTACATTGAAGACTGAGATTTCAGTCATTGAACCAA
Source organism: Meandrina meandrites (assembly GCA_963693305.1). Classification (NCBI taxonomy): domain Eukaryota; kingdom Metazoa; phylum Cnidaria; class Anthozoa; order Scleractinia; family Meandrinidae; genus Meandrina; species Meandrina meandrites. Next base: position 27,055,680 of record OY855911.1, on the reverse strand, counting down.
GTTTAGGTGAAATAGAACAAGCTAAAAAAGATCGAAGAATGGGAAAGCGCCAGAAATGGAATCTACACGGCTGAGTTGTTGAAGGCAAGCATGGAGTTTTCAGCTTGGGAAAAGTATGGGCTTGCGAGAAGATACCCAAAACCCGGAAGCAAGGGCTAATTATTAAGCTGCCGAAGATAAAAAACCCTCAAAGAATGTAAAAATTCGAGAGGAAAAACCTTAGTGTCCATTGTGGGGAAGGTACTCGAGAGAATCATCATGGATAGGGTAAAATGGAGTGAACAGAAGGCTGAGGAAAGAACAGGCGGGCTATAGGAACTATGGGAACATCATTGAGCAGGTCAGCTCAGATTGTGATTGGATCATGCAGGAGGTGAGGTCGAGAAGTATGTCCAAATAAGTTATAATTGCCGTCAAAATGTCACAAAAACGTTTATATCTTTTTCAACCGGTCTTGCCGAAGTAATTATGGATTTGAACATTACAGACATCAAACCTGTGGAAATAGTACTGCGGACGAGGAGATTTGCCCACCACGTGCGATTTACGAGTAAGCCGGCTGTGTTGTTGGAACTCGACTGTGGAAATCTTAACATATTGTGCTGGACCAGAACCGGTCTTGCTATCTCAGAGACACCTTCACTTGTTCTCTCCTATAAAAGCGGCATCACCAATTATTGAGTGCGGCGGAGAGCAAAGAAGCCGGTCAATGGCGGTACGAATTGCTTTCATTGAAGAAGTCTTGTCGCACAATCACGAGCTATCTTGTTTTCGTTGACTGAGGTGTAAAAAGACTTGAGTAGTCTTGCAGCGCCCCACACGGCTCAGCACTAATAATACTACTCTGCGGCTTAAATACTCGCATCTAATTGGTTGACAGCAAAACAATTAATTGTATCGTTCAGTTTCGCTCCAAAAACGCCAACTCATTTCCAGTCTGCTCCATTTCCGGAATCGTGTTTTAAGACATCGTCAAAACTCGATCTCAAAAGGATGACAAGACGTACCTAATCGAATAACTGTTACCTGAAACATTTCTTTGCCTTACATGACTTGATTTTCTTTACCGTAAGTTGATTTCTCTTGCCATGAGTTGATGTTATTTTATCGTGACAGTTGGTTTTCTTTTAACGTAATCGCTTTAATTTGTGTACGGAAATTGAAGGGCATAAAAATCTACGTTCATTTGAGTGTAGGGAATTAGAAAGTTCTGCAAATTTGGCGAACGAAATACAAGTTTACCATTCTCCTTCTAGATGTCCAAACTTCAGATCAGGCATGCATTTAAAATAGGCGGATGTGCGCATTCACGATTTCTTTAAGTCAAAGGTATACAAACAAGTCATTCACCTGTCCCTTCCTGGTTTGTGATATTTTCATCTCGTGCGTTTTCTTGCGGCTGTGCCCGCAGGATCGCCTTCTGTGAACATATCATGTACCTCCTCGCACCAGGCGACTAACCTTTCCTCTTAGTATTGCACAAGCGTGCCATCCTCTGTTTGCTTATAAAATTATTTAATTTCTTCACTAATTACTAATTAAGACTCTTCGTATAACATACACTCTAACGACAACATCCTTTGTGATGAGTTTTGGTAATTTTTTATTTTGCTCGAGAAAAGAATTAGTTTGAAAAGTCATTTTGCGTCAGGCAAATCGAAACGGTTAACCGGCTCCAAATTTAGATTGCAACTTATTAATCAAAAATTGACGAAGTTTTCCAAGATGTCCACATCTTCCGCACGTTTTTCGACTTACCTTTAGCCACAGGCTAACCATCCTATGTTTGTGTTTGAAATGTGGTACTTGTACTCAATCTCGTTCTCGTGCTGTGTTTTAGCAAAAGATTATTTACCCGAGGCATGCAGCTCAGTCGACACCGAAGAATCACGTACCGCCTCCGAAATTTAGCGGAAAAATATACCGTAAAATTCCGGTTAGAAGCCTTGGGTTTATACAACTTCGTAAGGGGTTTTGGGTGGGCTTATAAGCGGAGGGGCTTATATCCGGGAGGGCTTATAAGCGGAATAAAAAAAATGTTTCGAAACGAGCCACGGTAGTGTTGATCGAAATACGTTTTTAAGCTAAAAAGTCAAAATAAAGCAACATTTAACCCTGTTCAGTACTGTCATCCAGCAGAGGGGGGCTTATATCCGGGGGGGGGGGGGCTTATAACCGGATGTATTTTTTTGTTTCCAGTTAGATGGGCCTATAACCGGGGGGACTTATAACCGGAATTTTACGGTATTACTTCGGTTCACTACTATCAAAGGTTCCGGTCCTCAAAAGAACAGTCTTAGAACTGTACTTCAAGTCCAATTTGTTTGCGAATTGTTCTTTAACGGTGAACTGGAATATCAAATTAGATCGTAAATTCGCCGTTTTCTGACCATGATCTGTACCACAAGCCAAAGCAATTTGTGCCTGTGTTTATTGTTGGTTCTCGTCCCTGCTCCGAGGGTTTTTCTCCGGTTCTCTGGTTTTCTACCCTCCACAACAATTAACAACACTGTAAATTTATTTCGATTTCAATGCAGGTATTATTTATAAGATCTCACGAGCTCTTCAGTGTTACTGTCATGTGTTACTACATTTCATTTACATTTTTGGTCAATATTTGTAATATTAGTCTATCCGTCGATTTGCAAATTAAATATCATCGGCTAAAAATCGAAATTAATGTGTGCGCAACCGTTTGAATGATTATATTGTCACTGCTTATCAACTGAAAATTCTAAAAAGTGGCACTGGCTGTTTCCTGAACAATATTTAATTATAAACTCTTAATGAGGGTTAAAATTACACTTTAAAACAACAGCATATGTGACAATCAACAATAATAAGATTCGCTATTCATTCCTACAACAAAGGAATTTGTCACTGAAATGTCACCAAGGTATATTGCTAATGCATTCATTTATACATGTATTCACATGTATAATAATTGTGTACTAGCAAGGCACCGTCACTTGGGGCTGTTGCAAGCAGAAGGAAGCTCACACTGGTTGAATTGCTTATAATTTGGACCTGAAACGGCACCATCCGAAATTTTTTTCAGGATATTATTTCAAAAACCTTGCAGGAACAAGCCATAAAAGGGAGAAAACGAACTCAACACGCGAGGTAAGGAAATGTTTACAACACAGTACGGGCTGTTTTACGTGATGAAAACGTAACCGAAACGGATTTCTTTTTCATGTAATGAGAAAATTTTACCGCTTTATAAGAATGAAACTTTGCAGTTATCAACAAATAATGTGCGTGCTAGAGCGTTCTAGTGCGACACCAGAGAATACATGCGTTTTTTTTTCTTCCGACTCTCATATAATATATATTCTTAAAACAATTAATTGTTCAAAATCGGCGCCAAATTTACAAATACATGTAACGGCTACCGTAACGGCAGAGTGAGCAATTACATCAAAAGCTGTATTTACAATTGTCTGCAGGATTAAGCTTCGTTACGAAGCGCAAATTATAAAGAACAAATTAGAGTTGGATTATTTTTAAGATTATTGTCATAGACAAATCATTTTTTGTACGCCCTTTTATTAATTTTCTCGTAGAAGGTAGGTTTTTAATTTTATCCTTGAATCACGAAGTACTTCTTAAATTCCCTTTCTAATTAAAATCGTTGACTTCAAATTAATAACATGAAAATGTCAAAAGAAAATTCCTACATAGAAATAATCTTTGCTTTATTTCTGGAACAACTTATTTACTTTACCCGAATTAAATTTATACACATTTCATAATTTGAGTGACCAAGTAAACAACTTACCGCCTCAATCTTTTATAGCTAGCTAGTGGCTGAATTCTTTTTAACTCTGAAAAAGACGTACAAAGATTAACGGGCGATTCTGTCAGTTTGTAACATCAGTTTGGAAGACTATTTTTTAGTGGATTTTTAAACTTTTTTAATTGGTTTAAGTTTGAATATACTGAAAAGTCTATTGTGCGTACGTATACGTTGTAAGAACATATTCCGTGCTGCACTGAAAACGACAGTTAATAGTGCACACGTTTACATCAGTGAATCTGACCTCCCATCTATGTCTTCGTTGAAAAGAACGCAATCGCGCGCATTGAAGGAAAACTGTTCTTCATTCTTGGCCAAAAATGTTACCTGTCACCTATCCCCTGGCGCCAAGTTGGCACATAGGGCCTCCACATGTGCTCTCCATCGATTCCTGTCTTGCGCTGCAGTGCGCAAAAATACAACAATTGAAAGCTTTTGGATTGCTTCGGGTGTCTTGACTTTTCGCCCTCGTTCTCTATTAGTGATGGTCAATGAGGCTACGCCTCGTTGACCATATGCTAACAGAAAGTTCAAGTTCCTAGTCTAATAAAAGAAACAATCCATCCATTCCTTCTTTTACTGAATGACTAACAATACTCCTCGGCTTTCCATTGAAACAACTCTGTTCGTTAAAAATCTGTCAAATTGAAGAGGAATGTGCATGTTCTCAGGGCGACAGTCAGCGCATGTTAATGACTGCAACTGAGCATCATAGCGAAGCTCCTTAGCAGCCCGAAGGGCCGCACAGCGGAGCCCATAACAATAATGCATGTACAGAAATAGGAAAACCATGCATTTGCTTTTTCATGGTCATCGTGGCTAGCGGCATGGTTCGCGGGCGGGAACGTACGTGCGTGCGAACGACGACGTCGCCCAACAAGGCGGCCATGCTCTAGAAACAGTCGACAAAGGCATGCCGACTTGGTTTCATCTTGACATTGGACACCCATGGTATGGCTAATTGACAGCTGTCAAACCAAGGTATCCGTTGACTATGAATTGCTAGAAAATTAAGATGAAAAGACGGTTCTGTACCTAAGCCCATCAAAGCAATTTCATTTCCTGAGCCTCACTATTACCCGAAAGTTCGATATTGAAAAATCACATTCTTTTTCAATGTCCAGTTTGGGAATGATGCTTTGCAGTGACACTGCTTGAGGTCGACAGTGAACTTTGCTGTCTCGAACTCTTATGGGAGGCGAATGATACTGTAGTTCGAGAAAGCGAAAATAAAGACGAGTACGTTTCACAATGTTAATGTTAGTTTCAAGGCGGAGAGGGAAGGGGCAGTTTTGACGGTTTATGAGTGGTTGCACCCTCTCGGAATTGTGCTGGTGAGGTTTGATCAAATCCCTGGCTAAATGCAATATTTCAAGAGTATGTTATAGGGAGGTTTTATAAAAATCAGAACTCAAGACGGCCTCATGATCAGGGAACTCCAGAAAAAATAATTTGGTACAGCATCGCAGCGGTAACGAGGAGGGTTCGAACTACGGGTGCAAATCCCTTTGAAATCCTATTCTTTTGTCTTCTGATTGCAATTGTCAAATTTCAAACACTCTTTTCAGTTTTTCCTCACAAATCACCGATATTTTACGTCCATCTGAACCATTACTTTGATACGTGACATTTGCCGGCAATTTATGGTGGTAACGCTTTTCGCAGTTTCCGTAGTATTAAGCTTATCGCAATTAAATGCTGGTAAAGGATTTATTTTACGCCTTTTGCAGGATAATATCACTGTGGTATCAGTAGCGAAGGCCGGGTCGAAAAGTGTACCATATTCAAATAACCAAATAAATTGATAAAAACTGGTGCCGTGTGTATAATATGAGTCGACGGTCGCCATCGACTCATAATATATACACTTACATTTTATTTGCTTTGCCATATTTTTCGTCAGCTTTATAACCTTTTATCCACTGTGATTGTCAACGTTCATCGCTTTCAGTTTTTAACGGCCTGTTAAGAACTGAAAAACGTTTTTCGATGAATTATAGATATTACTCGGATAACAAGGATCACTTTAATTCAATTTTAAAAGCCAACTAAAGAATGAGGGATTCATAACGCAAAAAGCCCTCAAGAATCGTAGAATCTACATTCGACCAAAAACTACTTTCACAATAACGCAAGATTGGAGTCCGACAGAAATCTCTGTTTATTAGAACGGGCAGAACTCACTGACCGTTTGTCGTTTTCAAATTAATAAATAAAATTAATAAAAGTATTCCGCTTTTTTTCGCGATCTTTTCCAGTGTTTTAATTTATTACAGCTACAACATTTAAAACTCTCTCTAATTCGTACAGTGAAAGAAAGGTCAAGTATTATGAAACACAAAACTCGGCGTTCGTGTTGTTAGTGAAATCCTTAAAAGTGTTATAATAAACATTTGAGAAGCAATTAAAACAGTCTTCATATATTAAAGGAGAAAAAAAATAGTATTGCATGACACGTTATTAGTATTTTTAGAGGTAAACTGTCCCCTTAAAAGTAGCGCTGCATTGTCTTGTCAAAACTGGCATATAATTTTAATTCAAACCACTTTCCGCGGAACGTTTATCTAGAAAAGCAAGTTTCTTTGTTTTCTTAACGTTTCCTTGATCATGAGAAGTAATCAGATTTTTGCATCTGGTGTATATAAACCGATTAATAATATGATAAACTGGCGGTCCCTGTGTGACTTTTTTGGCTATAAAAGAGGTGCAGTTTCCGTACATTGTCAAGGAAGTTATAATTCTTTCATCTACTCAAGGCAAAGTTTTAAAAGAATAACTACAGTTTTTGACGCTGCAAGAAAAAAGATCACCCATATTTGCTCATCATCTAACTTATTGAGGTGGGTATTTGTCATTGTAATTTTATTTGTTTTCATCGCACTTTTCAAGGTGTTTTTGATGCACAACAGAGAAGCTATATAACTCGAGAGTATCATTTTCAAGACCAACGTAACTGCTAGCCTCGAACTAATATGATATGACTCGCTTTAATTCATTTTTTTTTAATAAAAAAGCTATAAAAAAGGATTTCAAATTAATACTCACGAGGCGCCAAACTCTAAATCTATGGAAGAATCATCTGCTAGTGTGATGATTAGAGCAGTATCCCAATTGCCAGCGTATAGAGAGCGATTTCTTTCATTTATTTAACCTTTCCAAAACTGCTACCGTTAACAAGCTAGTGTGTATCTGTTTATATACAGAGCTAGATAACCTGGTGGACAAATCACTGTCATATTTCATGCCACCAAAAACGCTGCTGTATTGAACACACTAAATATGCTTCGGTCTTGTCGTGCGCAAGTTTTAGCTTATCGTTTTGTCCAAAGGTAAATATATGATCTTTTTAAAAGCATCAAAGAGGGCGTCAGTTAACATTGCAAATTGTTTCTGGCAGTTTGAAGCATCTTTGTCATCATAACATGTAATATATTATAACTATTGTGTAACTCATTTTTGACGCACGTCGTTTACTACTTAAAAGGAAGTGTAGAATTATTTTAAGCCACGTTTTCAAATGACTTCACAAACGATGTGCCGTTGGCGGTAAATGTATTACGTATATTTAGAAATTTGCCCGATGTTTATCTTCAGAAGCAATTTAAAGAATCGACCCAGGCTTTCACAGCTCTTTTTATGGTAATTTTTTAACCCTAAAAGAACTATTTTGGGTTTCTTTTGTACTGCTTTTACAATTGTCCATTTGTTTTTTATAATTTAGTTCTTCTTCAAGTCAAAACTAATTTGACTTATAACTTAACTGTCATATATGAGATTTCAAATTAAAGAAGCTGGGCTCCAAAACGAAGAGAACCAGAGCTTCTTTTTTAAACAGTTTGATAAAAAAGAGAACTGTCACTGTAAGAAAGGGAGGTCAATAAAATTTTTATAAGTTGCAACTTATTTTAAACAATAAATTTTATTATTTTCTAAAAAATTTCTTACAGTAAATCCATACTGTTGTTGCAGAAACTCCGTTTCCCCAAAATGTTTCATTGGCGCGAAAACGGGAAAACATTTGATGCAAAAGAGAGATTTAAAAAAAAATAGAACCTAGAACCTTTTTGTTCAGTGTGCGCGCAAACGGGATAACATTTTCGGAAAAGTGTTTCCTCGACCATGTGTCCTGATTTCCTCGTTTGCTGGGGTCATTATATAACAGAACTATCCGCAGATGGAGTTGGAAAATCTTAGTCGTTAATTATTATTTTGTTTTTTTTTCTTTATTAGCGGCAGGATGCAGCTAACGCCTTATGCGACGTGTATACTCATTTATTTATCATCGTTTTTTCATAACGGTAAGTTCAAAACAGAACGTTAGTTTTTGTGCCAATTTCCTAACGGTCTGAGTGCGTTTCCACGCCGAATCAACAGGTTTAATCGAGCTGGCCGCAGTCATTGTGTAAGGTTAGGGGCAAGATTTAGTCTGGCTGGCTGGCTATCAATGGCCCATATAGTCGATGTGTCTCCCCTTTTTTAAAATGTGTAGGTCCCGCGTCTAGGTACACTTTAGAAATTAAGGGAAGAGAGGTCGGTAAAGTTTTGTACGTGTTGCAAATTAAGTCCTATTTTGATGATGTTCCTTTCTTTTTTATTAGGTGAAAACCGTGTTATCAATGGAAAGGTAAGATATCAATTTGGTTTGCAATAAAGCATAGTTGATCGTGGGCTGACATACAAACAAACAAACAAAAAAACTATCAGCCGAGTTTATTTAAAAACGACCCAAAATCCATTTGTTAAATTAAATGGGCCATTTTCGAGTTGCCTTCTGCCTCAGTATCAAAACGAGTCTTCGTACGAAACAATTCAAATGAAAATGACTTTGATTTGCATGAAAATGGATGTGAAGGTGGAACACATTTTCAAATGAATGGTTTTGCACGTAGACTCGTGCTAACAGAGAGGCAAAGGGTAACTCGGAATTGCATATTTAATCCCTGTATGCCGGTAGATTGAAGTTGTGAGCCATTTTTAAGTCGGGGAATAACTGTAAAAGAGACATTTGCTAGGTAGTTATTACTCTCATTTTTTAAACATGTGATATATTACTTATAATAATATCAGAAAAAAATATTCCGTTGTACTTATGCAAGGTAGAGGTGATACGGGTAATATACCATTCTTTTAATTCATTTCAAGAATATGTATGGTTTATAACACTGAATAAATTGTCTTCCCCTCGTTTATGGTTATGTTTCTTTAGAAATATCACTGTGACACAAAGCCGTCGAGTCTGAAAGCTTCTGTTTTAGTTTTTCAACTCTAAACCTTTTTCGTTGTTACCTTGAAGTTTTTTTTTCCTATTCAATTTGTTAGTCTCCCACTATTGCTAAAATTCGCCATTCTGTGTCGCAAGGCATGCTTACAGGTACTCTGCGAGAGCTCGATACAATTCCTCTTTGCATTTTTAATAGAACAGAAATGTAAGAGAATAATGTAGAGTTTTCACGATGAGCTGGGAAGCTAAATACCTCCCTGACACTTAAATAACGTTATTCATTCATTTGTTCATTTACGTGATCTTCAGAATCGTACGTGTTCTGACTCGCAGCTAAAATAATTAGATAGTGTAAACTTCACACACGGATATGGATATCCCGGTCCATTAAAAGATTCAATCTATCGGATAACATTAATTAACCACTCCCAAAAAAGAAACTAGATATAGTTATAGTGAAGTAAGGGTAGACAAAATATGGCACAATTTTTTAAGTTCCGTCTGATCTAAATCTTCCCAAATCTTCATATTTTTTTTGTTTAATATAACACACTTGCCGGTATTTTTCTACTTTAGTAAACTACATTCGTCAACCAGTGTTCTATGAGAATCGATCCTGCCGTTGTTGTTATCGTATGAAAATGACACTCAAACGTACCACAAAATGAATCATTAAAATATTCAGTAAGAAGTTATTTTCGAACTCTTAACGTTAAAGCCGCGACATGCAATCTGGTAACACGTAACTTCCCTCAATAAAGATCCATAATTTCTGTAATACAGAAAGATTGCAAGGTATCGTGTTTGGCTTAAGTTTCTTTCGATTTTAGGGCGATTTTGCACACCGCAAAATATATTTAAACATATCCTGACTTAGTTCCTTAACGTATCAAGACTAACACTGAAAATATAGTCTAGACAAAAGTGATGAACAATGATAGCTAACAGCCACATATTGATATATTACATCATGTGGTATAGGAAATTGACTCTGATCAGTATCACGGTTCTATTCGTTCCGTGCTATTTTGAGAGATCTCTAACACTTCTTTCCTTCCGTCATTGCAGCCACTTCATCATCTAATGACAAGAGAGGAAATAAAACACTTTTTCGGAGTGGAGCAGCTGTCCAGCGGTATGATTATTATTATCTTGTCAAACTTGTATTGATCCTCTCTGTAGAGAAGCATATTTAGAGGGTCTCAACGGGGTTAACCGTGAGCCGGCGTCAAACGGCCTTAAATTTAACTTTCAACCGTCAAAAACGGGTACTAATTTTTACAGTCAACCGGCCAAAAATTAGCCGTCAAAACGGTTTCAAGGTCTTTAAAATCTCGTAATTTCAGCTGTTCATCTTGGACGTTACCAGTTACAATGTTCCCAAATGTACTCACTTTATAGTTTTCCCATCTAAAACTATTTCAGGTATAAAATATTAACATTTTATTAATGATTAACTACACTAATAAAAAAAATAATTAGAAGTCTTGGGGTACGTTTTGGACATTTTACTTGATTTCGTCACGGAAAGATCAAAACAACCTCCAGAACACAAAGATTGATATTAAAAAACACTTTTAACTTAAAAGTTACAATTATCTTCAACTCATGGAAGAAATTTCCTTTTAATAACCGTCAACCGTAAACATCGGTAAAATTTAACCGAGAGACCCTCTATTTAGAAATAAAGTTTACAAAGAACACATAAAACAAGTCAGACATCCTCTGGCCGTTTTATTTGATATTTTGAATTTTTAAGTCTCTTGTTGCTTTGAATTTTTTATTAGATCCATTCTTAATTAATTTTGTTAAAAAAAAAAGAAACGCTCACAGCGACGTGACAAATCAAAAGCTGAAAATATAAATGTAATTATATTTTGGCAACCATCGTTACGTTTGCAGTGTCCTACGTGTTATGTATTATATTTTATGTAAGTTACGGGGGATTGTAGCAATACCGCCGCCAACACCCATAACAGTGCACGTGATGATCGCATGGGCATTATAACAAAGAAAACAGAAAGGGGGGAACGGAGGGTCGATAGTTTCGGAGCTTTACCCAGGGATATAAAATAATCCCCCCAAAAAACCTACTTACTGCAATAATCAAGAGTTAACCTGTGATATCTGCCTGTTCATTTTTTGTCAGTTCCTGAATACGACGTCGGGTTACCATTTGAGGCAAACGATGAAGGCAGTTTTGTCACATATTCCCTGAACCACCGATCGAAACGAAGTCTTGTTGAGGACGATAACGGCAACGTAACGTCATGCTACCGTTACATAATCAACGTCTTGGGAGAAAAACTGGATCTATGCCTTAAACGAAACACGAATTTCATGGCTCCTGGTCTGCAGTTGGAAACACGTGACGAAACAGGTCGAAAAGTTACAAAACCAGTCTCTAGAAACTCGTTTGTAACTGGAAAAGTAGCTTCGGACCCAGATTCAATGGTGGTATTGAGTGTTACGGACGGACTGGTAAGAACGGGTTTAACCCTGTTAACTGTATACATTGCATGGAATAGTTAATTGATTGAAGTTGGCTTTAAAAAGAGTGTTGCCTTCGACGGTGCATAAATGTGTAACATTTTGTAAAATAGCACTATGTATATGCTTGCAAATAACTAGTTACTGCAAACTTTTTAACTTACGAATATTGCATACTGGTAAATCTGCTTACACATCGTCCTAATGTTCTTTTTAAATTAGTTCACTTTTATATTCATACACTGTATACAAAATAGTGTTAGTACTCTAGATTAATTTGAAGTGGTTAGCTATCCCCAATTAGCTTACTTTATAGCTAAATACTTTGACACGGAAATAAAGTTGTTATTATTATCATTGTATTGCATCATCTCACAGTGCAGAGTCATTGCATTATTATTATTATTATTATTATTATTATTATTATTATTATTATTATTATTATTATTATTATTAACTACTCTGATTAGCTTTAAAAAGATAAGAACCAACGTTAGCCACACAGATAGCGCTTACCTTACTGCAACACAGGAACGGAAAGTTTAAGACAGCGATTAGAACAAAAGAGCACTTCCAGTTCTAGCTTATGTATGTAGAAATCGTGTTGTGAAGAGAAAGGGGCTTTACAAAAATCGAGGAGCGAGCCGTGAAACAAAGAAACCAGTCGAAAGTACATTCTAAACACTAGTTCATGTACAAAAATATCTAAAGTTCCCATAACTTTGTTACCAAACTTCCGTTAACCGAACGCATTATATATATCATGCAATTTGTGCGGCCCACTTAATTATTTTGGTACGAACTCGGGGTCATCGAGACATCGATTGATAGTTAACGAAGTGCGAAGTCACGAGCTGTGCCAACTAGAAACCGAAAGCCAACAGAGGATCGATATTTAGATCGGTAAAACTGATTTATCGACGGCTTTGTTCAATTACGTTCAACAATGTTGCGCCAGAAACCGGCCGTGCCTTCATCAGTCGATAGAAGGCACCTGCCTAGCTTAGCCAATCAGATTGCGAATTTGCCATTAGTTAGCTAATGAGCTAAGCTAACACGTGGCTGATGTTATTGTTATACAGAACGGTATAGTAAAACGATCACGTGACACACTTCTGATCCACCCTCTGCCCGCACGTCTGGCTTGGCATTTCAAAAGCAAGGAAGGGGCAAGACCACATTTGGTATATAGAAGATCATCTCAGGAAGGCATACAGTGTCAAACGAAACAAGGTGAGAGGAAGCGCAGATTAATCCGAGTTAGCTAATCCCTTACTGCCTTATAAAGATAAGAGAGTCTTAACGCCTTTCAAGAAACTACTTTCTCAAACTCATTAATAATTCATAAAACTAAGAGAAAGAACACCGTCTCAATATACTCCTTAATTTTAATTTCGACTGAAAAGGTATATCACACACACTCAAAAGAGGTTTTCATTACATTTGCAAACACCTCGAGGTTCGTCAAAAGCACTTCGCTGCGCGTCGTATTTTCAATTCGTATTTTCAACAAATAACCTTAATCAGTTTACGATACGCTACCAATGTCCTAAAATTTTGAATTCTCTCCCAATATCCCTCCCTGGTTCAGCAAGCTTTCCAACTCTTAAGAAAAAGATGATTGAATTTTTAATGAAATGATACTAAATAAGCCAAGCCGCACATTCACAGTATAAACACAAAATATATTGAAAACCGAGTTGGCCTCCTCTACAAGTCTGGTGGTTTTCTGGATGTCTCTTCGCCCAACCTAAACTATTCAAATTTTAATTAGCAATTCTTCTTTTGTGGCATATAAAGTGATGATGATGAAAACGACGACGACGACGGCGGCGACGTCATCATGATTCACTCATGACATCATGATTCACTCTTTCATTACTCGTTTTTCTCTTAACTAAATTTAATCAGACACAATCGCTTTAGCAAAAAGAGATGTGAGCAGCTTAGAGTCGCCAAGCCAGCTAAAAGAAGATAGCAGCCACACTGGAATAACAAATAAGTACTTGGAGGTTGCATTGCTTGCGGATGAACAATTTGCTGTCGCCCATGGAGACAAGACTGAGGAATTCCTATTGCTAATAGGAAGTATTGTGAGTGAAAAACCTTTCAAAGTTATGTGGAAATCTGTAGCTAAGGATGGAATTATTGTGTAAATCTTAAAGTGAGAATCAGAAGCGGAAGAAGATAGTAAAGCAAGAAGATCACAGGGGCGGATCTAGGGGGAGGGTAAAGGCGTGCGCACCCCCCCCCCCCCCCTCACCCTCCCCTCCCAGCTCCTGAGAAGACCGTGCGGCTTTCAAATACAACTGGTATTCTGTAAAAAAAAGAAAAACTATGTGCACCCCCTCCTTAGAAAAATCCTGGATCCTCTCCTGGATGACATCGAAGTTCTGACAATTGATTAATTGAACAGTTTTAGGATGATAATTAACATTATGAGTAAGTATCAACTGTCATCTCTTTTAATTATATTCCACAGACAGACGGAATTTTCCAAGACGCATCAATCGGAGACATAAAAATCAACTACGTAATAACGCGGCTTGTCCTTGTTAAAAATGAAGAGGTAACTAATTCTTATACTGATGAATCTTATGAGCCGCACATTAACAACAACAAATACTTAACGAGGCTGTGATCAAATAAATGATTTTTTTTTTCAGATAAATACATTATTATTTATGGCAATCTTGCGTTTATTTATTAATACGTTATAACCTATTCTAAAGTTAACCGTCGGTTGTACAAGGTACATACATACATACATACTTTATTTAATTAATAATTAATAACCACACAATTATTCCGTGGGGGAGTGGATTGATGGGAAGTCCCCTAAGGGTTTCGCTCTAATGAGACACATCAGAATTTATTTTACATTTACTACGTAACCCTGAGCATAGTGAATAAAGTTATATGGTTATGAAGCCCGGTTAACATCAAAGGAGCAAACAGTGAGGTCAAGATTTATGTTGGAAGGTCAGTGACCGTGCACAACTTTTGTTTTGTGCTCATACACGTCATTGCAATGTTTCTATTGGTTAGTTGCAAGGAACACACGTAACCACCTATTATATGTTGTCAGATTTGGTGCAGGGTCAATTCCGAAAAGAGGGCTTCATTACATTTCTCTGTATTTATTACGCCCTGAGCATGCTCTGCAAGGTAACACAACTTTTGTTGGCTGTGTTTGACCCGCAATTTTGGATTTAACTAAGATTTTTTAAACGTGTTCTTTATTGACAGTTTTACAACTCACAGTTACATTGATATTAAGAATTTAGGATATAAGTGAAACTACATCAGTAACTAGACTTTAACAAAAATAAAGTAAGATTAAACAAGCGAAAAAAAAAGGAAAATAAACTTTGATAAATAATGGCAATTGATAGAAAAGCAAGTCAAAGTTTTTATGGAATATAAAAATAGAGTAATTCTGCAATTGTGCTTCGAAAACTGTCAAAAAATGCAAATAAACATGCAGTCGCCATGAATTGTCAAAAGCCATGGACACATGGTTGACACATCAAAATTTTGATGAATGAACAGCTACTGAACAATTACTGAAAGTTTAGGGTCACAGGGTAAATCTACTTTTCAAAATTTGGAAAAAAATTTCGAAAGGGTGGCATCCAATAAACCCCGTGAGAGGGTTAAGGCTAAAGCATTTTCAAACATGCGGTATAATCTTCAAATAGCGGCAACGAATATTCCCACTAAACTACACTTCACTCTGACCCGTAACCTTAACCAACGAAAGCAATCAAAAACATTCTCGGATAGAAGCTCCGAGATGCTATAGGGGCCATACAGACTGATCGTTTGTAATTACGTCTAATTTGTGTTTTTCGATACTTCATTTTAACCCGTCAATGACAGCGAGATATATTACGTTATTTCGTGTTACAGCTTGGTGTTGATCCGTCTAATTCAAGTATCAGTCACAGAACTGTAATCAAGAACGTAGAAGCATGGGCTCGTAATAACAACAGAGATGACGAATCTGATCCATTGCAATTCGACTTAGCTGTTCTTGTTCGCAGGTTAGTAAATTCTGCATGGCCGATTATTCAAGTACAAGCCACGGCTAAACAGAACTTTTCAACAACGATAGGAATGAGCCCAGTGGAAATCCACCCTAGAATATACTGAAGGCTGCCATGTCATCTGGTGTGCGCCCAATGTAGGCTGGCACTTCGGTTAGCCTGAATAGCACTCTGGTTAGCCTGAATAACTTTCCAGTTAGCCTGAATAGCGCTCTGGGTCGCCTGAATAACGTTCCAGTTAGCCTGAATAGCGCTTTGGTTAGCCTGAATAACGTTCCCGGTTAGCCTGAATAGCGCTCTGGGTAGCCTGAATAACTTTCCAGTTAGCCTGATTAGCGCTCTGGGTCGCCTGAATAACTTTCCGGTTAGCCCGAGTAGCGCTCTATACTTGCAAAGACTACTGGTCTGCAGACTGAATTTGTCGCACACCTCATGTCACCGGCCAATTTGTCAGTTGTGTTCACCTTAACGCAAACAACAGAAGTTGACGGGAAGTTTAATTTTTAATTTACACCAGCCACATTACACCCTGTTGGTGGTCATATTATCATTTATTATATCTCTAAGACAGTAGGCGCGCTGTGATTGGTCAATTTTACGGGCCGTATTCTACAGTACGGCCCGCGAAATTTGAGAGTTCTCCTGATGCGATAAGTTTTGTTTATCAAAATCTCTTACAACGAAAATTTTGAAAGCTACTCTGAAAACATCAGCATTCGGACAAAACATTTTGAGAAACAAAAGCGAAAAGAACAGAGTCTTACAAAATTCAAACTAGACTTTTCAGATCTTTTAGAAACTGAAAGCGTCCCCGACCCCGAGCATCACACGAGGCAGAAACTTGACAATTTTCTCTCTGCCGAAAGGTAGAGAAGTCGAATTCTGAATGAACAAGATTTAAAGAGTTTTTTCGAGAGTTAGCCTGCGAATACAGCCGTCTCTCATCACCCCCGGAATGAGAGGCGGCTGTATTTGCAGGCTAGTCGAGAGTAAACGAACAAAACATTCAAAACAACGTACCTGCTGCTGTTCTTGACGATCTCTTCAGCAAATTTTTAACGACGTCCGCTTATTATTTTGAAAACGGCCGGATAGGAAAGGAGGTACACGAATTAATCGTAAAATTAAACGTCTGAAGTTTGGATTCACGTCTCTGCGAGCCAACTGCAAACGGTTTTCGTAAGCCAATAAAATTCGCTTTCTTCTTGCTTTTGACGCGCGCGTCATTCAAATGCAGCCGCGATTGACTTGAAATGGTTTCTTTTCTCCAGAATGAGAGATATAATAAATATCTTATTAACCTCGTTTTCTCGGTCCGTACTGTAAAATACGGATCCTCGTTTTTTCCCGACGATTTATGGCCCGCGCGCTTCGCGCTTGGGCCATAAATCGACGGGAAAAAACTCGGTCCGTATTTTACAGTACGGACCTCGAACTCGATTAATAAGAGGTATGTACACCTTGGGTTACCCAGTATTTCATAGACTAGCATCCGATTATGAATACGGCTATTTTAAACTCTGTCGACCCCCATCGTTTATGACTGTTTCGAGAAAGGTTGTTTTAAGGGCGATTTACGAATTTCTCGCATGCGACAAGCTTATGTCATGACTACAACACGAATCGCGTCGTGTAAATCAACCTACCACATCTTCACGAAAGACGCGCGCGTCTGTGTAAATATTGCAGCGATGTCATAAGCTTGTCCCATGCGAGAAAGTCGTACTGTGTAAATCGCCCTTTATGGAAGCTTAAAAGCGTACGCAAGAATGCCGTGCGGTGTTATGGGTAGTGGTATGTTGCCATTGGAAGGTGCGGTAGCCTAATGGTTAGCATGCTTGACTCCGGATCGAGAGGTCTGTGTTCTAGCCCTGGCCGGGGTCATTGTGTTGTGTTCTTGGGCAAGACAATTTACTCTCGTGGTGCCTCTTTCTACCCAGGTGTATAAATGGGTACCGGCGAAATAATGCTGGGGATAACCCTGCGATGGACTAGCATCCCATCAAAGGTGGGGGGGGGGGGGGGGGAGTAGAAATACTCCTAGTCGCTTCATGCTACGGAAACTGGGATAAGCCTCGGCAGTATGGACACTTGGCTCGACGCAGACTTTACCCTTTACATACCCACGTTACCATTTCTTGGTTGCCGTTCACGGTGTTTCAGTGCGACATAAGGGAAATGATCTCACAACACCTTTAATTTTGACCAAATAGTGGTAACTTTCACACCCACGATACCTATCGGCATTATCGCCTACGATTTTCCGCTTCTGAAGAACAATGTGTTTCGAAACAACTGTATGTTACTTCACAATGCTGATACTTAAAGAAAGGAGCTATATTGTAGGACGTTTAAAAGCCTTTTAATTGTAATTTACAACACTACTGAGTAATTCAAAGGAAACCCCAAAATTGTCGTAGAAAAGGGCTAAAGAGGTAGAAAGTAAGAGAATATAAGCACTTAAATCATATAATAATGATTAATTATCATTTTCATTTTTATCCTTAAAGCGGAAAATCTGGAGGTAAGCTGAAATGTGTCTCATCTTTATTATCGCAAATTTATGAGCTGATTAATGATTTATCAATTTTTATAATGGAATAAGGATCATAAAAAATACTCCGTTCCATTCCTGGAGCTTAGAACATCCATTAGCTGAAGCTTTTTTGATTTCCATTCCATTTTCTTTTTACAATTTTAGCTTTAGCAGTATATGGTGGAATTTGCCGTTCAAACGATATAGTCAGCGTGGTGGGAGAAAACGGTCTTCAGACTGCTTATATCATCGCACACGAAACAGCGCACAAGTGAGTAAACAATGTTTGGTGACAAAATGTTAAAATTGTAAAGGGCCGCTTAGTCTGCACTCTTTGCAGAACAATTGTATGTAAGTATATACGACAACAAAGGCTGGCTAGGGCTGGCTTGTGGTCTTAATCAGAGTAGATCAGTGTGCGAACCAGCACACTGCACGTTCATGGTTGCCTGGAGATAGGAGGAAAAAGGGACGTTTGTGTGAGGCATGGAGCTTGGATTTCTGGGCAGACAATGACGACGGCGACGATGATGATGACAATGACGATGACGATGACTGTTATGATGATGATGATGATGATGATGATGATGATGATGATGATGATGATGATGATGATGATGGTGACGATGATGATGCGATCCGAGATAATACATGTAGATAAATGTCATTATCCAGTATTACGTCCGATTATAAATTTTGGGTTCTTTTCACAGCCTGGGTGTAGGTCATGATTCTGAAGGAAACAATTGCCCCAATCATGTCAATCTAATGTCCAGTGTCCTGCAAGGGGGGCCTGGGTCCGTGGAATGGTCTTCGTGCAGTATGGAGAAAGTTCAGGACTTTCTAATGTAAGTTTTTCTACCAAGAATATAGACCGTCACATAATTCATAATTTTCTTTCTGGGATCATTACTTTAGAACCAAGCAAAAAGCTATTTTTCGTATGCCTCCGGGTCTAAAGCAAATAATGATTCGAAAATTCTATTTCTAAAGAAAGTAAGCAAGGCATTTGTCGCTTCTAGTGCTCCACGTAAGAAATCATTAGCCTTGCTTAATCTATTTGCAAATCTGTTTTTGGCTGATTAGATATTTCATAGATTCTAGTATGTTTGTGGTCCTGCGCCAGTCATCAGTTCATTCTATTCGTACCAGCAAAATTATTTCAAAATCTGTCACAATACATTGATGTCATGCATTTAACTGTTTTCGTTAACTGTTAAGGAACAGTAATTCGGTATGTTTGGATGACGCTCCTTCCTCAACCCGCCCCAAGCCTCCTGCTTCATTCTACACCAGACTTCCAGGTGAACTAGTTGACGCGGATACGCAGTGCCAACTCCAGTATGGAATTGAATACAAAAGATGCCCTCAAAAAAAGGTAGAACTGGTGACCTTTTCAAAAATAGCGAAATATACACAGCTATAATGAAATTTTAGGTAGATTGAAACCTCTCAGACAGAAATAATGAAATAAGAGAAAGCTGAAAGATCTTTGGCTGAATGTGATTCAGTTAAAACTTTGTTAAGCAAATTATGCTTGACCCCACCAAACCTTCTGAAGTACTAATACTGCGCTTCTTCGCCATTTCTGCATCACAATATTGTGCTTTTAGTGCATAAGTGTTCCGAGTCACACATCACCTGTTTTTGAACTAAATTTGCGTTTCTAGCATCTTGCTCTTGAATGCCAAGTACATCGAGTTAGCAAAGTACACGAGACAAGGAAAGCAAATATAATTCAACGATAGGTGATGTATGACTGTGTGCACGTAGGGCCTTCACTCATGAAGCTTGTACCGTGCATTTATTCTGAGTATACGTTGTAAGAATATTCAAGAAATTCATCATTATAATTGTCTTTTTTTTTCTCAGAGTGATTGCGGTTCTCTTTTCTGCACTCCAGATGGCTATTCCTGTATTTCCCGCGTCTTAAGACCTCTTGATGGGACGGCATGTGGTATTCGGAGTGTAAGTCATGAAATCAAACCTCGGTGTGGTTGATTTCATTCTTTTTAGACTTTTCCACTAGCTTGTATCTAGTTTTTCCGTTGATGGTACCTTTCTTATTGTAAAGGCGTCGTGGACAATTAGTACTAGTGGATTTTGTGCTAGATATCAATCCTTTTATGATCATCAGACAGAGTAAGCTCGTCTGGCCAACAACCAAACTTCATGCAAAAAGGCTTATAAACATTCAAATGTGTAACGATGAAAGTTGACAGTTACTTGTGAATAAATATTTCGTGTCTAGTCTGACGCAGCGTGTCAATTTTTCACTCGTGATTTTATGCAGTTGGGACTTTGAGCGCGATGTTCAACGGGATGCTGTGATCATTCTTTGCGAACGGGACTTTGAGTGTGATGCTCAACGAGTTTGATAGCAGAAAAGGTTTCTGAAGAGGCCCTTGACCGGGACGAAACGCTGCGTCAGAATAGCCACGAAATATTTATACACAAGTGTGTAACGAGTTTTGTATTTCTTTTTTTACCGTTTAATCTTAAGTGGTGTATTAAAGGCCACTGTGTAGATAACGGCGGGCCTCGTGGTTGGAGCGAGTGGTCTGACTTCACCGCATGCACTCGATCATGCGAAGGAGGAGTTCGTTACCGAGAAAGAACATGCTATAACCCACCGTAAGTAAAATACTAACAAGAAATCCACCGTTAACAAGCTATATAGCGACGATGGATAATGGCGATATGCCGTTTGGAAGAAGCAATAATGATCGGATCTGGACACAACAGCAGATCCGTCTCCGCTTTACACAGTGGTGGTGAGATCCGACGGGAGCATACTGAGAAAGCCTCTGATGCATACCAGCTATTTAAGGCTGCTTTTCTAGCGACGGAGTCGGAGTCGAAAACAGAAGCGCAGAGTCGGTTACGATCTAGTGAAAATCAAACCGACGGAGTCGTAAGCAGAGTTCCAATTCCCCAGTCTCCCCAGGTGGAAACGAGATTGCCGAAGGTGCAAGCGGAAAGGAGGAAATTGGAGGGCGTGGGACTGCTTTGTGATTGGCTCGTTCTCCCGCTTCCGCTTCCGACAACGACAATCTGGTTTACACTGGAATATACTGAGCAAAGAAGTCATAAGCGGAATCGGGAGAAAATGGAAACGTTCCAAGTTTCAGACTCCGATTCCGTCGAGTTTATGCTCCGCTTACGACTCCAATTCCTACTTCGTCGGAAGGTAAATCTAACGAGCAAACGAGCGAATTAACGAATATGCTAACGAAAGAAGGAACTAACCAAAAACTCGAACGAACGGACAAAAGGATGAATGCCAAGGGAGACTAAAAGTAGTGCGTAAGAGTATTCAGTCGAGATATTGGATATTAACCGCATTTTGTATATAGTTTCTTTTATTGTGTGTATTTCTTTTCTTGTCAGCGGTGAAATCTGTGCTGGACCGAACACTTTCTGGGAAATATGCAACAGGGATGTAAGAACACGTTAAATTTAACATTTGATTGATTTATCTCCTTGCCAGTTGGCGTGGGTTCTTTTCCGTGTCCTTTATGTTTTTTTCTTTCGTTCTATTTCAGGTCATGTGTGATTCATCGAAACCATCTTTTCGTGATCAACAATGCAAGCAAATAAATTCCAACTACGCCGCCTTCTATCCTCCATATCCTCCAAGTATGGCATGAGCCAAATTTCATTTTTGCTTGAAACAAATCATCAGTGCTATACAGTTAATTCCGGGTTAATTTAGCTGAAAACATTATCCATTATATCGATCTTACCGTAAATAACTCCCGGTTATAACACTCAACTGACTGCTAAAGTAAGAAAGGATTTCGGCAAAGGTAAAGTTTGAAAGGAGAGTGCAGGTCGCAAAGTTTAATCAGAGAGAATTTCTTACAATATACCTTCTGTTTTGTTCACAGCTTATCTCCAAAAGGTTTTCTTCAACTCTCTCTTGATATAGGCTCTTTAGTTATTTAACAATTATTCCGCGAGCGCGCGTTGGATATGAGATGGTAGATAGCCAACAAGGCGCGTAGCGCCGAGCTGGCAATAACGATCTCAAATCCAACAAGCACGAGTGGGATAATTGTTTTATTAAAAACGCCCAAAAGAATTGCAATATTTGAGCTCCCAGCTGTTTTTGTTGACGCGTATCGGCTACGAAATTTGTGGTCAATGGTATATGAGCTCATCCACCATTGCCTGTTAGCCAATCAGAACTTGGGAATTCCAATATACCATTGCAAGTTTTTAATAAAATTCAATATAAAATTCCTATATTAGGCAGCTATCCGTATAGTCGCCTTTGGCTGTGCTATGCTATATAATAAATGTCTTCTTAATTGGTTTTCTCGTATTCTAGATCAGGATGCAAATCCCTGTAAACTGGCCTGCCGAATTAAAAAACGCTCCTATCGGTTCTATGGAATCGTGATTGACGGAACTCGGTGCAGTTCAAATCCTTATGTATACGATGTCTGCATACAGGGACAATGCCAGGTATTATTAAATATATATGGCCGAAGAAGTGGCAGATTGGTTAGCCCTCATTTGATACGTAACCATTCAGGGGCATATAATTTGACTCAAAGACGAAGGTTTAGCTCAATACACTTTCAATAAGTTCATTGAGTTTAGGATTCATGCGAGAAATCTGCCAGAGAACATTGAAAAGATGTTTCAGAGGAGCCTGCGAAAGTATGAGTTATTTTAATGGTTTTTTCTGCTTTTGTAATGTAAATAAGAGTAAAGAACTGCTTTCACTATACGAGTGCTTTCCCAGCTTTCAAAGTGCTTCAGAAGTTTAAGCCGATAAACGCACAAACAAGAAGCAATTGCCGAACAAAGTTAAACAAACTAAAGTTGTTTACTGTCGATCTGAAAAATGACCATATTCTGTGATGGCAGAGTTGAATAACTGTTTCGCCAAGTGAATTTGTTTTTCTTATTTTTTTTTCTGAGTAAGGATTTTTAAAAATACAAGCTTAAGATGCCGTGGAGGGGTGCGCTGCCTTTGGTTTGCTTTTTACAATCCCCAGAATCTTTGACCTTCTATCATCAACATACGATTTAGTGTGTAATACGGTTGTACATCTTTACTAGTCTTGCTAACTTTCCGTCACTTTTTCATCTTTCACGCGATCAGGAGGAATAAGTAGACTACAAGTAACCTGTTAAACCGGTTTTGTGGAGAACAAATACCGTGAAATATTTGTACTCGTTTCGCGCGTTACTTTTCCCTCTACGAAGCCGAGCTGGATAATAAATATAGGTGTTCGCATCACTTTCCTCGTGCAATTTGGGAACAATCAACACTCGCAATTTTTTCAAAGACTCCATCTGCTCGAGTCCGTACTTATTAATAATGTACCTTCCAATATTTTTCCGCAAGTGGATGACAAACAAGATGTGTTCGGTCGCTTACCTTTCCGATTCGTTGTTAAAACATTACGGAGTTGCCGGACTTTGTAAACAAGACACTGCTACGGAATTTTAAAGCTCTCTGTCATGCATTATCAGGTGCTTTTATCCTCATTCAGTTACATAGGTATGAGATAAAATGTGCGACTACAATTCAGGCTTGTAATCTTCCTCTTTTACGAGCTGTAGTCCACTTCTGGACCTCTTTCTGTCACGCAACACTGCGGGAGGTCCAAAATTGGATTATACACTGACTATACGAGCTGTCGCGAAAGAAAATCCTCGATTGCTAGCTTTCAGTAGTTTCGGAAAGCCTCTTTTGTGCTGCACAAGCGTCCAGTTGCCAATACTTTTTAATACTTGGGTCTAACTTTGCTTCATCCGAAGATTTTCCTCTCTCTCCAAACCCTTCGACAGCGGCCGCCATTTTGTTTTGGCGCGCTTTTGCGACTTTCTCCACTCAATTTCAACTTTCTGCGCTGTTTGGGATTAATAGAGGTGTGCTCTCAGCCGATGCACGCGTGTTATTATGAGCAGTATTGGGCGAGTTTTTTATTTGCTGCAACTGTCAAAGTCTCCTATAATGCCCATGAGTTTGCTGAAGTGACGTAGTGGTCTTTGAACCACGTGCAAGGTGTTTCTTTTCTCATTTAAAAATAGAAAAGACATGTTGCGGTGCATTCTTGTGCTCTACGTCACCGCTCGTACTTTAATACTATCTTATTGTAGGTGGTCGGTTGTGATCACATACTCAAGTCTAAAAAGGTCAAGGACAGATGTGGAGTTTGCGATGGAAATGGAGATTCATGTTCTTTAGTGACATCCAGCTACACGGAGGACTATACGACCTGTAAGCCGATTTATATTATTACTCATATATTGAATGGACTACTTTACTATATCTTTCTCTTGGAATATTCAACACGGTTAATAGAAATAGTCTGCCCTCAAAGCCAAAAAGGCTGTCTTCAAAGCCAGCGCATAACTCCAGTTTTAGATTATTTTTACAGACCCCCCCCCCCCCCCCACTCCTCCCCCCTCCCCTTTACCCCCTACCCTGTGTGGGATGCTAGTCCATCGCAGAGTTACCCAAGTATACTGGTTGTAGAGAGACAATGCGAGAGTAAAGCATCTTGCCCAAAAAGGCGGG
Source organism: Meandrina meandrites (assembly GCA_963693305.1). Taxonomy (NCBI): domain Eukaryota; kingdom Metazoa; phylum Cnidaria; class Anthozoa; order Scleractinia; family Meandrinidae; genus Meandrina; species Meandrina meandrites. Next base: position 27,031,044 of record OY855911.1, on the reverse strand, counting down.
TAACACAATGACCCCGACCGAAGCATAAACACTTTTTTTATTAAGAATAAAAATAAGCGATAATAATTTTGAATGACGTTTCGATAAATCGTTCATCATTTTCAAATTCTAAAAAGTCAGATTCTTAGGAGTTCTTTATATATTGAGATTGCGCGTGAAAGTCTCGTTGCATATGATTAAAGGTTCTACATTGTGGAATGTAGAGAGTGTTAATTAAGTACTAAATAGTTTTGCTTTTATCGAGTCAGTTTGCGTGTTCAGTTTAGGCTTCATTTCTTGAATAAACAGCATTTCGTAGATAAGGCATTCAAATTTCGCGCGACATTTCTTCAGGATGGTAAACTGCTTGTAAAGATCCTGGTTATTCTGATTGTGGGCGTCACGCAAGTGTTTTCCGATAGCTGAGTGCTTATGTTCATCAACCCGTTGGAAAAGGTGTCGGCGAGTGTAGCCTACATAATCCGCATGACACAGATCACATTTGAATTTATAAAAAACACATTGTTGATTTATTAACGTTAGCCTGCGTAGCTTGGCGGTTTTATTGTGGTTAAACTCGTGTGCCAAGCTACGCAGGCTATATTAACGTTGGTTTGGCCTCTGCTATTTTGATGTCATCGGCAATTTTCTTGCTTGTGAAAACTGGGCGTAGATCGCTGTTTATTTTCCTTCCAAGATCGGAAAGCTGTCTTCGTACAATGTCGGCTGATCTTTGATCCTTGAATGGCAGAATAATCCGAGCGCGTGCATTTGCTTGAACATCGCGAACTTGCTGTTGATTTCGCGACTCGTTATTATTTACTCGTTGTTATTTGTTTTTTTCTTTCAGATTACGATCCTCCTGACACCATTGTTGTTCTACCTGCGAATACTTCCAATGCTTTTTTCCAACAAAGGAATATACATCAGTATAATCTCATTGGTAAGAAGTTCATGGACACCTTCAGTGCTGGAACGAATTGTCGTTAAATTTTAATAAGTGCGATTTTGCAGCATGTTTGTTTTTCCGCTTATGGCCAGAACCCTAATTTTGCTATCTGAGTTTTTAGTGAACGTGTTTCCCTATGGATTTATTTTTAGATAAATCCATAGGGAATTATTAAATAATTGGAGAAAAAAGAACTGAACTTAAGAGCAATCGGACTTTTGCAATTGAACCATATGCTTAATTTCTTTATTGTCCCTGAAATTTAACTGAAAATCTCGCTTTTGCGGTTTGAATTCGCCATGAACTATACCACTTGAATCATATAGGACCCCAACGCTTTGCCTGTTATCAGAGAATGATTACGGTCTTACGTTGTGGAACTAAACGGCAACTGTGTGACGTCATAAAATCCAATATGGCGGCGCGCACTCAAAATGCCAGATATTGGTGTTATTATTTTTTTCTTAACACTATAAAAGGTTTCTCTCTCAAGAACTATTATCAGAAAACAATGACTTCTTAGTTGTGGAAAAAAGGGAACTATTTGAGGCTTATATATTCCAAAATGGCGTTGCACATGGAATTCACAACTCAGCAGAATGACAGATATTGGTATTTATTTTTGTGTTTATAGATTACTCTTTAAAACTGTATGTGTTGGCTACATTTTGATCCATTCAACGGTAATTTTTCCCAACATTGGAGGCTTCCTTTGACCTTAAATATTATCCTCAGCTGAAGATAATCAAACCTTTACTTTTCATCTGAAATTCAATCCGAAAGATAGTCTACAGTAACTTCTGGGAGTGTATGACTGCTAAACAATTAGTTATGATTATGAACTATCCAACAACACCTTATTTGACATTCTTGTTTTGACGTCTGTTTTCTTTTGATTCCAGGTATTCAAGATGAAAATGGTAAATATTTGATTCCACTCATAAAATGGTCAAGCAAGGTCATATACAATGCTGGCACAAGAATATACTACTACAACAACCTCGACTCTCCTGACCGCTTAGAAATTGACGGGCCAACCAACATGACTCTCAAAATAGTGGTGAGTAATTTTACCCCGGGGGGGGGAACTCCCATATGGAAGGGACGGGGATGCTCGTCGGAAATTTTGAATTTAACCCCTAAAAGAGTCCAATCTGGGCGTGGCCGAAGCTTATGCAGACCCCTAAAAGAGACCAGTTTAAAATACAGACTTGTAAAACAATAGACAAGGACATTTTGTTACAATGGACTTAAGATATTAATGCTATGGAAAACCTTATTTATATGAATCGCGCAAATATATAACGAATCAAAATTCTTTCTTTTTTGTTATTTCTTCGTGTGCAACCCTAAACGAGACCTTGACGACTAAAAATAATAACATTTTGCCCAGAACACCCTAAGCGAGACCAAAATCCGAAGTTTACACCCGTAAGAGAGACGACGAGCATCCCCGTCCCTTTGATATGGGATTCCTCCCCCCCCCCCCCCCCTCCCCCGGGAATTTTACTGTTACGGGTGCAAAAAAATCAGCCAACACGCCATATATCACCCTCCTTAAGATTATTAAAAATGCATTGACCAATCCAATCGACTCATGACGTTACGTGCAAAAGAGTTTGTTGCCAAATAAGATTCGTACCGAATTAAGAAATTGGTTCCAAACAGCTTGATTGATTGAGAGGTGTGATTAAGAGGTGTGTTTGCAGATAGTTCTGATCACCATATTATAAATAATTTGACAATGAACTCGACTCTTTCTACTCCCAAAACGTTACTTCGCTATGAGGCCATGCCGTGGGCATTTAATTGGTACCAATTACCAATTTGACTATTTTGACTAATTTGGTTTAACTTCCCAATGAAAACTGTTCCTAACTTCAACTCGTAGAAAAAGTTTTCTTTTGATAACCGTCAACTGTCAAAAGCCCTAAAGTTCTAACGTCAACCGTCAAAATCACTAAAATTCAACCGTCAACAGTATAAATAGCACTGTGATACACTTTACTACGTTTGCCACACTATCTATCTAGTTAAATAGCCCACGCTCGATATATCAAAATTCAAACATGGCACCGAGGCTTTCTGGTTAAACGTCTATATTACTGTGTTTGAATATAATTGTTATTGTTTGATTTTTTGTTTCTTCTGATTTAAGTAAATCATTTCTTGTTTTCCAGTATGTACACTTGAAGCCACCGAACGTAGGAGTTGACTATTATTATTTCAGACGGCTTGAGTCAAACGAAACTCCGGTACCTCCAACCTGTCACTGGATTAACAGTAGTTGGACTGACTGCTTAGATGGTCTGTAAGCCTTTAAGTCTTTAGTTTTTCAAAGAGAGTCATACTCTCTTGTTTCTCCAAGAGAGTATACTCTCTTGGTTTCTCTATTACCTTTTTTTTTTATTTTTCATTAAGCAGATATAATGATTTGATATTTTAAGTACTACATCGTCGATTGGTTGCAAATGACAAGTTACGTTTCTATAGGAAGGCTGTTGAAAGGACTCTGCCATTAGCCTCGTAGTCTATACCCGCACACTCAGGGAACAGCCAGTTGTTATCGATCACATCACTGTCGCATGACACTCTACCAAGATCCTAAAATTTGGAAATTTTTCCCAGTATCCATCCCTGGTTCAACAAGCTTTCTGACTTTTAAGACAGTAATGAAATGATACCGAATTGGCCAACCCCCACATTCACAGCTTAATTATAAAATATAACCGACACGGCCTCCCCTATAAGTCTAGTGGTTTCCTGGAGGTCTCCTCGCCCTGCATAAATTATCCAATATGTAATTGATAACTCTTACGTGGAAAATAGAATGATGGTGATGGTGATGGTGATCATGATGATGATTCATGTCCTAATATTCATCATATATAATGTTGTCATGTAAAACAGGTCTACAGACACGCGAAGTACAATGTGTAAGATCTGATGATTGGACCTCCGCTAGTGCTGACTGTTGTGGTGAAGATTTGAAGCCAGCTTCGATAAAATCTTGCTTACTTGGGTAGGTCGAAAGAGAGAATGCAACTAGGAAGTTTGACTTCTTCTTCTGTTCATCGTAATGTTTCGCATTTTACTTTGTTTTTAGCTAATTTTATTTTTACACGGTATACAAACTGGTTGTTGAATGAAAGAACTGTAACACTGTGACGTGGTGTGACGTGACGGCGATCTGATGTGTGATGCAGTAAATTATTTTTAATGTAAGATAATTGCACTGTTGTTAAGGCGGAGGTACAGGGAGGCGCAGTAGCCTAATGGTTAGTGCGCTGGACTCCGGATCGGGCGGTCTGGGTTCGAGCCCTGGCCGAGGCACTGCGTTGTGTTCTTGGGCAAGATACGTTACTCTCATAGTGCCTCTCTCCACCCAGGTGTATAAATGGGTACCGGCGAATTTACTGCTGGGGGTAACCCTGTGATGGACTAGCATCCTATCCAGGGGGGAGTAGAAATACTCCTAGTCGCTTCATGCTACGGAAACCGGGATAAGCTCTGGCCTGATGGGCCACTAGGCTCGTATGCAGACTTTACCTTACCTTTACTTAAGGCGGAGGTACACCTGAATGCCGTTTGTCCACCGCTTGACTTGATCACGTTTCAAGCAACTCAAAAGCTCAGTAAGCAAAGCTCAGTCTCTGCTCATCCCAAGAATCTATGTTTTGGGATGTTATCTCAAAAGAATAGTAAAATTTAGAGAAATAAGAAATATTGAAGATTTAATGTAGTTTTAAAAGTTAGAATTTGAAGTTCAAAATTAGTAGATGGGCACCCAAAACAGCCCCCTGACAACCTGAGGTGCTCTTGCGTGGAGGTCAACCGTTTGTTGGTGTTCCAAACATAGAGACTAAGCCTCACGTTGGTTTTTCTCGCGAAAGGCAAAAACGCAGCTCTAGCCGTTTGCCCTTTGCGGTTTGCCGCTTATACGTCAAAGTGAGTAGTTTCGTGTTTGGTGTAAATAAGTAAATTGTTGTCTATTTTTCTGATGGATTTATTCAATAATTCGAAAAAAAGTAAACAGAATCAACAGCATTCCGAGGTTTGTCGCTTGCCGTTAGAACGCGAAGCTTAATCCGATTCGCTCTAATAGTCTTCTTCTTTTGCCTATATCCCTTCTTTTAACCTCTTAAAATTTCATGCAATTTCATGTGTAACGTCTGTATACGAGCTTAGTGGCGCATCAGGCCGGAGCGTACCCCGATTTCCGTAGCATGAAGCGACTAGGAGTATTTCTGCTTCCCCCTGAATGGGTTGCTAGTCCATTGCAGGGTTACCCCCAGCAGTAAATTCGCCGGTACTCATTTATACACCTGGGTGGAGAGAGGCACTATGAGTGTAAAGTGTCTTGCCCAAGAACACAACGCAGTGCCCCGGCCAGGGCTCGAACCCGCACCGCCCGATCCCGAGTCCAGCGGTATAACCATTAGGCCACAGCGCCTCCCATAATTTCATGTGTAACCCCGCCTTAATTAACATTATTGCTCAACTTTTTCTTCTATGAAAACATTGGACATAACAGATGGCACGCTGGTTGGCAGTCCTGTACGAAGACGTGTGGACAGGGTACCCAATCATATTCCGTCGTTTGTCATTCAAAGATAAACGATACTCATTACCAGATCGAACCAGATTCAGTTTGTAACGCGACAACAAAACCGGAAATGAAGGAAACACGATTCTGCAATGAGATCAAATGCCCTGCTCGCTGGAAAGAGCACCGGTCTGAGGTTTGTTACAAAACTGAAGTCAAATTTTAAATGCTAATCCTAGGTTAGTTTATCCATGGCTTGAACAACTGTCCCAGGCCCGTAGCCAGGATTTTTTATGAGGGTGTGCGCATGAGCGCCTCCGGTACTGAATCCCGAGCGCCGCTGGCTCGAAAATGTAGGGGGGTGTGGGGGTATCCTCCCCCAGGAATTTTGGAAAAATAGGTTATCTTAGACTGTATTTCGTGCGTTTTGAAAACAGCTTGTTAGGAAACAGACAAGTAAAAGTGAAGGACATAAGGCAGAATGCATCATTGAAATTAACCTAGAATCACACAATTTGGGGTACGGGCCTGGGTCCCAAACATTCTAATATTTTACATTCACTTCAAGATGGCTGTTTACGTTTACTACATGTTTTGTAGTTTATTAGTAGTTTGTTGTTTGCATTTGTGGTTCAGTGCGTTGAGGTACTTTTCTTAAAGAAAACATTTTTTTTAATTTGACTGAGATTTAGCAATGGTTGCCTGTTAGTAGTTCGTATAGTGTGATCGTCGGTTGAGAGTAGTTCTGAAAAGAACTGTTGCTGATGACTGACGTTTTGGCAGAACTGAGCTTGACTCTTTAAAGTCAAAAGAAAAGTCATTCACTGCAGTCGATGATGTTATAAGTCCGGTCCCCAGTTGAAGGTGATTGGTCTGTTTAGCCCTGATGTTAATCGATGTAAGGCTCGTGTAAAGTTTGTCAACAGCCATTGGCTATTTATATTATTATTATTTATTTCGATCCGTCTACACGAACTCCTGATACTCCTGGGTTCAAGCCATGTACTCCCTAATCAAGATTTAAACAGGAGAAAATCAGGGACCCCTCACCAACTCTTGATTTAAAATAACATTTCCTGAACTTAAAGCTTTAAAGGTTTAAAACTGTAAAAAAGGTGTGATGTTTCAAGTGGATCAGCCGACCTGCAAATGCCACAATAGAATGGGCGGGTTAAATCATGCATGTTCATTAAGGTCTCAAGGGGGCTAATATAGTGTTACTATCATTACCGTTTGGGTTTTAGATCTTGCTGCATTCTAGTTTGGTAAATATTTAAAGTGCAATTTCACTTTACTCCGTTTCACAGTTTTATTGCTTTGCAAAAGCCCACTCCTGCTAATCCCGATGCTCGAATCATTGCTCAAATTATTGTTCAGTTTATTACACAGTGTTCTACAGTTTGCCTTCCGGGAGAGCGATCACTGCATTACACATGTCAAAGAACAAACGAACTGGGAGAAATTGAAGAAGTTTCGGATATACAGTGTGAATATGAACCCAAGCTCCCATTAACTGAACCGTGCAATGTTGATAACCCTTGTAAAGGTACGTAAGGTGCGAAAGGAATACAAAGGAGGGGGGACGGGTTGGTGGGGGTGACGGAGGGGGTGGTTGACTAATCTGATACGCCAATCACACCAAAGCTTAAATACGTGTAAGGGCTATTTAGTTAAGCACAGTTTAAAATTGTTTTCTTCATAGAAATTGCTAACTGATGTTTGACGACTTCAAATTTAGCACGGCGAAAGCACAAGTTAGCGCTTACTGGAACCCTATGCAAAATTTAGTCTTTTTTAATAGTTTTCTGTTCCCGATTTTCATTTTGTTAAACTTTTTTTTAACTAGGCATGTTTGTTGGTATGAATGGGGTAAGGCAGATCACGCTGGTTGACATAACACACATTTTCCACAAAAAGAGTCAATAACGAAGATCCTGCATGTTAAAGTAGTAATGAGATATTCATTTACATTTTAAGACGAACGTTTTAACGAGAGAAAGAGTCAAATGTTTGTGAGTAACCGTGAAGAAAACCACAAGGAAATCATTTTTTTCCATGCAGCCATACCGTTTTATAAACACGTGCATTTATTCATATTTTTCCAAGTAATCGTAGTGTATAGTTCTTCTCTCCTTTAGGCTGTGTTGAATTGTCTGTTAATTAAATAGCCTTTCCTTAACTGAACGGACAGATAAAATATATTATTTTGGAATGTATATGTAGTTTGCAAAGTCAAAGTATTTTCAGGTTTATTTGATTCCAGCCTAGATAAATGTGAATGTGAAAAAAATAATTGTAAAAAAAGCATCAATTCTTTTTTGTTTTGTTTTGGAGGTTATAAATTACACCTAAAAATTATTATCTTCACAGTTGAAGTACATGAACCCACTTTGGAAACAAATTAACTTGAAAAAAATGACCTACAATATGTCCGTAAAGAAAACGTTGCATAGATGGCAAAAACGCCAAACTTTTCCCTCGTGATTATTTCCAGAACACGTGATCGGCTGTTTCAAGACACCAGACGGCTTGTTCTCTGAGATCCTTGGTGACTTTACACAAGAGGATCCGGACCTGGCTCTTATGGAGTGTGGGGAGCTGGCACACAACAAAGGCTACCAGGTGTTTGCTCTTGGTTTTGGTGGATTATGTCTGTCAGGACCTGATGCCCAACACAAATATTATTTGCACAAACCGCCTGCCAAAAAGACTAAATGCTCAAACGGAATAGGAATAGGACCGCATAGCGTGGTTTATTCGTTCGGTAAGTACAAGTTTTTCGCAATTTCAGATCATCACACCTTTAACCACGGTGACAATTCTTGGTGAAATGTTCTTATATTTTTAATTGAAACAAGAAAATATTATTTTATTAATCACCCTCACATTTACGTTGATGTGTCGCATGAAGGTACAATGCCTCCTATTTCTGCTTATAATAATTCATTATTGGTGGGGGGGGGGGGGGGGGGGTAGGATATTTCTAGCTCGTAGTTTTTAAGGGCTTATAGGAAGAGTGCCTTTTTGTGCATATAGACAGCGAGCAGTCGCTGTGTTTATAATTTGCCAGAATTTTCTAAGCTCGCGCGTAAATCATGTGAGGAAAAGATAATGGTGTCCACTCGCTCGCAGTCCACCTTACATAATACCGTGGCCTTAAGTAATCATTCTCTCTCTCTCTCTATCTTCTCTATATTTTAATTGATTTTTTTCTTAACAGAGCCACTGCCTGAATATGTGGCAGTTGGATGCTTTAAGGATAAACGAAAAAATCGTGCCCTATCGGATAACTACGCAAATTTCCGACCGTTTATCGATTGGTACAACATGGACGCGACGATACGACAGTGCGCGCTGGTGGCCCGAGATATAGGCTACGAGTACTTCGCTGTGCAGTATTATGGAGAATGCTGGTCCGACGTTGATGCTGAGATCAACTATGACAAACAAGGAGTACAGACAAATCTTGACAAGTGTTGGGCCAATGTTGGAGGACCATGGACCAACTACGTCTATCGATTCCGTCAAGTAAGTCACGTGGCTGTCCAAAAGCTAATAAATTTCAAAAAAACATTTTTTGCTGTTTCGGCTGGCAACTGAAACACTCAGTAGATTTACCAACTACATGTTAGTAAATGTAAATTAATTGCCGTAACGATTTTGGAAAAGATGAACTTTCGAGTATTAGTGCTTCCACGCAACAACTAAGGGCTTATCCGAATTTGTTAAGGTGGATAATGTACCTTTAAAAACAACGGAAATTGTTCAGTTACATTTTTTTTTTCAAGTGCTGTAAAGGCATGTTACCCCCAGGGTTCCTCCATTGGTGTACCGGTGGTAAAATAACCGCATTTCGAGGTCTTTTGAAGGTGAAACATCGCGACTACAGTTCAAATATGATCGCAACCCACCCTCCCTCCCTCCCTCCCTCGCTTAGCGATCTGTGTTCGGTGCAAGCGTTTATATTGTCTTCGGGCGTTTTCCTCTTGTTGTACATTCGCATTGGCGTTCCCTTGTTGTCTGCGTTCTTTTAAAGGCAGGACGCCCAAAGAAGAGTCCCCCGCTCCGCCAGAGACACTCAATGACATTCCTTGGGTCATTAAAGTGTCGCACCCCATATCTAAACCAACGAACAATGACGGCAGGAATAATATAGTACTATCCGCGGTATTTTTCATAAAATTAAACTAGTTTTATTTGATGCGATCTGGGCTAGGCTTGGTATGTGTATGAACCTAAGATGATATCTGCATCTGCAAGTAAAACAATCATACTCTTGAAGCTAAGTGCCTCTTTTATTTTTATTTTTCCTGAGACTTCAAATAAGTACTATGTATTTCCTCATGAAATTTATTTGCTCAATAGCCGTGATTTTCAATGAAAAGATTCCGTGAGATTTGATTACTTCATTCCTCGTGATCTGTGATTTATTTATTTTATTTACAAAGCGTGGACAAGTTGAATTCGCGGCCACCGAACACAAATCCATCCAATGGCATGGGGGAGGCTTTGAACCCAGGAACTACGGATTGCAAGCCCAGCGCCCTAACCACTAGACCACGCAACCTCCTACTTTGTTGTTGATGTTGTTGTTGTGCTGTTGTTGTTGAAAGAGACTTTTTTTGGAATAGGCTAGACACCGAGATTTGACGTCATACAGTACTTACCAGGTTCCACTCATAACAACACATTATACCCAGTCCTCTCTAGGTTTTCGAATGAATTCTTTCAATACCACGTTCTGCTTCTCTTGCAGATGCAGGCCTGAAACGAAACAATCCGGACCATACCGCCGACCAAAGACTACAACCCATCTTAATCATATCACTGGTGAAACTGTAACAAAAGTTAATAACGGGGATAGTCTTTCTAAAACGGTGTCATTGAAAGTAAGGGTAGAGTTGTACATAAGGGCTTCAACCGCGATTTCCCGGATGTCAAGGATGCGTTCAGTAACAGCTGTGCAAACATGCAACAAGGGAATTATTGACCGGATGATTATTGTAGTTGAGTTATAACAATAAAAAATTCCCTGATCAGCATCTTGTCTAAGCAATATTGATTTTTCTTGCAATCTCAACATTTTTGTTTAAATCTTGACTCTAATAAAAGAGCTATAGCTCAGCTGTTTGTCTCGCCATTTTCCTTTAATACTGTTAATTTAACCAAGCTGCCTTCACATTCTCCTGCGCAATCATGCTGTATAGTGAAAACCAGTAAGAAGATGTTCCAGTTTTAGGTGGTCAATTCGTAGATAATTAAACAACTATATTATTTTTAGTCTTTTTAGTGGTGTAGACTAGCTAAGGTCAAAGGCCATGTGGATAGTAAAAAGGTTTTGGACTTTAATTTGAATTTCATAAACGATCCGATCAAATCTGTCGAAACGTTTCTTTCTTATGATGAAAGTAAAAATATCAAGAACAATTTCACCCTCGAAATTCAGAGACGGAATTTAAACTAAACATTCTCACGAATGTTGAGTGTATGACGTTGAGTGTATGACGTATGCAAGTTAGGTCACGTGAACTGTCAGAGTTATTTTTAGCTTAATTTTTTTTCTTTAGCAAAACGGCATCACTTTATATTATTTTCTGGAGGCTGCTGTTAGTTTTATGAGCTCAAGGTTAGGTAAATCACTTCTCTGCCCGGACCTTCTGACAAAATTTAAAACAACGGTCTTGAATAAGAAAAATTATTTCTGGAGGACCGGGCACTAGTACAAAATACCGTTTATGAAATATTTAACATTAACACAAAGTCCAGGCACAGGTCTTATGTTGTTATCCTCCAGACTTGTCTAGATGAAGAAAAATCAAAAGACTAATGTTTTAACCTGGGACCATTTTTCCTCAAAGATTTTTTGGAACGTTGTCGCCGTAACAAGTCACGTGGCCTAATTTGCATACGTCACTCACATAAATTTCACAACATTTGCAAACTTATTAGTCTGCCAAAGTTTTAGACTGTCATGTCTAAAGTCCCAGAAGATAGACCACCCCTGTTTTTGGTGAAATCATGGGAGAGCCATGCCTTGATTATCTAGAGTTGGTAAACCCACGATTTAACAAATTTTAGAAGAACAAGCTTGCGAGCTTGATTTCTGGCGATTCAATCTTTCCTATTATGTTAATTTGACGTCCCCAACTTCAGCGATAGTTAGCGTCTCGATAGTCTCATGAGAGCCTGGATCCTTCTTTTTGCTGCTTTCCTTTACATATGGCTGTGTTCTGTCGCCTGTTGTTCGTGGATACCGGTCCGCCATGGCTTCATACGCGTTGTTGACCAGGGAAAACGCGTCGCTTTCTTCATACTCGCGCCAAGTTGAGTCAACAAAAGTCAGCTCAACTTTTTGTTTGCCTTCTTGTTGAACTCTTTCTTTGAACGCGGTAACTGCTGCTTGTGCTTGAAGTTGCTGGTAATCTTCCAATGATGGAAACGCATCGTCGAATTTATGCACCGTGATGAGATTTTGATACGCATTTTTTAGTACGTCGGAAGGGTTTTCTTGATTCACTTTTGCAAAGTACAAATCCGCTCGTCTTTTTCCTTGTCCTTTAGCGAGCTTTTCCATGTTTTCTTTAAACGCACCAACTGCTGCCTCCGACTCGAGCTTCTGGTATTTGTAAGGACTTGGTAAGGAGCCGATTTCTCGCTGAAAACAACATCGTTGAACGGAAAAAACAACAAAGGCTACAACGAATGCACCACCGAGTGACAGCAATGCAACTGCCTGGGAAGTTTTTCCCGCGTTCGCGTAGTCGGCTTCGATTTGCAATTTCTCCTCGGCTGTGGCGTTGATCAATTTTGCTTCCTTTGTGCCTCCAAGAACAGCGCAGATATAATAATCACGTTGTAGCAAAACCCAGAAGATCCACAGGAAACCAGACAAGGAACTCTGAAAGATGATTTCCAAAAGAGATTTGCTGCAACTCCAGCGAGGATAAAAGCAACAACAGAACCGTTTCGCTCTTTGTTTGTCCTGATCTCTAAAGAAACAACATCCGCGAACAATATTCCAAAATTCGTTGTAAAAAAGTATCGTCACCATAAATAGAAGCAAAGCAGGAATAACTATGAAGCAGCTGGCATAGAAAGCAAAATTTTCCGGCGGGCACTGGAAGAAACCTTCGCTTTCGACAACCTCATTTAGACCGAATACCAGCAGAGCAATGGTTGTGTTTTTGATACTTCCTGAATAATTCTGGACACCTGATTTTAAAGAGGTCATTAATGAGGTCAGAGAGAGTGCCATAATTGACAATTCAGTTTGAGATTCACGATCTGAAATGCCTTCAGAGTGACGCTGTTAAAACGCTCTAAGACTTATTCACAACGGTATTGGATTAACAACCACTTGGAACATCTGCCTCAACAAGCCCACGAAAACATTCAAATTAATTGGTTAGTCTCTGGGCCCAATGAAGTATATTTTATAGTTTTTATATTATAGTTTTTATTTTTATAGTTAACTCTATGGTTGTCCATTGTACTCAAAGTGCGTAGATCTCAAAAGGAACCGCAGGAGGTCGTCTGTAGTCTGTGCAGGTGTTGAGTCGTATGCATGACACGTTTGATTCCTAGAGTGATGATTCAAACAGCATTATCGTATCCATATATTCAGACTAGATGCTTTTAAAACAATCGCAAATCGAACAAATTTCGCGAGACTGAAATTCGCGATTTCGCAGAAAAATCGTGTTGAAAAAATTTATTTCGCAAAAATGTGCCCCATTAACAATTAAGCAGGTAATTTCACAATCAGCGCTACTTGCACCACTTTTACATAGCAATATTTTACAATGATTTTAAGCAAAACAAACCTTAATGCATGTATATAGATTTAGCCAAGCCTAAAAGCGGAGCTTCACATACATTGCAAATACTGTCATTGAATTTACTAAATACGCCTGAAGTACGCAACTACTCAAGAAAGATTCTCTAGTCGAAATATATCGTCAACTCCAATCGCAAATCTTTCGCTGAATCTTGTCCTTTACCCTGGGCAGAAAAAAAATTGAGCCCGCCATCCATAACGCCATTAATAATTCCTGATTTTATAAGACGAATTGTAATAAGATGAGAGGGAAAAAATAGGATCATAGGGTTGTTGGATGATTATAAATTGCTTTTCATAATACAGTTTAAACTTCTTATTGAAATTCACTTTTTAGGCTCAGCTGTGTTCGACGTTATTTCTATTATTTGTCCGAGTGTATTCTGCTGAGAACTGGTAAAAAATTAAGAAAAATGGCCCTAATTAAAGTCAATAACTGCAAGGCTGACACTACGCAGAAATGAAAAAACTTATCGGGGCAACGGAAACAAAGCGTACGCGAGATATATTTACTAGTTACTATCTTACCACATGGTTCACCATACAACCATCCGATGGAATGAAATATCTCTTGGTTTGGAAGTTGTAGGGCATGCATACCCAACCAAGCACATGGCCGAGTGGAGTGACCGTTTTCGAAAAGCTCCGTTTTCGGTGACCGAAACTGACGCCGTTTTAGTGTGGACGGTTGGCCAAGCCGAAGAAATAAAGATGAAGATGCGTTTTCCAATTTATTAGGATTAGTGTGGACGGGGCCTAAATTAATTCAACAACGGCCGCTATTACAGATAAACAGTGGACGACGGTATAGAAGTGTTTTGGGAAGAAATTTCAAGGTGATGCATTTTCGTACGTGCGTGCAACCGACACAGAGAAAAGTTGAAAAAGAAAAAAATTGTTGTTCTTTGATGTCTAAAAGTGACAGATTTCTGGAATCGAAAAGACTATATATACGCACTTTTTTAATTTTATTGACAACACGCTACTTACAATAAACTACATACAGTATGTTACTTACAAGAGAATTACATTACATTGATAATATCATGGGTGACAAATTACTCCTTAATTTTGGCGCGAGATTTCAGCGCTAATTTATAATTTCACATGTGAAATTATAAAATTGCCATGGCAACGTTTCAATGTCTCAGTGGCAAGATGACGTACGGGCTTTTAAAAGATGATCGTAAAGCTTAAACTTTGCACATTTTCGCTTGAATTCCACATTGGCTAGTTTGTTTGGTCGTGTTATAAACTTTTAGCGATAACATGAATGGCATTGAGCGGAATTTTGAGCGTTTTACACGGGCGTCGTTACGAGCCGGTTCGCTCATCACGATACAATAATCACGTTACGAAGCTCCGACTGTAAGCGGCGGTAATTTGTCACCCATGATATTAAAAGGTAACCAAATGGTATACTCGTGAAATTAGGAAATAATTTCACTTCCGTTTTGTCAAAATTCTAATAATTTCCCTCGCCTGAAGGCTCGGGAAATTATTAGAATTTTGACAAAACGCGCGTGAAAATATTTCCTAATTTCACTCGTCACCATTTGATTACCCATACTAAAAACAAATTAACAGTTTAAATTATTTTACTAAGAAGGGGGCAAAGGTGAAAGCTATAAGTTATTTTCTAAATAAGCTATTTTTAACATTTTTTTTACATTAAGTGATTTTTTTGGAGATAACTATAAATATATAAATATAAAGCATAGTTCATACCTGCTTTACGTGCTTTTCAGAGTCACAGGTGCAGCTGTGGTGTTTTGGCGCTACATTGTCACTTGTTCCTTCACCTACACCAGGCAATGGGCTCAGCACACATGTGCAAGAAATGGACGTAAACAGCTGATGCAATATGAACTGTCAAATTCGAAATGTACAGTACACTAGAATAGCTCTCGGGAACTATCCAAGTTTAGCAGCTTTCTAATTCATGGGAAAAATATATTAGACAGGCATATGGCCGTAAAGTAGGCATTTGGTGGGAGGGTTATCTGGCACTATGACTCAAAACTACCTCGCGTTAGCATTTCTGTCACAGCAAATTGATCGACGGTGATTAATTTTTCTTTAGTCATAACTCCGTTACTAATTTGACAACCAAATTATAACTTGCATTATAGGTTTTAGCAGGTTTTTTTTATTTCCCCTTCTAACGCAGCAATCTAGTACGTTTTTAGAGACTAATCCCCTCAGCAACACGAACTGACAGCGAAAGAAAATTCCTTGACAGCTTTTCGTCATTTCACTGCCAAATTAATGTCGCTTGGCATGCAATCCTGTTTTATCGATCGTTAAATTATCACATACAGCACCTGCATCAATAAAAGCTCGAATGCAAATTCTGGACGTTTGGTCGCTGCCTCAACGCAAAGATGTCCGCCACTTGGAAAACATATATACAAATTATGATTATTCAGTCAATAGGGACCTTACTGGAGCTACGCGATATTTGCTTGTAAACAAAAATAGTTTTGCTATGTGAGAATAACGGAGCAGTTATTTAATTTCTACATTTGGATGAAACACATCATCATTCATGGAATCGGTTGGAGTTTATTTAGGCATTAAAAAGGTGAGCCTCATGTTTCTTTGGCTATTTAAAACGAAGCTCTTTAGTATGGTCTTTTATAAACGGTACAGCCTGGCTGGCTTTCAGTTATCATGACATTTGGAATGCGTGTACAACTTGATAACTCGTGTATTCTTAGTGTAGTAGCTCACAGCTGCAAGCTCATGAATTGCCACGGTTTTTGTGCCATTTTGAAAATTTAATGAAGGGGGCTAGCATAGAACGAAATAATCAGTCACCGTAACTCTTCTTACACGGGAGTTGAGCATTTAAAAAGCCAGCATTGGGAGGAGGGTTTTTAGCTTTGTTGGAGGGTGGCTCCCGTGGGGGGAGTAGAGATATCTTTTAGAATGTGAAAAGTCATGATCAACTCAATTGTAGGAAATATTCCGTTTCATAGAGACATGAAAAGGCCTATGATAGGGATTGAAGAAACACATTTCACAAGTAGCAATGATTATTCTGTGCATGTCTTCACTTCTTTTCTACAAAGTATCACCAGATCACCATTCATATATTTTAAAATTAATCTATATTTGTAGTCATTTTCTATGACTGTAAACAACCTATGAAATCTTAAACTGAATGAAGGGCTGATCGGCTAAAAAGGCTAAATAAATTTAAATGCTCAATATTTCGACTAGACAAAACTAACCTTCTTCAGGGGCTGAAAAAGCTTAGTAACCGTTGCTATGGCTGTTACTATGTCAAAATAATTCTACCTGTGTACATTCATTTCACACTCATCTAGAGGCACATTCGGCAAAAACGTTTCAAAATGTTTTTTAACCAGTGTTCAAGGCTTTCAAATCTTAAATTTTCAGAAAAATTACTTTTACATCAACATCGTCATATATTGTAGGGTAAAAGTGACTTATGCCAAGAGCGAATGATCCTCTCTTGCTTATGCGCAATAAGAAATACTTTTTAAATAATTTATGGAGCTTTTTGAACGTAAATGGATGGGCGAAATGTAAATTTTATCTATAGTAATTAGCGCAATAGTTATGTTAATGTTTGCCTTCAGTATAGATAACAACGTTGTTTACAAAGCAGCATGCCTCTCGAATAAATATATGTTGTACATAAGCCTATTAGAAATCCCAATTAGTGGGAAGCTGACTGGATTTTTAAGCATACTTGAAACTGCTGTGATAAAATTTCATTGTGGGAGACCTGAACAGGAACCGCCGGATTTCTTCATTCCGTAGGGCTTATTTTTGCCTCTTGTATATGAAGAAATAATGAGGCCAATACGCCCTCCCCTCCCCCCCCCCCCCCCCCCATCCCCAATTTTCTCCTTACGCCGCTTTCTTTTTACGGGCTTACAAGTGCGGACGAATTCAAGACTGCGTCCAGTTTAAATCCAGCACTCTAAAATCGCGCTCTGCTCTTTCGGCAATGCAAGTCGATTAGTGATTACGAAGCCGCCTCTAATGTTACTATCTAAGTCGATTATATCTGAAGCTAACGAGGATTTCTTCTAAACCTCTTTTGTTTATAATTAAGACAGAGCTCGCTGGACTTACTCGTTTTATATGATTATTCTAATCTGGTAGGATTACATCATACCGTGTAAGATTAAAATTTGGCGGGAGCTTAACATTTCTTGATTGCCGTGTGCGATTTTTTGTCTTTAACGGGATCATTTTTTTTTTCTTTTTTGCGATTTGGGATTATTTAAATTTTCTTCGGAGTACTCTCCAGGGAAATTGTGTCATGTGAAACAAAATAAAAAAAAAATAAATTGCTAGTGTCATCTAAGGTATGCCAGTGATAGACGCTCGAATCGTTAACGTACTGAGAAACTGGCCTTTATCCATAAATACAGTCAGGGCTCTGTTTGCATGTTTTTAGATTTCTTTGAGAGTGTGAGAGGGAAATAAAATCAAATGTCAGAGTAGTTCGAAATAAGAGCGTCAGACAACCATTTGAATTGGTTGTACCACATATCTCAGGTTATCAAGATTTGCATCTTATAAGGTACTTTAAATTCAGTTTTATAACTTCAGTATATTAAATTATTAATTTATTTCTTCATTTGTTTGATTGTTGCACTTTTGGGGAATCTTTACGTCGACTTCCACTATGGCTGTGACTTGTCTACTGACATATGAAATGTTGCAATTGTTGCACGGTTACACAGTCACACAGAGGTGTGTTTCACGCGAAGTTGTTCCGTCTTTTCCAGAAAATTGTAACACAAGTATCCTGAATGATTACAATGACACATTGTATTATAACATTGGTTATCAACTGGCCTGTATACGTGACGTCTCGAAAACATTTTCACAGAATAACCCATGTCATATTTCAATCTAAGATTCATGTTCGACCATGTTCCTGATTTCCGACAGCTTATTGTTTCGATCAAAAGTAAACCATTTCGCGGTTTGTATTGAATTACTTTGGCAAAGGAAGAAATTGATTGGCGTTTTCAGACATAAATTGTGGGCGTTTTTGTTAAGAAATTGATATATAATACCTTTGAACTTTAGAAGATTTGAATTCCGGTCTGAGGCAGATAATATAAATTCTTTTGAAGGGAAAACGTCAGTGTTTATGTGTTTTAGTGGTGTGAAGCGTGAGCGAATCTCCAAAAGTTCCAGCGAGTGTTTGGGCCGTTGGTGTGCGTTGGAATGAAGATGTTGAATATATTTGAAACTGAAGCAATATAAACTCGACAAAGAGGTCACGAACAAGAAAGGTGAGAATTTTAAGTCTGAAAGAATCTGTCATTTAATTTTAGTTTCCCTTTCAAGAAAACTCGGAAGACTTTTATCTTGTTCAAACGTCTTCATTTTGTAGTTTATGTAACAAAATTTCCCAAACCTATAATAACTGAGTTATATCAAGTCAAGATTCTTGGTAAATGTCTCAATGAGAAGTCCATAATCTTTGAAGTACAAATTCTAATCTGTAAATGTAATCGTGCAACGTGTGACGGGCCCGTGATCGAGTTTATTGTATTTTAACTCTATTTGTTATCGGTTGTATTCGAATCTATAAAAAAACAAACGTGGCGTATTCCATTAAAAATCAGTTATATACTAGACCCAACAGATTTTCAATAAAATTTGTTGCAACGTGCAAGGACAGTTTTCGCAGCGCTGAAGTGGAGATAACTTTTCGTTCGGGGTTACGTCACATCTATTTATAGATTATGAAAACAAAGAATCTTGTGATCAGCTTCATATGTTTGGTCTTTGTCATCTCGATATCTTGGGTACTAAACGGATGTCTTGCGGTATGAATTTGGCAAAACTGACAAAATCGTGGTTAAATCCGGAAAGATATACAGGACGACACTTCATTGCATTTTTTGTTCGAAAAAGAAATCAACTAATATATAAAGGCCGTTTACACGACAGAGAAAATTGGGTACGGACCAGTCAAAAAATCGGTCCGGACCAGACCACTTTTGTAGAGAAACAGTCAACTTAACACGGGGCCATAGGCGCCTATGGCCCCGCGTGAAGTTGTCTGTTTCTCTACAAAATTGGTAGGGTGGTGGGGTCCGGACCGATTTTTTCACAGTTCCGTACCCAATTTTCTGTCGTGTAAACGGCCTTTAATGTCGGTGTTTTTTGTTTGGTCTTTTCTTACCATCCATCCATAGCAGCTAAAAAATTATGCTTTCTCAAAAAGATTTACAAGAAACTCGTTAA
Organism: Meandrina meandrites; assembly: GCA_963693305.1. Taxonomy (NCBI): domain Eukaryota; kingdom Metazoa; phylum Cnidaria; class Anthozoa; order Scleractinia; family Meandrinidae; genus Meandrina; species Meandrina meandrites. Next base: position 27,011,484 of record OY855911.1, on the reverse strand, counting down.
ACTCGGGAGGGGGAGAGAGGTTGCTTTTCGGCTGGCATGATCACCTGGCCGGGACATTGCCGTCGTTTGGGACTACGGTCGCCACAGCGACGTGTGAAGTCCCGCTCGGCGACAAGAATAGGCGCTTGGCATGCTATTCATAAGAGCTCATAAATAAGCAAGATTTTATCTTACTTACATGCAATATATTGCCTTCCTGGTGCTGCATAAACTATTGACTGTTATCGGCAAACCCGAAAGCAGATTAAAGGTCATGTTTATAGCACTTAGCTGAACTAGCGCTGTGGCCAAAAAATAAATCCTTCGGATCTCGGTGCAAGGCAATTCGCAGCTTTCCCGCGCCCACGATTTTTGTAGTCGGATATTCGCAATCGCCACTTTCCCTCAGCCCGTGCCGGGTCGAAAAAAAAAAAAAAAGTAAAAACTTGCACACCTTACAACAAATATAATATGTCGACGTTTTGTTAACTGTTGTGTATATTATTTATAAATGGCGAACAATACAAATAATGATAAAGTATGTATGTATGTAATGCTTGAATTCCCAAGAACAATAATTGGGACGCCAAACTTTAATGCCAATCAGTACAGATAACTATACGAGGACTACAATATGTACACATCGGTTTTGAGTTCACTTTTAACATACAACGCGGCGACGACTTTCACGTTACAACAAAAGACCAAGAGCCAAGTTTCTATTTCAAGTTTAAGCTGAAATTTGATTTTGTGTCGGAAAGTGCTGAATAATCGGCAACGTAAGACCTTGCACTTTAGAGTATATATTGGTGTTTTCTTATACATGAAGATATTAGGTTTCTTTATTCGGATATTCCTAATTGCTGAGTCCCCCTTAAACTCAGCTAATAGCCAGTGTCAACATTTTTATGGGTACTCAAGTGGCTGTGCATTTGTCCCAACAAACAAACAATATGCATCCTGTTTGATGATACACTGTACTTGATTTGGATTTTCCACTTGTAGATATATAATCTGTCAACTTCGGGCCAATTTGCCTTCTGTTTTTGGCCGCAGAACAAACTACTAAATAACATTGGAGGTACCCACTCTGTTGATTAGAACAATTCGTTTTCGTTTTTCTCTTTGACGGGTTCAGTTTAGCTCTCGGTTCATTTTAATTTCTTGCCTATTTGTTGTGACTGAAGATAGTTTGCTGTTTTGTTTGTCAACACTCTGGCTGTCTAATACTGGAAGCATAACGTTTTTAACTAGAATAACAAAATGATCACGAGAAATTAAAAGGAAAAAATGCATTACGTTTGATCTCTTGATTGCTGCCAAAATGCTTTTAATTACCTTTCATCAAGAGAAAATTTCAAGTTAAATTATCGGAACCTTTTAATGAAATTCTGAAAAGCCTGACTTAACCCTTTTCAGATGTGGGGCTGATATTTCAGTATTAGACAAGTTTCTTCCACCCCACTCATCCTGCCTCGTAATATTAAGATTTGGTCAATTTGGCGAGTAACTGTTCTTTCCAAGCAGCTGAGCTCCCAGTTGCCATTCCTTGGGCAGCGTTCAGTTCTTTTTCACGAATCTAACCATTTACTTTTTAAAGGTCAAGTGAACTTTGAATTCCTTTGGTTTAATCAATTTTATTAATTTCTTGATCACTGGATAAGACCCTTCAAAATACCTGCGTCAGCACACTAGTCTGCAACACTTGGGAAGTTACGTTCTTAGTGTGACGTAAACCGGCTTTTACTTGATGGCCAATTCACCTCTAGCCAATGATTAATGCTTATTTTCCACCAGCTTTAGATAATAACTCTTTCTCAACCTAAAAAAATCGAAATCCAGGAGATCGCCACTGACTTCTTTACCCCTAAAATGGACTTTAAAATAGAGCATCAGACGCCGAATGGCGCTGATTCATCCCCAAAAGCACATCAAATATCTAAACTGAAAATGACCTCCAAAACCGGCCAAAATAAGCGGGAAAGGACGTATTTCAGGAACTTTCCTTTCCTTTCACCCGGAAGATTTGGCGACCCGTAAATATACGGGTGACCGACAGAATTTGGTCTGTATCCGGGAAACTCCGGGATAATCCAGGAGAATTGTTATAGATGCAACTGGTCCACGCATGCAGTTATTTCAGTTGAAGTAAGAATGATTTAATTTTCAATACGACTGTAATAAAGCTGTAGCTTATAGGTAGAATACTGTATATTGAATGGTGGAATTTTCCACAGCGCAACTAGTTTGTTGCATCGGGCTATGGTTCCTTTTTTTTTTGGCGAGACGAAGTCGAGTCAAATTACGTACCCACTGATGGCGACACCAAACGATACTCACTGAGGACGCCGAAGTAATGAAAATTTAATACTTTTAGGTATTAACTTTATCAGAATTCAATGTGGTTGTGGAATTGCTTTTGTCGCTGACGCGAGTTCGCGTTCGATAGTAAACTATGTCAGATCAAACAAGAACGTACTGAGTCGAGCAGAGCTGACTATTACAAGGAGCGCTTTCCAATTCGACTTGTTAGTTCCGATGAATCAGATGGAATGGTCCTTCCCACGGGAAAATTTTCGGGGAAAAATAGAATACCTTCGAAGATATTCCTCTTTTAATCGGAATGCTTGGAATATCACGATGCGTACCATTTTGCTTTTTCGCACTGTTATCATACTCCGCGATGAAATACTGGTCCGTTGGAAAATGAAATGGAGCGGTCCTTTCCACTGGAAATTTTCAAATGCTACACACTTGTCCCGTACATCGTATTTGTTGAAAAATTGTACTGTTGCATTTGCCGGAAAACTCTCACCGGTGTTTGCACACAAATGGAAAGCGCCCAATTAGATCTCGCTATCGGCGCTGTTCAAACTGTGATCTCACGTGCTCTCATCGACTCTTTTTAAGCCTAACTGAACATCAGTGGATCCGCTCAAATTTTCGTGAGTGTCGACGACAGGCCGTTGATAACTGCTTTCGTGTAAACTCTTGATCGTTAAACTGCGGACACAATTTGTTGAGACAACCGTGCCGTGACACTCCATGGCCCAACATCTTTGCGTTATTAAGCATGTGTTAAGTGCGAATGGCTCACCCTGTGATTCAACACATTAATTATGTGCTTTTTGTCTACAAACTGTACATGATATCGCAAGATCTGGTTAGTGACTTCATATCGTAGGATCAAAGGACAATATAAAGATAGAGCTTATGTTCAACGAACTGATGCCCAAGATGGCTACCGGCATCAAATGGCGCTGAGGCCCTTGAAAGAACCCTGTCACGTGGCTTTGTAAATCATGAAGTGGGTGGCAGTGCAAAACGGTTACCAAAAATCAATTTGTTGGTAACCGATAGTATAACCTGGGAGGAGGGGGGTACTCCCATAAATGCGCTAGATAGACATGGGGTTTGGTTTTTGAGGTTATCAGCTCTTTAAAGGGCGGATCCTTTTCAACCCCTATTTGAATTGGGATCACCGGCCGATGTGATCCCTAATATATGGTCAACTTACAATGCCTAAACGTTCATCTAAACGAAAAAAGATATGTGCTGATAAGAAGAACAGCCAGAAAACTTCCCATGCTGTAGGAAAAAATTTAAACGACTTTTTCACACAATTCTTAATTATTATCGTTTAACCCTTGAAGAAATGTCATTTTGGGGATATGGGCCTTAAAGGGGTTATTTATTTTGGATTTTCTATCCTAAATTTACTAACAGACAGTGTCAACATTTTTATGGGTACTCAAGTGACTGTGCATTTGTCTCAACAAACAAACAATATGCATCCTGTTTGATGATATTTGATTTGGATTTTCCACTTGCAATTGAAGATAATATAAGATGCAGAACAAACTACTAAATAACATTAGAGGTACCCGCTCTGTTGAGATTTTCATTTGAAAAGAACAGCTCTTTTTGCTTCTTTTCTTTCAAATTGACGACTTCAGTTTAGCTCTCGATTCATTTTAGTTTCTTGCTTATTTGTTGTAGCTGAAGTTAGTTTGCTGTTTTGTTTGTCAACAGTCTGGCTGTCTAATACTGGAAGCATAACGAGTGAGTGCATCAGCTAAGTCGGCGTATTGTTGCTCTTGATATGCTTTTACTGCGATGATAAGCAGGACAAGAGTGATGAATGCATGCAATGCCACTCTCTTTACGCCACCGAAACAAAACGCTCCCGCGCAATTTTAGAATTGACTGCTTCCGGTATGATGTCATTTCCGTCAGAGGGATACGGGCTATGAGCGATGCATATTTTTTGGCCTATGTCACGCTTGCGCTGGAGATTATGTCACGTGCTGAATAGGCTCTGAAGTAAGAGGGAAGCATCCTGAACAATCATCAAAAAATATAATACGCAGTAAAACAAAAGGAAAAAACAAAAACAAAAAAGGAAGAAATGAATAGACACGCGCGCACAAATTAAATAAATTGGAAAAGTTGTGACTAGGCGATTGAAAGTTTCACGATTCCCCATGGTTCCATGCAATCGATGAACTTTCACGAGTTTCTCCTGCGCCATCTCACTGATTTTAATTAGTAAATATTTTTGCTAAAGCGTTTTGATCACGTAGTTTCTTTATTACAATTACTGTCTCTAATCAACGCATAACGCATGAACAAACTGAAGGCTTTTTATGCAGCCGTGGCAACCACTGTGTTTCATTAAAATCTTAGAACCATGCTGTGGTCGGTGGGATATCCGGACTCTTTAAAAAAATTAAAATTGAAATTTGAGCTAAAAATATTCTATATTTATTTTTAATCAATACTGTTCACTGTAGATTTGTAGAATTTTGTTTCCCTTCTTAAATAAGTGAAATTTCTTCCGGTTTTCAGTGTTAAGCTTGACTATTCGAGCAATTCCCACTTTCCCTCTATATATCATTCGACCGAGAAAAATGTTCCCCCTCGCTCAGCTCCGTCCGTCTGTCCCCCCCCCCCCCCCCCCACCAAAACTCTAACTGATTTGATTAAAAACATGAAACAAACAGCGCTAATAAACATTGTGAAAAATCGCATTTTACTAACTTGACGTTTCGTAACGCTCATACTTTTGAAAATGTATGTTGCATAGCATACGAAACGTCAAGTTAGTAAAATGCGATTTTTCACTATGTTTATTACCGCTGTTTGTTTCATGTTTTTAATCAAGTTACGATGGCCTAAAACCAAGAGTCTAACTGATTTCCCCTGCATGAGTCATTTTTCCGGACCGCTTCCTTCTCGCTGTTTCAAACTTTCCTTCCGTCCAAGCTGTTGCAATGGTTCAATCGATTTTTCTCATGGAAAGTTCTTGTTTGCCATCGAGAATAGCTGTTACTAAGACAAATTGGATGATCTGTAGTCGCTCAATTGGTTATATTCAAAATCTCCGCGGGGCCTCTCGTGAAACACAGCACGCCCCAGTGAGGGCGGGAGTGTTTGCCCTTTGATGTCATGTGCGCAATTTGTTCGTGAAACAACGCATCACCAACTCGCTTTGTTCGCAAAAGACTGCTCTAGGCAATCGTTGTCTGTAGCTCGTCTGCTGAAAAAGCAGGGACGCCTGTTCTGTTACTCTAAGCTGAACTCCCGGTGCGAGAGGAAATTGGTAACGAATTAGCACATGCTTTGGTAAGCCCATAAACAAACAATTATTTTGATGATGATGATGATTTCACTTTTCCGTCTATTTGTTTATCTTAGATTATTTAGCGATCTCGTGTTCCAATCAGTTGGCATGCATGTCATGGTTCCCTTTCTAATCATTCTTTTATTTACAACTCGGTACAACCAATTGCAAGCCATGTTTTGTAAAAGCCAACGCTCTACAGTAATTGGTGTTTGTTTTCAATGACCCGTGGTATGCAAATTTCTAAGGGTTACAAGATTATCCACGAAAAGTAATAATAACGCCGCTTTTAAAAATCACTTATTCCACCTCTTCACCTGTGATTGATAAAGATTTTTCCAGAGCGACCATAAATGCGTACGTTTGAAACGGGTTTACCCAAAGAACTGGAAGCCATCAAAAACCCTCTGAAATATACACCGGATGTGAATTTACTTCGCTCTCATCATTCTGTTTGGATCATCGAAGGATATTTTGACATGATTGAAGTTGTCATTTATAAAATCGATAATTTCAGCTCATTTGTGGAAATAGCGAGGAAAATATGCGTGGACGAAATTTGTTGCCCGGACAATGTTGTGTGTACGTTGATGGTATAAATGAAATTGACAAGGTCTTTTATAACGGAAACTTGCCAGCGGTTCGATACGAGCTTGAAAGCCGCCAGCGTTTACTTTCACATTTACCGATATCACTGTAAACTTTGACATTTGTTTACGCAGGAACTCTGGTTAAGTGCTGCATCTGAAAAGTCTGAAGATAGGGGAGGTGAAGGGATAATTGGTTCCCTCTCGATGAAAACTGAAGCGATGTCATCAAAACAAGCAGAAACTGAAAATAATATGGCGTTGCCAGAGACCCCAAAGCGGTGGAAATCGCGACTCCAGAGGTTTCAAAGCACCTTGAGGCGGTCAATGCGAATAAAAAAAGGATATTCACCTCGATCAGCCTCATTTGTTGACGGAGAACATCGGTCAGACTTCGCGAAAGATGGCGAAAACTGCCTTGTAAATCGTTCCACAAAGCACGTGAGTCGCGAAATTTTGGCCAGGGAGCAACACAATGGCGTGTCAGCTAAACAGCTTAATGGCACGAAAACAGCTTCACACTCACATTACCTGAATGGGAAAACATCACTTGACAGCTATGGTTTTGATAAGCGGAAATTCGAGCAAAACAAAACAAATGGAAATAACAATCGGAACGAAAAGAAAAATTCCGCGGAATCGACTTGGAGCCCTGAAAACGTCAGCGATCTGGCAGATTGCGGTCAAGGTACAACAGGCCTGCAGAAAAGATCACAAAGATCCAAACGACAAAGAGCTAACACAAACACGGAAAGGACATCACTTTCGAAATCTAAGAGCTTAAGTATACTGACGAATTTATTTAAGCGATCGAGTCATTCAAAGGACAAAAATAACCGTGGGAAAAGTTCGTCATTTGCGGCCGCGCAGACTTCGCCATCGAAAGGTTTATCAACAGCTACTAGCGCTGATTTCGATACTTTGGTAACAGATATTGTTGTCAGCTCCTCATCGATTGATTCCTGTTGTGATAACGATGCCCGCTTCAAAAGCAGTAAGTATTACTCGTTGAAAAGGTCCAAAAAAGCGCTGGTTTTCCCGAACAATAACATCACTCGGTCGTTTTCTTTGGACGATTCACTGGATCCCCCTTGCACTGATTCGCTGATGGAAAAATCCAGAACGTTGGCTGCAATTCCACCTTGCATTCGGGTGGAAGAATATCGCGAAAATTGCGGGTGTTTCGAGAGGTCACTAACTGTAGAATTTAGTCCGGGGTCCTCTGGCTCAGTAACAATTGATACGGGTCCTGAATATTATCAAAATTTGGCAGGATGTTCGTCTTCGCACAAAGCGGCAGAAGTAACGGACTCACGTTCAAGTACTCGAAAAAATAGCGTTGAACCTGAAACAGGGACGAATATCACCCACGTTGCCGAAAAGAGTTCTGACGCATGGAAGAGACGCTCGGCTCCTCCTATCTTGTCATTTGCCACTGATAAAAACTCATCAAATATTGGATCGCCAATTTTACGTGAATTGAATACGGATATTGCATTACCGGGTGAAGAGAGCAGGAATCATTTTGAGCAGAGTAGCGACGAGGGTCAGTCCATTTTTTCAGAGGAGAGAAATTCGCCTTCTGAAGCTGTCGAATGCAGCGAATTTTTAAAATCAGACATGGGGAACAACCTATCATACGCGATGCAAAAACCGCGAAAATTCAATTCGAAAGATGGCAAGTTGAAATTAGCGATCCTTCGCTCAATCAAGAAAAATGGGAAAACCTTCCACGAAAAGTCCTATGACGGCGAAGAAGATCCGATCATTGAACAGACCGACTACCTGGAAAGTTTTGAACGAGAAATTGAAAGCGGGGGCCTCAATTATCTTCCTAAGGACGTCAGTGCCAATAATGAGCTTACAAAAGACAAATCAAATTCATTGTACGAAGGTAGTGAACCGCTTGGAACGAATGATAAGATGATTGATACCCTTCAACCAAATAATTATGCGCAGGATTTTTCCGATCTTAAATCAACAGTTGGCGACGTCGTTGGTGGAAATCAAACCAAAGAAAGCCGGATCACCGAAGAAAAATGCACTTGTGAAAACACAGAACGTTTATCAAATGACAAAGTAAACAACGGGAAAGAAGTTTGCGAAGAAAACTTTTGTTCTTCGAATTTTGGACAAACACAAGACAACGTCTCAGCGCAACAAGGAGATTGTTTGTCTTGTAGGAAAACAAGAAACAAGTTGACAGATGCCGAATTAACTCGATGTTCGCCCGTATTTCTTGATCCAACTTCAACGAAAATAAATCCCGGCGTATTGGATGAGCAAAAGTTGCGTGATCACATCTCTAAGCAGTTAATTACTGGTGGCTTACGCGAGATTTGTAATGGCGGCCACGGATTGGCTAAAAGCCTTAAAGTGAATAGTTTGCCTAGTTCGCCCAGAGAAAGTTCAATACCTTCAGGAACAATGCATAGCAGTTTCCCAGACATAAGAAAATTGCACTGTAATCATTTGTCACCAAAACTCTCAGAAAGCAGTGATAGTTTTTCATCATGTAGCTTACATGTGGAAAATGGGTTTGAAAACAATAATTCAAGTTTTGAAAACGGTGGTCAGAAAATCCATCCGTCCCTTCCCAATGGTCTTTCAAATTGTAAGAAACATGGAGGGATCATGAGGTCTCACTTAAGCCCAGAATCCCCAGAAGAAAGGCAGCGCTCATGCAGTGCAAGGAGACCCTCTAGGTCACCCATACAACAAGTGTTACAGACAGAGAATCGTTCAGTTTCTTGCTCGCAATTGGACAAGAATAGTGGCAACAATCCAATATGCACCAGCCCGCCTTATGTCAGACCACGAATTCAGAGTCTTGAGGAACTGCCGCCATGCACGGCAGAGGTGATCCTCAGGAAGAAGAGAAGCATAATTAGGAAAACAAGAAAGAATCATACAGCCTCTCTACCTTTTGTCGACAATGTGTTTAATGATATAATTGACAAGGGCAAACGTCATTCATATGGTGGTTATGGCGACATAACATTTCTTCAGCTTCCGCATCTTTTGCACAGATCCCAAAGTGCTGAAGGCCAGTTAGACAGCTGCAACAGTTCATTGCAGTCTCTCAACTCATCATCTTCATTCACAGAGAACGAGCTTGGAAGCACTTTCTCTGTTGTGTCAGAACTTTCCATCCCTGGTGCCTTTGATAAGAGTTTGGGCCGTTCGCGCAGCGTGCCTGGGTTTCTTGGTGCGGATATCCCTCAGACCTCACCCATCCCAGAAGAACATTCTTCAGTTTCCGAAATGGAAGGATCTCTCAAGTCAGCGGAGAACAGTGACGATGATGATGATGATGTGGATGGCGAGGTAGGATATCATTAATTTTATTTATATTTGCATACAGTCATGTGCAGTGGGTGATTTTTAATGAGGAACTTTGATGTGTACATGTGTATGTTGTGGTTAAAATTTGTCTTTGGTTTAAAATTTTTCAAACCAGTTTGATTTTTGTTTCCCTTTGTTTCACATTGCGATAATGAATATAAGGCAATGAAAACTAAAAATCAAACTAGTTTGAAAAATTTTAAACCAAAGATTAATTCAAACCACAACATATATATACACGTAACTTGAGTTGTACTGGTGAAAATGACCAATCATTTCATTCTTAGGCTTAAACATATATTCTCTTTACTGACAGCCATACACATTTTTAAAAGTTAGTTGCGAGAATTTGGCCACACATCAGTAATTTAGACAATATACTCGGTGATGTTTGGTGAAAGTTTCTTAACAATCCTGGGGCATACAAATGTTAACAATAAACAGATTCTTTATTTTTTAGTTATTTTATTTTTAAATTTATTCTACTATTTATTTCGTTTTTTATTACTTTTTTATTTAGTTATTTTCCATCAAATTACAAATAGCATTTTGACCTTCTCCCTACTGATCTTAATGTTAATTCTGATAATTTGGCAATACATCAACAGCAAACACCCTAGTAGCTGTCTACATGGCAATGTAATGCTACAGTAAGGAGAAATTAGTTTTTGATCATTTTTGGCTGTAAGAAATTTATTTAGGTAGTAAAGTGAAGTCAGATGTGTTTTAGCCTGGTAACCCATCAGGCCAGAGCTTATCCTGGTTCCCATAGCATTAAGTGTATTAATTATTTTCTACCCCTCCCCAAATGGGATGCTAGTCCATCGCAGGGTTAACAGGTCTCAGCGTAAAACTCACTTATACCCATTTATACACCTGAGTGGAGAAAGGCAATGTGGGAGTAAAGCATCTTGCCCAAAAACATAACACTGTTCTGGTTAAGGCTCCAACCTGGACTGCTAAATCTGGAGTCCTGCACACCAACCACCTTGCCTCCCACAATATTTAGGTAATCAGCATCACCAGATCTTGCTCATTTATGACATTCAAAGTGTTTCTAGTTTAACTGTTTGTCATAGGTAGTTTATATTTATTTGATGCTAGTCATGTTGACTTAATGTTTGGTAAATTGGACTCCTGATTGAGTGGTCTGAGTATTATTGCCGGTTGGTGGGGGGAGGGGGGGGGGGGGTCATTATGTTTTCCAGCAAGATGCATTTACTCCTGGCCATGTTCTTCTCTCTCCACTCTGCAGTATACACTAGCTGGTTTTCCAGCAAAACCTGAAAAAGCAGGGGGGGGGGGGGGGGGGGGGCTTTGAGGGGTTTTACCTGCAGTGGACTAGAATCAAATCCAGGGAGGACTAGTAATACTCCGAGTTGCTTCTTGCTTAATAATGAACAAAGAAAAAGGGTAAGCTTCAGTTAGTAGGATCCTTTTTTTTATTATTTACACAAAAAAGATAGAATAGACAGTATTTGATCCCCTGACTCTCAAACTTGCAAAAGGGGCTGCTAATGCTAACGCGCAGCTGCCAGTTTCCCCTCTGCTCATTTTCGTAGAGGTGACGAGTTACTGGATTCACAGCTGCTGGCCTCACATGAACTTGTATTCAATACTAGCTGGTACCAATTCATTTCAGAGAGTATAACACTGTACTGTATATATTTCTAATATCATCAATGGTTTAGACGGTTAATTAAATAATAGCTTACAGATCTTACTGATTCTCTGTGCACTCCCATATCCCCCTTTCCACCCACTCACCCCTCCCCCGCCCCACACACCCCTCCAATTACATGACTATCAGTTTCTGTTGATTGAAACAGGTCGTGGTAGGGTACAACAGAATAATTATGTTAACATACCCCCCCCCCCCCTAAATCTTACTACAGTATGTATAAACTTTTTAATTTCGTGAATTAACAGAAGAGAGTGTTAACAAACAACGAAATCTTGGCAATTAGGCAACAAAGAGAGCATGGTATTAGGCAAAGAAATATAAGTATTGCCAAAAAAAATAGTGAAAGCTAAAACAAGTCCTTTTTAGTTCGCTTTGTGTGTAGAATATCGATATGCAGTAAATTGGTCTCAGATAAAAACATTTGTACGATGGACTAGTTTGTTTCCCCTTGTAACTGGCCTTTTTAATTGATTTACACGTACCTGTGAATACATTGCATTTTTCGCGTTCTCGTTGAGCAGCCACGCTGTAAGGATGTCTTAACGCGTTAAGCCATGTTTTATTTAAATGATAAATTTACTTAATCTTATAATCCTCAAGAGGGTTATTTATCATTGTTTAGTAATCTGTTTCGCGGAGGTATCGATTGTTACAAGGGCAAAAGAATTGAGGCACGTAAAATAATTACCAAGCAGTATTTTCGCATGAATGTACGTTCACAAAGGTATGGAAAAAGAACAATAAAATTTTAATTGCTAAGACAAGGTGACCATCACAGATCGAGAAAAACAAGAGCAAGACCTACCTCGGAAAAGGTACTGTTTCTACCATGCAGTTTTATCGCATATCTCAGCTATAACCAGTCGAAGATTGCAATTATCTTACGCTGCATTGGTCAAATACACACGCTAGCGATTTTAGAAATCAAATTGGATTTTGACAGCCCCAGGCATGGAAAATGCTAAGCTAAATTAACATTCTTGACGTGTTGTCAGGGATTTCGTCAGCAACGAGCAAACAAACCCGGCCATAGGTAGATCGAGTTACAGTGCTCCTCACTAGAGCCAGCCATGTTTTGAAACATAAACTTGTGAATCGGCAGTGAGTTAAGCGGCTCCAACAGTTAATTACGCTCTTAAGCGCAAGTTAAAAAGTCATTATCACCGGCGTTTAGACATTGAAGTGTGCCTATAAACGTACTTCACTTCAAGGCAAGATATGCCCGTTGTGATATCTGATAATATCTGGACTCGTTGCTGCTACTAGATTGCAGATACAAGCTTTCGAGGTAAGATAAATTCCCGTATCATCCATTCAGTCGCACCGATTATTTTTGATGTATCGGTATAATCTGGCATCGATATTACATATACGTATTTCTACCTTTCAGCACTGTGGTATTTACCAGTTATAGAGATACTAGAAAATATTACCTTCCAGGTCGAGATATGGTTCCAATTAGTTCTGTGATTCACGACTACCGCTAGATGCAGAGAGCTTCTGCTTTGTCTGTTATTACAATGAAGCCGATAATGAGAAGCCATAAACAACTCATTAACAATTTTCGTTCCTTTACGATGTAAAATGCTGATATCAATTTTGCTGCATTTAATGGCATCATATAATTTTATGTTTCACGGTAAGTTGAGGTACTTAATAAAATTCAAAAGCTGTCAGTTACCAGAAACAAACAAGAGCATAGCTTCAGAAAGAATCGTGACAGAGAATAACTTAATATTCATTGAATTCATCACAGTTCGCCGGTTTACAATATAAATTAAATTGCGAACTCTCTGTTTGTACAAACGGTACATTGAAAGTCAAGATCAAATTCGAGTGAGCATTTAATCGTTGAGTTAAGCCGCAAAACCCCCCGTAGTCTGTGTTTCACCACAATTATGTGAGGCTATGTGACTAAAGTAAATGGTTAGTCACGTTCCTCGGCGGCAACGCCGGTTCGGAGTTTACACAGGATTTTTAAGACCTGTGGTGTTGTTTTACCGATTGTACTGTACAATATTTGTCTCCCAGTGGTACCCGTCAGACTCCGACTATTAAGTTTCAATTATCGTCACAGTAAAAACACAATTTTGGGGGGCGCTAAAAGCTTAGAGGCAACTAAATTGATGGGTAAACAAACGTCTTTATTTAGCTTCGGCCGCAGTATAAATAGACATTTTAAAATAGCTTTGAATAGAACTTAGCTTTCTCTGTAAATTTTGTTTTCGATGGAGCGTTCGTTGTTATTGAGATACGAGCAGTTTTTCTGAGAACATAATGATTTCCAGTTGCGGCACTTTTAATATTTAATTCATTAACCATTAATTTTTATTTAATATCCGTGGGAATGTTTTCTTGAGAAAGTGCCGAGCCACGGAGAGTAATTTGCATTCTTTTTAGCGTGCGCCCTTTGTTTGAAATTCAAATTAATGTCTCGTGTTTACAAACATCGTCGAATTGTTGTGTTTTCTAGATAAGGTTTCAGTGCAGGGTATTTTTCTCGCTACTGTTCAATTGTGAACCATAATCTAGTTATAAAATCCTTTTAAACTTACAGTTATTCGATCTTATCCCTGCGTAAATGGCTGCTCCAAAAGAGTCAAGTCGAAGTCGAACAGCAAGGCTAGGTTGTGAGATGAGAATAACAAAAATGATCGTTAGGCAAATTCTCCCCAGTATTACTGTAAGAATGTCTGAAGAGCAGTAAGAGGAATTTGAATTTCGAAATCACATCTGAGAGCGTTGAAATATTTTTAAAAAGTACGGTGATTTTACAGTGTCCTTCGCGTTTTGTATATTTGATGGTCTATTCTGAAATTAAATCTATTTTAACCTGCCTTTCCCAAAACGTGCCTTATTGCTTCTCTTATCGGCTCAAAAATGTTATGTATCACAAAAGAATATTTGTTTCCACAATTCATTTCCGTACGCTGTTGTGGTAAACCTTGTTAACAAAAACTGGATTCTTGTCGGTGTTTCTACTATCGTGAAGTTGAACTCTTAGCAATACTGTACACAGATCTCGTAGACACTTAAAGGAACTTGGATAAATTTAACAAAAACGCACGCTACATGAAAGCAGTTTTCAAATTCACTCTCTTCACTAAAAATGTAATAATTCACATCAATGGACAGGATTTGGATAGTTTCAGAGTATCCAAGAGTCGTTTAACGAGTTAAAGTCATTGCATGTTCATATTTTTACAATCATTCGGCGCTGATAGACACCTGGGAGGTTCCTTGTTGTTTAATTGTCTGTCGTTTCATTTTAATGTCGACAAGTTGGTCTATAATTACTTTGAGTTGCGAGAAATTCGTCCAATACAACGTGTTAAAAATATATTCAAATAAACGATCAGGTGATTAGTGGTTTTCGCTCTATGGGGTGTGAGCTAAGATAAAATTAAAGATGTGTGTGAATCGGAAAAGAGGCGTAAACAAGTTTTAAAATTTGCGTTTTGTAGTTTATTAGCTATGTGGCTCGTGTTTGCCTTATCTCGGTTATCGTTTGAGAGTATGAAAGGTAACTCGCTCGCGTCAGAAACTACGCAAATAGTGGGGTTATTGAAACAAAAATGGCAAACACACTCACACCACCGATGCAATATCAGATCCACTCCTAAACCTTTCAGATCAATATTAGCTAAGAAACTGAAGTCGCTTCTTATCACGCCACGAACCCACTTTAACTTCTCCTCGTTTTACTTCCTGTTTCGTGACAGATGGACGTGCCAGAGGCGTTCGCGGAAGCGCTGTGGGATCACGTGACCATGGACCCGGAGGAGCTGAGTTTCCAAGCGGGTGACATCATCACTGTGCTGACCATGACGTCATGTGACTGGTGGTTCGGACAGGTTGGCGACCGGGTCGGCTGGTTTCCCGCGCCGTTTGTTCGGGTGAGTAGATTTTTAGAGTGACTGTCGTGTTTCTTGCAGTTGCGCGCTCTTTGCGCCATGCATTTGTGCTCCTCGAATTGCGTGACGAAGGTCACGTCAGGTTGTCACGGTTACAAACTGAATGAAAATGCATCAAGCCGTGCACATGTGCGGGTATAAAATGGAAGGAAAGAAGCACCGGTCGAGTCCTTGGATTGCGTGACGACGATTGTCACGTCACTTGTCACGCAATCCCAACAGCCAGAATCGTTGACCACAGGAAATATTTATTTTTGTTTCAATTTGTGATTTTTAGGTTCGTGTATCACAGACGTTAGCCGCTGACGAAACCAAACTTGCTCTTCCTGTGCGTACAAGAAAGGGAACTAATGAGGGCATTCTGTCGGACGCTGTTGTCAGGTCACGTGTCGTGCTAGAGATCCTCAGCACAGAGAGAGATTACGTCAAGAACCTGGAGGATGTGGTCGAGGTAAGCTGGGACTACTGTTTTGACGGAATCTATGTTAATAGGCCCGCATTGCGTGCGGATCGAGTGAGAAAGAGTGACTGAACGACAAAAAATACTATCTGAAAATAGGGTTCACCTGCAGGAATCGAACCTGGCAGACGTGATAACCACTAAGGCACTACACCACGGCTGAATCGGCACTGATAGTGGGTGAAATGGACAGACTATTTTCTTATTACATCACAAAGATCGCGAGGTCGCTCACGCGGGGAGTCTGATTTCACAAAGGATCCGTGTAAAGAACTGAACATTCTAACAAATACAACATGCAAAAGTAACAGCAATGGATATCCATACAAAGAGAAATCTTTTACGAGTTTTGTAGTATTTTGGTAGTCATGCCCGGAGTGCGAGTTAAAATACAAATGATGGGTAAATTGTGCAGCAATACTACACACTACACCTACACACTACAGAGTACTTCATGTTCTACTGGGCTTTTAGACATTTTCATATACTTCATATCTGATATAATTTGTGTATTTTGGTGGAATTTCATTTATGAGGACACTTTGTGATACCTGTCACGAGGAACTTGAATCTCATTAACGTGCATTTCTGGACATATAACACATCTAACTTTTTTTTCGAAATTCTGGCTTTCTGCTGTTTTTTTTTTAACCGTTCGCGTAGCCAGGAGGAATATGAGCGCTACACGAAACCTGTTAAACCGGTAGTGAACATTTGTACTTGTTTCGTTCATTTTTTGTACCCCACGAAGCGTAGTTGAACAGTAAATTTGTTTATTTAGGTAATGTGGAATTTAAAATGGCAGATTTAAAGGTGTTTTCTGTCATTGTTGCAGGGATATCTTAAACAAGCGCGCAAAAGAACAGACATGTTTACCGAAGAGCAGATTGCAAAGATTTTCTCCAACATCGAACAGATATATCATTTTCACCAGGAAATTCTTCGCCAGCTGGAGGAGTGTTTCGAAGAAGAAGACCCATGTGCTTCTGAAATTGGCGCCGTCTTTCTTAATAACGTAAGTTCTGTGGTGTTCTTTATGCCAACCACAAAATCCTGGTTATAAGTTTTCCCATCTGGCTTATAAGCTCCACCACCCCCCCCCCCCCCCCTCCCCCCTAAACCCGGCTATAGGCCCATCTCTCTGCTGCCACCCCACCGGACCACTTCAGCCTCAGCCCACCCCGGATATAGAATCTCCTAGGTATTAAGCCCCACCCAAAACCTCTTACGAAGTTGTATAAGCTCAGGGCTTATAAGCGGTATTTACTAGCAACTTGGCATTTAGAAAGCGAAACGTTTCCTTTGACGATTCATTTCATCTTTTGCCCGTCACAGAAGAAAGGCTTCGACATCTACTCTGAATATTGCAACAACCATCCGCATGCGATGGCGGAGCTAAAAACCTTGTGTGAAAGCAACAAATACAAGCAGTTCTTTGAGGTAAGAAACTTTAAAAAAAAATCCGTAAACTTACCAGTTGTCATATCAGAAACTCAAAGTTGATAAACTGCACGTGATACAGTGTACTCCTGGATTGGCTATGCCTCTAAGAAAACCAACAGGAACAAATCAAATTGTTCACAACGGTTACTTGTGTGATTTTGTTTCAACAAAATAGCATTGCGTACACAGCGCTGTACTATTTCGTTTTTCTGCATCTCTTTGTTCCTCGATGGCATTATCTTCGACGATCAAATTTAAACGCGTATTGAAAGAACCACAGTCCGCCTTTGTTTCCAAATAAACGTAATTTTAAAAGATTCAATCAAAGCGCAGGTTCTCTTTAAATTGTCCGATACAATGAACTAGTTCATCGTTCATCGAACTCGACACCGTTGCAATGTGGCGGCGCTTACTTTAGCAATAGAGTTTACCACCAAGCCGTGTCAGAAGTAGAAGCATAGTTTATTAGAGTGTAAGTTTAAGCTTCATTGGGCTGTATTTCAGTCAAGTGTTTGAACAAAACATTCTCTGGTCTGTTTGTAGGCATGTCGTCTTCTTCAAGACATGATTAGCATATCATTGGATGGTTTCTTGCTGACGCCGGTGCAGAAGATTTGTAAATATCCCTTACAGTTAGCGGTGAGTTGCCTGCTGTTTGCTTGTTCATTTTCCTTCGTGCCTTCGTTTTGGTGTTTAGATGTAATATATCAAATACGAGAGACAGGATATCCAAACACCGAAAAGAGTCGAAAATACCACGCGTAGTGGAGTACTGTTGTTTTCATCAAGGATGTGGAATAAAAACGGGGTTACAAAAGTTGATACAACACTTTTAAACCATGCCTGACTGCAAACCAAATATTTTCACGTTGTAGTATCTTAAGTTCATTACTTTTGTGTTCCTTTCTTTTGTCCAGGAGCTGAAGAAACACACGAGACCAACTCACAAGGATTTCCAAACAGTCAAGCAAGCACTAGAAACAATGAAAAATGTGGCTTCGTTAATCAACGAACGAAAACGAAAAGTCGAGAGCATCAACAAGATTGCCAAGTGGCAAAGCACGATCGAGGGGTGGGAGGTGAGGTGAAATTATTTTAAGGGAAGGGAGAGTAGAGAACACATAAACTTTGTACGAGAGAGTGGGTGCGATAATACTGTTGATGGAGGGGAGAGGTTTGGGTAAAACAATTGTCCGGAAACTGAGAGCAAAACTGGTGGTGAATGATCTTTTCTAACGAACAAAGGTGTCTGGTATCGTACAATAGTGCTACATCGGGGCTATACAGATCTGTAGTTATGACTGTTTTACAGCAACGAGCCCAAAAGTGTGACCACTTTTAATTAATTCGAATTCTTTCGTGCAGTCATTATCCAATCAATATTCGAGGGCAGCTTTTGGGCTTCTTGCTATAACAACCTAGCAACTACTATCGCATTAGTTTGGCTGTCAACACAGTCTTCTCCTTAAGGAAAGGAAGACTGCGTGACGAGTGAACACAATGTCTGAGCTGCATGACTAAAACGACTAGAAGTAACGTTGCTTTAGCACTTGAAGCATTAGCACCGGCATCCTGGCGTGACTATTTTGGTCAACAATTAGGTGCCACCAACGTTATTTTACTTTCTATAAATTAACAGCAGCTGTTATGTTGTTAGATAACGACACTGCTATTTTGGGAATTAAAAAACTTGCTTTCTTTTCCTCTATGAAGGGAGAGGACGTACTTGAAAGAAGCTCAGAGCTGATTCACTCAGGAGATGTGGTCAAGACATCAAATGGAAGCTCACAGGATCGTGTCATGTTCCTGTTCGATCATCAACTTGTGTATTGTAAAAAGGTGAGGAAACCTCAACATAACGATTTACTTACGATAGAAACGCAGAAGAACGAAAAACTCAACGAGGTAGGCACAACCGTGGTAACGTTGGTGAAGATTGATGGAGCACACTCTGTAAGAATTTTTTTTGCTAAGAAATACGTGCAAACAAATATACTCCTTAAGGCTTAAACTTACGCTAGAGAATTAGAGCAGCTCGCTTTATGCGTTGGTTAAATTTCGTTAATTGTCTGTGTGAATGTCTTCTACGGAGCGAATATACCACCAAAAGTGGTCTGTTACTTTGGTTTCGCTTTACTATCCTCCGATTGATTAAAAAAAAAAAAGAAAAAAAACGCGCCAATCGCAACTTAGTCACAGGTGTTTTCCCGCGCTTAGCGCTGGTTTCGTCTATCTACCTTGAGGTATTATTGATAATTTAATCTGTTCTTGTAACTTATTTAGGTTTAATTACGTCTATCAATCTAAGGAACTTTTTTTCTTGGATTCAGGACATCTTGAAGAAGAACGGTCTGACATACAAAGGCAGAATTGATATGGACGACTGCACAGTGATTTGGCTGAGAGACGGAGAAGGTAACGCTTGATTGAAACATTTTCTGAACCTGATTCACATCTTAGCGCCCCACACAGACGTTCTTTGACCTCGTTACGCAATCTTTCGAAAAATTGCGTGACGGGCCAAAGAACATCTGCGTACGAGGCTTTTCACATTATAACGACAGCTCAGTTTCCGAAAAAACCTCTGTCTAAAAAGCGTTTTTTTTTTTCTCGTTTTTTTTTTAAGAAACCCTAGACAGATCACCTCTTAATAACGCCTGGAAGATCTACAACTTCAAGAAAGAAAAGTGGTACATCTTCTACACGAAGAAAGCGGCTCATAAAGAAAAATGGATGAAGGCGTTCAAGGACGAGAGACGGAGAGTCAGGGAAGATGCAAAAACAGGTAAATAAAGTAATCTTTAAGCGATCCGTACGAGCGCACGTTTTCAACAAGTTGCCATTGTCTCTTAAGGTAATCTTTATGTTTCTGTGTTCCAGGTCTTATTATTTCACAAAACACAAGAAAAGCTGCCATGAGGGCGGCAAAAACATCCGTCAAGCACAAGAAAGTCAACGGTGAGTCATTTCAGATCTTCTCTAGCGCGTTTCATTTAATTTCTCAAGTATCAATTGTGGGCAAAATTCCGCATCTGAGCATCTGCTGAGCCTGCGATCTTCGTCTTCAACGTTGCTAAGCTACGCGACGTATCCCCGTGGCGCAATAGCAGTCTCGTAAATTTTCGGAGTACTCGTGATTACTCGTGCTATTTTCTGATTGGATAAATAAACTCCAAACTCTTTCACCGGAAATTTTACCAAAAACGGCACTCGTTGTCCTGAATGTCCAGTACAGCTACAATATAACCAACCAACGTTCAGTGTGTCATCAATAAGCACAGTTAACCGTGCATGGGCGTGGGAAAAATTATTGACTAATCTGACTAATATCACATGTGTTTTAGAAATTTGACGAGGGAAATTTGCAGCTTCTAAAGACACGAGTACTTATAAAAACCCACTCGGCCCCATGCGTTTATATTTATTTTTATTGGTTTGAAAATTAGGTAAGATTAGTTTTGTCAAGACATCGGATGCTCTTCCACCATTTTCGGAAATATTTACAGATCTTCCGATAACTTCGGAAATCTTCGGAAGTCTTCCATTCATCTTGGGTAATATTTGAAATCGTCTCGTCAAGTCTTCCGAGGTAATTTTGCTTTATTTTAATGTCGAAAAATTGCGTTTTCTTTTTTAGGGAAGAAAGAGAAACCATTCCAGAAGTCGCCGTCCACCACGGAAATTAAGCCGCCACCCTCTCCCACGCTACGGCTGCCTGATCCTGTATCGAGCGCGGACCTGAAAGAGGAAGACGAAGACAAAGACTCCTTCGGAAGATCGTCTGTCATTAGAAGGAGCTTCGGTTTACGAGGCTCGAAAAAGAGCAAGGACAAGGAAAAACGAATGAGCTCGATGTTTTAACGAGACAGATCAAGTGGTCTCGTCCCAGACTTCTTTCTTTCGATATTTCTGAGAGAGCCCGAGGAACAGGTCACTTCGACACCAGTTCAAACGCAGCCCAGTCGGAGAAGGCTTGGAAACGAGATTGCAGTAAGCATTTTCGGTCGAAATCTGAGCCCGTGATGTTTGGCGATTAGACATTGATAAGCAACATGAAGTTACTTAGCAAGATGACCTACCCTGATTGGACGATAGGGTTCGGTAACTCATCGTGTGCCTCGACGGGGATTAGTCAAAATACGACGAACGTTTTCCAACGATTATTTTGGTAGATAAAGAACGGGATAACTCACGAATGTGTGCGAGGAATTAAATTGGAAGATCCAGATTTGTTTCACAGGAATTTTATTTTCCAGCACCTGTCATGTCAACGTTTGTTTCAAGGCGACAAGAAACACGCTCACGACACGTATCGTCGCTTTAATGAATCTTCACACACCACAACCTCGTTCTGGAAGCGAGTCAGGCGGATAAACGCCCTCATAAATGGATTACAAGAAGTCGTGCGAACTTCCAACTATTGAACCTGCACTTAATGAAAAACGATGAAGCGAAATTTTAAAAATATCAAATTTAAATACTTTAACACTTTTGTATTTCGTTCCTAGTCTTCTTACATTTCAACCTGCAGAGTAACCAAAAACTGATTACAGCAGTACCTTGAGCTAGCAAACTGTTCAACAACGAAAACAGTTTTTATTTTCACGTGGGCTAAAGTTTAGCCCATTTTTATTTTCACGTGGGCTAAAGTTTAGCCCACGTGAAAATAAAACTGTTTTCGTTGTTGGCCTACTATTACTTTGAGAAACGTTTCCAAGTTGAATTCAAAATATATTTAGACATTTTTAATAAGTGTTTTTTGTATAAAATCGATATAGTCTTCGTCTGCGTCGATAATTAAACCTTTTTGCTGTTATTAATTATCAAATGAATATATAGAGAGGTCCAACTTGAATCAAAATTATTACACTGAGAAAATGACATAATGGTGTGAAACTGGTTTTCACTACGTCATGCAAACGAGGAGATTCTTATAATTTTTTTGTTATTTAACCCGCTTATTAGAATATTTTTGACTGTGGTATTATACAAATACTATTTTAGCTTGAAATGTGTATATGTTATAGTGAAATGATGAACGAAGGTTGCTTCGATACAACACAGCCTAATGTAACTTCTCCCCAGGGCCCCCTGTTCTTGAAAGAGTGGGGAAGAGGTTAGAAAGATTTAAAAAAATGTGTTGTGCAATCACGTTTAATTTTTGAAATAAAATTTCCTACATTTTGAAACGAATTTTGGATACAATTGAACAATTCAATTGTTAATCTGTTCGCGCAAATAGTCATTCTTAAGAGAATGATTTTGTTTGTTGAGAGAAATGGAAAATATGTCAAAGAAATTTGAGATCGTGTATACAATTTAACAAAAGTTTGAAGATATTTTAAATGGTGAAATGTTTATTCTAAACACGTCTGTACAGAATCTGCTTATTTAGAACGTATTAAAGTTATATTTAAGATTGCGTGGGTGCTTTTAATTGTTTGTTTGTTTGTTTGTTTGTTTTTTAATTTAATCTCTTCCTCGCCAAGTATTGTTTTTGTCAGATCACGGCAACCAAAGCTTATAGACCTCAGTAGATAACTGGGATCTATGTGACTCGAGAGCGATAGCAGTTTTCCGGACTGTTGAGATTTGGGGAGGATCTGCTCAAAAGTTCATAAGCTTATGAACTGGGAGGATGAAGTAATTTCATCTTGGGGAATGTTATCAATTTCAAGTAATTAAGAAAATGACAGACTACAGTCTCTGTAGACTCTCGTGTTGAGATTTCACCGCAAAACGTTCATGCTGATGACAGGACACTAGTGTTTCTGCTGGCAAGCAACAACCAGTAAGAGACACTATAGACTGTTCACAGCATTCTATTTTCTCGTGTCTTTCTTCAATCGTTGAACGCGCGAAGGGAATCGCGCGAGCACTGGACGAGGGCTTCCCTCGGCCGCTCCCTCGCGCGTCCCTCGCTCTCCGCAATTTTTTTTCTCGCTTTCACTCATTCTCGTCCCCATGCATAGGCCTTTTCTCTTCTCTTAGCTGGCGGGGCCTTGGCACGAGAAACGAAGAGCTCTGGAGCCACATGCCGGCATCACGGTCGGTCGTTGATAATACTGTGGAAGGTGACGATCATTTCGGTAAAGGAATGACAACATAATTATTTTGCATACAAATCACTGAAATATTCAGTAGCAAATAAAAAGGAGGGAAACGTAATAATGAGGGTAGTGACATCAGTTTAATCGATGATTTAATCCCTAGTATTGATTAATTTAGTAGTTTGTTTTTACCGCAGTTGAAAACTTAGCCTGCGAGCAGGCTCACCTTTAGCATGCGAGTAGGCTCACCTTTAGCGAGCGAGCAGGCTCACCTTTGGATGGCACACGCGAGCGACGCGAGCGGCGAAGAGCGAGTCAGCAAGCGAAGAAGCGATCCTGCGGGGAGTAAATCTGGTACGGCAAAGAAACGCGCGGAAGACGCCTGGGGGTAATTGCATAATACCCTGCCATTTTGAAGCTGCCAAACTAAAATCTTGGATACCCGGGTACGTAGTTTACCCTTGTCACGTTTTTAGAACAAGAACTAGGCATAGTGTGCATGCAATTCGGGCTACGCGGCTAAGTGAAACGTGGCTAAGCGGCTACGAGGGCAACGTGGAACTAGACTTGAGGAGATTTTTGAATAGCTTTATTTCACAACGAATGTATTGTTAGACCAACAAAGAATAGACAATTTATTAACAAATGCATCAAAACTGACAGTCGGCGTTTACTTCTATTTATAATTTTGATCCACACTTACAGCCATAATAGTTTCGCTAGAATGATTTTAAATGAGTTCCAATCTGAAAATGACTTTATATCATTTTATTACCTTGTAAGGTTTCATCCTTGGTGTTAAGCACACTTCTCAGTCCCCAAAAAGACAATCAAAATCATACATTTTCTTTTCGCTTATCAGTAAAAGAAAACATAGTACATCGACAACATCGACATCAGTTCTCCACGGACGAAAAAAATATCACCTTAACCGAATTTACAAATTCACTCGATATCGTAATTTCTCCTTACACTAGGATAAGTGCGTGAAACTTAACATAGAGCTAGAGTTCAAGCCAGCATCAGGCCAAAGTGAATCAGGCCGGAGCGTATCTTGGTTTCCGCAGCATTAAAGGGGCTTTGTCATGGAATTTTAACAGATTTTTGAACAGCCAAAATATATATTTGTGTTGCAGGAAACCTGAAAAAAAATGGTCCAATTTTATTAGCAATTGCTATATTAGGGCGCTGAAACTGCTAACAAGAGTCTTTGACTGTAGATGGCTTGGATGGAAATGGATCACAGCTTGAATAATTAAGGCTTAACTTTTCAAGTTGTTTCCGTGCGACTTCCAAAGAATTGATATTTATAGCCGTAGTGAATTCTTTCCCAAATTAAGGTAATATCTTCATTTAGATGTTCAAAGATATTGTTTTTCATGGGTTAAGTTGTATGTTACTAATTTCAGAATACTTTAGACAAAAAGTCCGCAAAATCCCCGTGAGGTGGCTCTTTTAAATAACTAGGAGCAGGGTTTGCTCTAGTGGGACCTTGGAAGCTCTTGATTTGACTGATACATTGAGAGAAGAAAGGAAAGAAATAGTCGGTTAAAAACACAATATTTAGACTTGAAGGAAATGACTTCCAATTAAGGTGATTCCACTGAATTGCATTGCGCATCCTTGCTGCGCACGATTTTTCGCGTCATTTAGCGCGCGCACGAGCGCTCGCGCACTCAACATTAAGGCTTCAGATTAAGCTTAGCAGGGAAATTAATGGTTATTTTCTTCTAAACGAGCACGGTGACCCCCATTTTTTAAGGTATTAACTTAAATGACATACGGTTGACTACAATATATCGCGATTTAAAGAAAAGTTGACTATTCTATTTTGAGATATTTTTATTTGAATGCTTCAAAAAGCACGTATTTTGGTAGTGCTGCTTATGTGCGCACGCAGCAAAATCTCTAATTTCTTTTATAATCTCAATTCCAGTTCAATTAAAATAGTTTGTTATGTAAGATTAAAGTCTATTTTGTATAACTGCTTCGATATTTTAATGCAAGAAATGATTTTTTCTAGAAATGATAGCTCCCTTTTCGGATTACTAGGATTCCTAATAAAACGGGATAAAACGGGAATAAACTTTATTTACCATAATAGCTGTCCAGGTTGCACAAAAACGAGCACGGTGACCCCCATTTTTTATTGCATTTTTGCAATGCTCATAACATAATTATGAACTGGACCAAGTCTTAGGAAATTTTGATTACTCCTTCTTTTTCAGTGGAATCACCTTAAGATGAAGCCATCGCATTATAGATCACGAAACAAACACACATGAAAATAGGAAAGGGCTAGAAAAGATAGCGAAAATTTCATTCTCTAAGACAAGAACTGTAACTTTTGAGTTACCTCTGTAAGGTCTCTGGAGAACCCAGCTTATAAAATGGGTCGAGTTTATTCCCGTTTTATCGATAGTTTTTGCGCTCAGTATTGGTGAGAGACTGGGCACAAGCAACACAATAACGAGGCGAACGGTAAAAGGCTTGGTACCAAAGACTCAACAACATGGCGGCAGAGGAGAACGAAGAAGATGGAAACTCGCACAAACATTCCCAACAACAACAACCTGTGAAGCTCAGGTAGAGAACTTAAAGCTACTTCAGATACTACAAGTTATCCTCAAGTTGTACTCTTCAAATTTTGGACCTTATTGTTTACTTCTGCTAAAAGCCCAGCTGTATACACAATTTGTAGCTCATCTCATTACATTAACGTCATTAGCCAGTGTAAGCTTAAATGAAGTCAAACCAAGCTTATTTAAGCTTTTAAAAGCGTAACTGGCAACCGAGGCTTGCTTTGTTTAAGTTATCTTGCATTATTTCGTTTAATTTGTAAACTTATTCGTTAATCCACAATAATCTCGGAGATCGTTTGCTAATTTCTTTGACTACAATCGCAGTGATGGGAAACCTTTGCTATTATATCATGCATTCTAATCGACCTTGTAACTTGTATTTGCTGTGCTACTATAATTCAAAGTCTGCCAAATTTGCCTTTCATCAAATCCAAACTCGAAGTTGAAAAATTCAAATGAATGTATGTGTAAGTTGGAATTATTTTATTTTTTGTTCTGCAGTGGCAGTGGTTTTTGTTGTTTGCTGTGTGTAGCAGCAATGTTGTTCCCCACTGCGATTGTGTTAAGATATCCCTTAAATTTTTCAGCCACAAGCAATTCAGAAGGCTTCTTAAAAAGGAAAGACGACGCCAAAAGAGGCAAGAGGCAGCTAAACAGAGAGAACAGAAAGAACTTGAAGGTACACTGTAGATATGTCATAATACAAAATATAGGTTCAAGGTCATTTTGCTACAAAGTCGATTCGCTGCAAGTTGTTTCAATACAACTCGAAGTCGATTCACTGCAAACTTCAAGTCAATTCGCTGCAAACTTCCGAAACCCAAAAGTCGATTTGATATACAGCTGCTACAGAATTTGAACTCGAGAATTTTTCAGGAACATTCGTGCGTTTGACTTGAACGACGGAATTTCGGTATATTACCCAGTTTTCCCGCACTGATAACAACAAACTTTACTTTTACATGATTGCTGATCATGACATTCATTCATTCGCTGGTCAAGGAAATAAGAGAAACCAAATCTTCAGAAATAACGAGAACAGGCAGTATTTACCTCCAACTACAAGTTTAATGGTAACTATTTTCGTATTTGCATGCTCCAGCTGCGGAGGAGGCTTGGGTACATTTAGGTACTGCAGTTTGCCTTCGAGAAAGCCATTGGCCTTTATTGATCATTACAAGGTTTGTATGTTAAAACAGGGCATCTGATAGGGTGCGGAAATAAATAACAAATTATGCGGAAATTATCAGGAACATTATGCGGAAGAAAGTGTTGATTATGCAGAAAACACGTTGGATTATGCGGAAAATTTTCGGCTCGCTTCACTCGCCAAAAATCACATCTCTTCATGCAGCCAAAATTGAGCTGCCCCCGAAGCTGAGAGTCTGCTGAATATGTTTAAGGAATTGACTCCAACTTGTATCAAAACGACTTAACATGACTTGAAGTGAAACAACTTTGTAGCGAAACGACCGGACACCAAAATATGCTATGGCACTAAATGGAAGCCAAAATAATTTAAAAATATGCTTATATGGGGTGCAATTTACATGAACAGACGCTTTTGTTTTCAGGACCAATTATACCCTTTTTATATATGCAATAGAATCTTGATTTCTTGAACCCTTGGTTTCTTGAACCATTTTCATTTCTCCTGGAGGTTCAAGACATCAGGATTGTACTGTACATTGAGTTTTTCAAAAAAATTGGGAGGTGTGATGGCCTAATGTTTAGTGTGCTGGACTCTGGATCACGGAGTCTGGGTTCGAGCCCTGGCTGGGGGCATTGCGTTGTGTTCTTGGGCAAGACACTTAACTCTCACAGTGCCTCTCTCCATCCATGTTTATAAATGGGTACCGACAAAACCATGCTGGGAGTCAATCAATCAATCAACAACTTTATTTGAGTGTCTAATCTTCTAGCTTGCCTAGCTTGCTAGGCCTACTAATCGGGGACACTACTTAAGTTACTTATTAATGATAAATATATATATACATAAAAATATGAAATGATAAAATTTAACTATTCTAAAACTACTTCAAATATATACAATATTCAATATACTTCAAATATAAACCTATACAATAAAAAACTATACATACAATTTTATAATATATCTACTCTGCTAATTATAATATTTCCTGTTTATGAATTATGAGTTACACAGATGGCACCCTTTGCATTCATCATCTCTAACTAATTTGCTCAGGTTTTTCTCCTTATATTTGCCTTAAACCGTCTCAAGGAGGTTTCGTTTCTGGGTAACCCTGCGATGGACAAGCATCCCATCCAAGGGGGAGTAGAAATACTCCTGCTCACTTATGTTACAGAAAGCAGGATGGTATTGGCAATTTGGTTTGACGCAGACTTTTCATTTAATTCTTCAAACCAGTTCAGTTTTAGTTTTCCCATGTTTTGTGCATCGAATTTCAAACCAAACACAATTTTTTCACAACATACATGTACATGTAAGTCCTATTGATAGTAAAATAATATCAGTGAGAATTCATGTTACTTATTGCTTCCAAATTAATATAATCTAACTTGCTTTGTGTTTTGTTTTACTATGCAGAAAAATGGAGAATAGAAAATGATCCCATATTGAGGTGAGTTTACAATCAGGCAGGTTACCACTCAAAAGTATGGTACCCACTGTGGTCATGTTTGCTGCAACGCATGTATAGTTTGTCTGTCTTTTCTCTCATAATTTGAGTCCTGTTTTTATAAGAATCACTCATAACTGGCAATTTTGAAATTTATTATCCAATTTATTATCCCCCGACTGCGTGAAAGATTAAAAACCTTGTCAAGTCAGAATTTTGGGGAAAGGAAAACGTTGGATAATAAATCTCTTATTAGAAATTTTAGTGTGTAGTATCGCTGTAAATTTTTACTCATCATTTGCATTGTGACTCGCCCTTCGTGCTCGCCAAAAAACTGCATGACTCGTAGAAATATATGTGTAGTGATACTACACACTAGTAATAAGATTTATCATATGACCCGTACGGACCCGCGCGCTATTTCCTTGGAAAACCATAAGAAAAAAAGTCCCGTATGAGGGCTGTACGCCTTCATCTAACAGGTCCGGAAAAAGCCGTACGGCCCCACTAGGAAAGCGTACGGACCCGCGACTGCCTCTCGATGGAATTCGATAATCTTGAATTCAAAATGAGCGATAGTTATTCTGAAGATTATTCCGATAGCAAAGAATATCCGGCTACTTTGTAAGCGCTGAAATTTAAAACAAAACATGTTCAAACTCGGCAAATGATGAAGAACTGCATAAATTTATTCAACAACAACAACTCCTGACAACATCAATAAAATCGAAATGAAAGCGGCCATAATAACTACACACTCGTACACAAACGTATTTTGTGGTTTCTCAGGTTTCTAAATAAAACCGTAGTCATTGGTAAATGACTAAACGAAAATGGTAAAGTCAAAACACGAACGTGTGCGAGGATAATTTCTCTTGTTCAGTTTTAAACTCTGCAGCTGTGTATATTCTTCAATCACAACAAAGAAAATGCGATTACATGTAAGACTGTGTTTACGACTAACCTTTTACAGTGTTCCACTAGTTTTCGCGAAGTATTTTAGCCACTAACCGAGACAACCGTAATTAGAGTTCAACATCATCGAGGAACTAACAAATTCAATGACTATAGGCAGCAACGGAAATCGTTTAGGATCCTCAGTGGTAAAGAAAACAACTTGAAGCTGAAGCCCAAACGGGGAAACGATGCGAAGCAAAAATCCTCAGCTGCTTGTACATACCTACTCCAACATCAAACTGTCCCATTACAATCGTTGTTTTTAACATCCAAAATCCTTCTTGGTTGAAAATTAATCAATCCTCTCGTTCAAACCAAGCACTAGGATGAATTTCTACTCAAGAATAAACGTCGCTTTGGTATTCAATTCAGTCTTAGCTTATATAGACGAGTACGACTAGCCGAAACGTCGTGCAAATTCTTTGTCGTAATCCTTAAACGTTGCTTTTGAAATTTCTACTACAACTGCAGTCATGTAGAAAGAATTCGGCCGGGTTGAAACCTCCTTGGAATGAAGCTAAAACTCGAAGATTTGGTTGTAATTTTGACAATTTCAACAGAAGTTTGAATACTCTGTGCGCACCGCAGTTCAAATGCACTTCACTGGCTTCCCCAAAACATTACGGGCTACCATTGGCTTTCCAAAATGCCCGCGAAACGGGCTGCGGCGTCTGCATCAACGAATGAAGAAAGAAAATTAGTGGTCATATGATAAAATGCTTATTGACTGAGTTAGGTCGGGCCGGACGGGAAAATATTTGGCTCTCGGTCCGTACGTCCTGACCTCGAGCCAAATATTTTCCCGTCCGGCCCTCCCACTCAGTCAATAAGTACATAATATTTATTGCTTGCAAGAAACTTCTTTCTCCAAAGCTGGTTAATCTAAAAAGTCTTCACGGTGGTTCATTGCTTCATGAATGTCAGTTTTAAATTGAAAATGTCTGGTTATAGTATTATGTCCTTTTTTAATTATTGCATTATGTAATTTCACAAAGGGCCAAGTTACAAGCAAAGGAAAGAGCAGAAAAGAAAATATTGCTTGAAGAGGAAGAAGAAAGGTGAGACAATTACATGTAAACTTTAAAACTGTTACTTAATGTGGGCAGTACTGCCAATATGTAAGTGCACTTTCAGTTATAAGGCTTGTAGCTGAAAGTTTTACTCTTTAGCGATAATAAATTGTCATAAGTGATATTTTTATTTAATTTGAGTTACAAGAATTTGATGTCAGTCATCAATTAAACAACATTCTAGAAATTTCTGAAATGCCAAAGATGCTCAACAACTAATAGTGTCGGTTTGTTTCAAACCAGGCTTTTAGCCAGGTGGCCATCCAGCCATCCAATGGAATGGCCACCAGCTTTTCAGAAATAGGCGATTTTTGACGGTCTGTTTTGAGCGGCAATTTACGACCCTCTGTGCTTGATGTAACAAAGCAGTGTGTATAAATTAAGAAAACTTACATTCCTTTTTGCTCTCAAGAGTTGTTTTTGTACATTGTACACTTTTTAGCGAATTTCCTTACTGTTTTGTTCACATGAATCAAAGTGGAGAAAAGTAGTAAATTAAAGCGATTTCACAAGCAAGGCTGCTGTCCAATAATATTGACTGGCACTAGTATACCAGAATGCAGTTCGACCAACAAAGCCACGCCTTGTATATCTGTTTTTTCGTGTAAGTTTGTGGCTTGAGTTTCTGACCCAAATATTTAATTCAATGTTAAACAAGGTAAGTTGAGGAAAGGATAGTTTTGTAAAATTATCAAGGAAAAACAGTGGTTTAATAGCTTAATTGAAAGACATTTACAGCTGCTCGGAATCGCGGAAATCAGGTCTAAGACGCTTTAATTTTTCCTAATTTTTCTGGGGTGGCATGCCCCCAGACCCCCGTAGAAGCATGGCGCCACAGGTGCCATGCTACAGTATGTGGGCCTTCGGCTCAAAAAAAATTTGGACACCACTTTCAAATTCCTGGCTAAAAGCCTGTTTTAAATTAGCTTCAGTTGATGTGTCACAGTGACCAAATTAACTCTCAGATCTAACATACATGTATGAAGAAATGTTTAGCGACAATCAGAAAGGAGAGCAAAGAGAATGAAGACTTAAACTTGAATTGACAGGTGTATCAAGCATGCTCATTAATATGTGTTCTCTTAATTTAAGGAAAACTCAACATCACTTATGGTTGGAAAGAGAAGCTATTGCTCAAGAGAGGTTTCGAAAGAAGAAGGAGGACGAAGAAAGAAAATTAAGAGAAAAACTGGAACAAGAGGTGATTGATTGTGTAACTTTATAAAATACCATGATACGTTGTATCAGTGGTGTTAGAGAGATTCTTAATTGCCTTTTGTAAAACCCAAACCAAAGTAATCACTCTGGCCAGTCACAAAGGACACAGAGAAACCAGTTTAACAATCAGAACTCAAAGCAGATACATGTTCATGTAGCCAACATCAAGTGCAGTAAAATGTATGCAAGCAAAAGTCACAATTGGTTTCCATTTTACTTTTATTGGTTGAGAAAGTAGGACAAGTTTTTCAAGCCAGCTTTCAAAACCAAGACAAACACGAATTGCTTGTGCAACTCAAGTGAAAAGTGCTGTGAATGGAAGCTCTGATTTGTGAAATCAAGATGCATAAATGCTCAGGAATGAATAACTAAGCATATTTGTACATTTGTAACTGTAGTGGTAACCTAATTGTAAGAATTGTTTTTTCTTCATTAGTCAATACAAAAAATGCAAGTTCCATATTTCCATTTCTCAAAATTTATTGTGTTGCAGGAAAGAATCAAGAAAGAATGGGAAGAGGAACAGAAGAGAGAGAAAGAGAGAGAAGAAAGAAAACAAAAGGCAATCAAAGAAAAAGAGGTGATATCACTGTTGATGGAATTGAGTATTCACTGAAAATGGCAGTATCCCAACTCACTTAGCCCATGTCTTCCATTAAATAATGAATTAAATAAAACGTTAGTTAAACAAATAAATGTTCAATAGTGAACCCTGAGTTTTTTTTAAAAAAGCACTGTTAGTATATTGGCAAAACAGAGTACTAAATACATGTTAGTAGTAATTAGTGATTGCAAGAGATTGTACAACTGTTATTTTACTATCAATGTTTTCGGGGGTTATTACAGGTGTGTATGTTGTGGTTCAATTTTATCCTTGTTTCAAATTTTATTTTCATTTGTTTTTGGGTATAGTAATGTATGATAATGAGTTTAAAACTAAGGAAGAAAAAAATTTGAACCAAGGATAAAATTGAACCACAACATGTACATGCACAGGGTACTATAAGTAAACTTGAAAATTGTTAATCAAGCAACAAACAATCAGAGATTCTTCAGGCTTTCTGGTGTGGTATAGCATCAGCTCCTGACGCTGGAGAAGAACTGAGCTCCGACCACCTTACATATCCATAAATATTAGTAGTAGTTCTATTACCAATGCATACTCAATGCAAATGCAACAACCTGATTGGTTTAGCTACTTAATATACGGGTTCACACAAGCTTGGAATGTTTGAGGATTACAATGTACTTTGTTATGCAGAAATAGTTTTTAATCATTCAATTGGACATTCAGTGGAACCCCACCTTACAGTCACCTCTCTAATATGGTCACCTCATTTTTACACTCCCTTTTTTCCCAGCAAAATGCCCAAACATTTTCTTATAATAAAAGCTACTTAATGCAGTGTACATGTAGTTTTTTTTTCTTTTTGAATTCCTTTTTTTCCTTTTTTCTTTGCTTTCTGTCATATTTACATGTACATGTACATACACCTTTTTTTAAAATATTTAATAATATATTGTATTAAAAATTAGAATTGAAGTGTTTCTGATAATCCTTAACTAACTTGGAACAACATCAGCCAAGTTTGCGTGCAAGTTGTCATCTGCGAGACTTTGGGTCCATTGCATCAAAGACTTATTTGTATCTTTTAAAAGATAGCAGCTATAAATAAACTACAGTGTAGAAAAGTTGTTGAATTAGTGTAAATGTAGAGAGCTGTACTGGTTAGAATTCTATTACAGTGCTGATTGATTACTGTATGAGTCAATTAATTGCTCTAGCGAAAAAATGCTGGGGGGTAACCCTGCAACAGACTAGCAGTCCCACCCAGAAGGGAGTAGAAATGCTCCTAGTCTCATTTTTACAAAAACCGGGATAAACTCTGGGGGTATGGGCCCCTTGGCTCGACACAGACCTAACCTTAACCAATTACACACAGCTAGCTTATAAGAGTTAGGCCGCTATGCCAGTAGTGTTTCAACTTAAAGAAAAGGATGCACAAGTTTTCATATGCTCATCATCATCATATTGTGGGAGTTTCAGAATCTACCAAGTGAAATTTATCTGTAAATAATTATGTTGTCGTGGTTTAAATTTATTTTTGGTTCCATTTTTTTAACCAGTTTGATTTTTATTTTCCTTTGTTTCAAAGTATGATAATGCAGATGAAACAAAACAAAACAAAAATCAAGCTTGTTTGAAATTTTAATTTTAAACCAAAAATAAATTTAGACCACAACATTGTATGTGTCTATAATTTGTCCTTACAGTGTAATTTTTTGACTAATGTCTGTTGAACATTGTTGAATTTTTTGCGTTATACAATGTATGTTTATCTGTAATTATGTTGCTGTAATGATCTTGGGGTAAACCAGTTTGAAATTTTAAAGTGTACATGTGAATACTTTTTTTAATAGTTAGAATTCTGTTTTGATCAATATAAGTCATTAATTGTAGCAGTTTGTTGTACTGTGCAGTTGACAGTTACGTTATCTTTATGTCACAAAAATCTTAACCTTGCCTCAAGCCACTTGTTTGGAATCTTCATTCTGATAGGATGCCTTGTTCAGGGAGTTGGACAAACCAACAACATCAGAGGTATAAAGACATCAAAATATTTATTTAAAAAACCATGCATTTAAAGGTAAACTGTACATATTGTTCTCACCTACTGTTATGGACAGAGACACTCACTCATCATCACCACTCCCGGTGAGGCACAAGGCTGCTTCAGAGCATGGCCATGAAAGGCAAGGTGGCCTAATGGTTAGCATGGTGAACTCTGGTTCAAGTAGCTTGGCGGGGAAGGCACGGCAAGGACCTAATGATAAAGCACCTTGCTCTCTGGATTGAGCAGTCTGGGTTATTACATTGAGTTCTTAAGCAAGAGACCTAACTCTCACAGTGTCTTTCTCCACTCGGGTGTATAAATGGGTATTAGCAAATTTAAAGATTTAGGTTAGAATAACCCTGTAACGGACTAGCATCCCATCCAGGGGGAAGTAGAAATACTTCTAGTTGCTCATTGCTACTTAGGCTCCTGTCTGATGAGCCACTAGGCTCGAACGTACACTTACCTTACCTTTTCAAGGTGCTCTTTAGAGCCCTGGCTGGTATCATTGTGTTGTCAGTTCTTGAGCAAGGCAAGTCATTCTCGCAGGGCATCACTCCATCCCGGCCAGGTGTATAAATGGGAATGGGCAAAATGTCCGGGTGACTTGAAAAATTTCCAAAGCAAGGTAGACTTAGTATTTTTACTTATTACTTTATTTAAATGATAATATTATTTGGTAACTTGGGTAGCAAGACAGTGTCTCCTTGTTGCTGTTTTTTGTTTTAATTCTGTGCCACAAGTCTTGTTTCTTGATAATTGCAATTCAGTATAATAACAAGCATGGTAGAGATAAAAACATGTTCAGTGATAAAGAAAACTTACCTTGTACCTCACAATATGGTTACCTTGGGCGGTGAATCAAGGATAAAAAGATGTTTGTTTGTTGATAATCTTTGCTTGTGTCTGTTATATAGGACAATGGAGTATGGCATAACCCTCTTGCACCACCTACAAATGACGTAAAATCATATGGCACAGAACAGGTGAGAAACTTCAAGCACTTGCATAAAGAATAATTCTGATTGGTTCTTTGTACCAGCAATAAATGAATGAACTCTTTTAAAAAGACATGTTTCAGGATTAGGGTAGAAATACTCCTAGTTGTTGCTATGGAAACTGGGATAAGATCTGACCTGATGGGCCACCAGGCTCAAATACAGACTTTACCTTTTTTATTGCTATGTAGAGTTATAGCACTTGTCATGTGTTTTTTACATGTAATGAAGCCACTGATATGTAACACTATGCCATATAATTATCATACAAAGCTGCTGTAGATTAAGCAAATTCATTATTGTGTTATTTTTGACAGAACACGTTGATTTGCTCATTTTTTTAGGACACAGTGAATTGTTCGTTTTACCTGAAGACAGGAGCCTGTAGATTTGGAGACAGGTGAGCAGTGCAACAACTTGATAAAGTAACAGGGAGAATTTCCGCCTGGTCGTTGGTCAGGAGTAGACACGCCTTGAGTAATGTACCAAATCAGAGAATTGGATTGTGCACACGTTGCCATTTTAAAGGAAAAATTACTTTTGATGTTAAAAATACCCAAAATTGTATGTTTTTGGTAGTTACATGTACTCCTCATATTGTAAACTCACCGTCGATAAATACACAGAGGAAATGGCACCATAATTGTCCAAAATGTTGCAGTGAAAGCACTCACTTTGATCGTAGTTTCGCGTGAGTTTTTGAACATCTTTAAATGACAGCATTTCTATGGCAGGAAATTGTGTTCAATTTGTTTGTTTATTTGTTTGCATGTATTTTAATTTAATTCATCGATTTTTGTCAAAGAGCACTAATGCCTCTGTGTATGGTACAAACTATTGTCATGAAACCTTTTCTGCCATTTTTTTTCACAAACCTAGGAAAAACGCATGAATTAGAAAAAAACTTTAACGGACTAAATACAGATTTCTTGACTGGGTCTGTACATACAGGTGTTCAAGGCAGCATCCCAAACCAAGCTCCAGTGTGACACTGATGATTCCAGCCATGTATAATGACATCCGGCTGTCTCAGTCCATGCTTGATGAAGCTGATCAAGACACTAGTCTCGAGGTGAGTTCTAGTCTGCCTTTACGCGTTCAACTCGTTCAAATCCGTCACAATCTTTTGGCAATCTTAACCATCCTTGTTCCTCTTTGCGTTATTATTAGCTCTTTAAAGTGCTTCTGCCAAAGTAAATGATAATTTTGAGGATTCCTTAGAGTTGAAGGTAATTTTGTGTGTTGCAAAACTGGCAAAACAACAATCTGGTGACAGGAAGCCATGGTATTACATGTATATTGCAATTGCTGAGTTTTGATTGGTTAACAGGCCATGGTATCTGAGCTCATATACCATGGACCACAAATATGGTAGGTATACGCGTCAGTGAGAACAACTGGGCGCTCACATATTGCAATTCGTTTGATGTTTTTAAAGAATTATTCCACTCGCGCTTGTTGGATATGAGATCGTTATAGCAAACTCGGCGCTAGGCGCCTCGTTGGCTATCCACCATCTAATATCAAACGTACGCTCATGGAATAATTGTAGATTCTCGCAAAATGCGAAAGGATGTGTTAAGAAAAACATAAAGCAATTAGCTTTCGTATTTGTAGCTAGAAAAATGTACAGGAGTCCTGAAAAGGTCCTGGAAAGCGAAAACATGAAGCAAGGTACCGATCAAATGGAAACATGAAGACATGTATACAATATATGTATCAACCATCCACAGCTGGCATAAAAATGCTATTTTCTGCGTTTCTTCCAGTACGATGAAAAGGACGCATATGAAAATTTTAAGCAGTTTTATGAAGACACCCTGCCGGAGTTTAGGAAGGCTGGCACTGTCGTACAGTTCAAGGTAACATTTCTGTTGTTTACTGACATGTCGAAGGTGTTAAAGAAAATAAATAGTGAATAAGCAAATGGTGGAATTCAGCTGAGGATCTGCGATGTTAGGTCCTGATTTTCTAAGCCAGGTAAGTCACTTTTAATTCAAAGGTCGACAGGTTGTTCCGCTGGTGGGCCTACACGAGGTGGAAATTTTACTTTGGCAGGTGTATTTGTTAATAACATGGACGGTTTGTTTCAGGTTTGTTGCAACCACGAGCCGCATTTGAGGGGCAATGTTTATGTGCAGTTTGCCAGGTGGGTGTTACCCTTTCCACTGAAATAGAGTCTGCACTGCGATTTTTATCAAACTTTGCCTATTGATTGTTTATCTTACAGGAACTAAAATTTTGAAATAAAAATGGGGGGATCCTCGCTCGTTTAGGAGCAACAGCACTTTGTTTATACTCAATAAATCCTTTTAGAAATGAAAACAGACCTGAGAAAATACGCGCGCTGATTGGTTAAAAATCGTGTTTCTATTTACCTACTAGAAGATGGTTTTCCATGTTCTATAAGAAAATAATGCACGCTTGAGGTCTAGAAAAGCTGCTAGTGGATGCCCGAGCCGTCAGGCGAGGGCATTCAGCTGCTTTTCTAGACCTCAAAAGTGCATTATTTTCTTATAGGACATAGGAAAACCATCTTCTAGTGGGTTTAGAATATAGCATAGAAATGCAAATAATTAAAATCCCTTTTAACGCTGCTTCAAGATTGATCAACGTAGCTGATTGGCTCAGCCTTGACAAGTTGACAACTGCTTTGACTCACAAACTTTCAAGTGAAAAATATTCTTAACTGAACATGTGAACTTGTTGCCGCCATGTTTTTGAATTCGTAACGCAGCAAAAGTTGCATCCGGGGTACCGGGCTTCTATAGTTTTTAGCTATGTTCTATAAAAAATAATGCCCGCTAGAATTCCATTGCGTGTATACAGCGGCTATATTCTAAAACTCGATAGAAACACAGAACTAGCACGAGCTGTTGACGTTATGATGGCGCGAGCAGAGAGAATTTACATTTTGA
>OY855911.1:26888438-26970938 GCA_963693305.1 Meandrina meandrites | reverse complement strand
AAGGAAAGACATCACAGCAGGACTTCAGAAAGACGCGAAAACAGGGAACAGAGAAAAAGAAGCTACAGTAGCGACGAGGGGAGCGAAAGAGAAGTACAAGACAAACCTTTGTCTGAGAGGTAGAGATTTTTACGGTCATAGAAAAGAATAAACAATGTACAGGGAATGCAACGGGATTATAAATAAAATTGTGAAACAGCTACGAAGCTTATAACAAAAAACATTCTGATAAAATGACCCTAACGCTTGAAGTTTAGTCAGTTACTGATGCCATTCTTTTGTGACATACACGTCAGTGCATAAAGATTATGTTTAGTCAGCTATGACTTGTACACATCAAAACACATTACAACGTTTGCTTGGCTGTTGAGAGCTTTAAAATTATTTTTGAAACGTTGCTTGTGTTCAAAATGTCGCCTACATATATTTCAAAAACGAGGAATTAATATCCCTCAAAAAATTCAATTTACGGGAAAGAAATGCTGCAACAACTTCCTTTATTCCCTGTGATAATAACTAAAGAAAATAAAAACACGTTTGTCGCCAAAATTGTAATTGTGCCAGGAATTAGCTTCTAGCTTCGATCATATTTGTAAACCTTTAACAATTAAGATATAGTTTTTGTATGTTTTCAAAATTTGATTTGCACCATTCCACTTTTTCTGTATTTGCAAGTCGCCACTTGATAAATTTTTCATAAAAACTGTACGAATCGTCAGCTATGAGATCCAGCAATTTCTCAGGACTTCAAATTAAAGGAGTATTTGTTTATCAGTGAAGAGGATTCCTCTCCTAATCACGATACTGCTTTTATTTTATTTTATTTTATTTCAGACTCTCGCCAAGCGTTGACAAAAACAACGACACAGTTATAAGAAGCGAAGACGGTGGCCATCAACTCACATCAACAGAGAAGTCACACAACCGAAAACGAAAACACCATTCATCGGACAAACACAAACACCGGCGAAAGTCCAAGAAGAAACGCAAACACCGCAGTGAACGTAAGAAGAAGAAAAAACGTGAAAGCGAAAGTGATTCAAGCAGCTCGGAGAGTGATAGCGAAGGACAGTGATAATCCAATTCAGATTAACATAACCGGTCACACCTTATCCGTCGAGCTATGCACTCATAAAGTGAGAAGACACGAGAAGAGTCGGTCGTTTTTAGCGTGAGGTTGAATATAAACTTGAATGAATGACAAATGAAAAACAAATAGCGCCACGCGGAATGAGTGCTCAACAGCTTTTATTTGAATGGTTACACACTAGGGGTCATTCACAGACTGAAAAGTTAGAACCACCTTGTACAGCATAGTAAACAGTACCATATGAAAGTACTGCTCAATAGCTTTCATTTGAATGGTCACACACTAGGATTTCATTTACAGACTTAAAAGATCGGACCACCTTGTGCATTATAATAAACAGCATCATATGAAAGTACTACTCAATAACTTTCATTTGAATGGTCACACACTAGGGTTTCACCCACAGACTGAAAAGTTACAACCACCTTGCTCAGCATAATAAACAGTATCACATGATGAAAGTACCGCTCAGTAACTTTTATTTGAATGGCCTCGGACTACGCTTTCACCCAGACTGAAGTGAGAGCAGCATTAAACATACATAACGCACATTGCCACTCAGTAGCTCATTAGCTTTTATTTGAATGGTCACAAACTAGGGTCTCTAATTCGAAGACAAAAGTTTCATCCACAGTCGAACGTTGCACCACGTTTTAGAACATCGTTAACCGTACCACATGAAAGTGCTGCTCGTCATTTGAAAAGCAACACACTAAGGTTTTATCCAAAAAGGTAAAGTTAGAATCGTTTTGATCACTTTGAAATTATGTTATCAGCATAGAAAATTCCACGAAAAACAAGTCCAAAGTTTTTGCTGCTTTTCGCGTGATTTTCAATACTTACTGTTATTATAATTTCAAGCCGTGAGGTATTTTTGACCCTTAAACTGCACTTTCTCCCATTCGCAGCCAAGCCTTGGAACAAGGTTGTGACGGTAAATTCTCGAAAATAAATGTTAAAATAACAAGACTTCTGATGTTCGTAATGGATTGAAATTTTGCAAGATAAGGGACGGACCATTATGTAGGGGGGGTATGAAAAATATTGGAAAAAATTGTTTGGGCATAAAAAGACAAAATAAATTGCTTGCAAACACGATATGTGTAAAAAAATTGTTTGCAAAGGTGCATAAATTAAAGAAAAACGTTTGGAGAGAAACATTTTTCATACCCCCCCCCCCCCCCCTCAGGAAAATAATGGCCCGTCCCTATAAATAGTGCACGAAAAGGTAAAAAAAAAGAAGGCAGGGCACTTTAATGACTGTTCCCTAATTTGCTTTGCCTTATAGCAAACAAGGTAAGCTCAAAATAGCAACTTGTTTCTCCAGCGGAGTACCAATAATTCGTATCGCCAGCATTGCCCCGCGCACTTTTTTGTCGTTACTTGCATGGCAATGCGTCAAGAAAAGAACCCATGTAAGATCTGTACGTGTTGAAGGGACACTACGAGAAAAAATTGAAGGTGCTTAAAGAAGACACGGCTATAACAAGATCTAGACGCCCAGCTTTACAAGGTACAAAATCCCGCCTCCCGACCGTAAAAACAAGGCGCCGCTTTCGTGTTTGCGTGTTGAGGGTGAAAACGGAACTTTTTGAAAACGATCACATCGCAGTATCTGATCTCGCGCCGGATAACGGTTCACTGCCTCCTTGCTTTTTTGAGGACGTATAGCATCTCTCGTTTTAATATTTTCTTTCAGCTGAAATGTTCAAGCTTGTTATTTCAGTGTACGACTTCATCAGTTGGGCTTCTTTTACCACCGGTCTTGAAAATCCACAAGCAAGACCTTGGAGGTTTTACTGTGTTTAAACAGTTTGTAAAAGTGCTTGCTGATACAGATTTGTCGACCAAACTTTGATTTCGGAGGAAGAGAGGAGAATTTAAGAATGATTCAAGGCCAAACCGTATAAAAATCCGTTTTCAAAATCGGATACATGTGGACGGGAGGAAACGATTCCTTTTAAAAAATGGAAAACAAAAATTCCGTTTCCAAATGTAAACGGAAACGTGACTTGGAGTTGCTGGTATAAACGGCCTATCGATTTGTCGGCTCTTCACGAAAACGAAAACTCTCCGTATAAGTTAAATGGTACAAAATCCGGTTTTGAGACTGTTTTGCGCGTGTGTAAATGGCGCTGATTCGCGTCTTATTTTAGCCGGGCCTTATTTAATTAAACAGCGTCCTAATGCGGCTTAACGCCTTCAGGACCCGCTAGAAAAGCACGCGGAAAGCCGCGAGATGAAGGATAAAAGCATTTTTCCCCACAGTTTTGTCTTTGCAGTGTTAAGTGATATTAAGGATCTTTCCGAAAACGACTGAACTGCGTCCGATACACCCAGGAACCACCATTTTTATAATAATGTAAGCGCTGAAATTTAACCCGAAAAAAGACAGCTCAAATTCAGCAGGTGAAAAAGCTTCTCATCTTACTCGATGACAACAGCATTAAAAGCCGATCATCTGTGATTTGTCATTGCTGTTTGGTTGCCTGAACCTTTGCTATAAATATTCTAAGTGTGCGATTTACCAAATGAATTTAATTAGAAAATTGGCAGGTGTATTTGAAATGCAATAAATGAATTGAAAATGTTGATTATTACGAATGACCTGGAAAAAGTAAATGTATTTAAATAAAGATGTCTAATGTCACCGTAGAATATCGAAATTTGCGTAACCCGTTTACAGCATTTTGTAATTTGCGTCGAGAATTTTAACGAACAGAAGTTTTCCTTAAATTTTTGACAAATAAAATCATAGTATGAATATTTTAAAAGCGGCATCTTTTGTCGACTCATTTACCCAAATTTCCATAAAAAATAATTTAGCGACAAATGTTATAGTTCTGTCGATTCTACATTAATTTTATTTCCAATCTTTTTAATGGTCGCGAATCAGAGGAAAGAACAGTTTTGAACGACAAATATTACTTCGATATTCTAAATTGACGTGTTCCTGATTGCACTGAAATTGGTCCATTAGTGTATTTAACTAGTAGTAATCATAAATTAGTGGAGTGCGCTCGAGTCAATTTTGAGAGAGAGAAATGATTGTTATTTTAACTTTGAAAAGGGGCTTCTTTTAGTACGGGAAAGGTAGGCAAACATAAGGTAAGACATTTTATTCAAATTCCTAAATACATATACTATTTGGAGCAATTTTCAAAGCATTCTCATACCTATCGGCTGAAAACGCGACGTAACTTGATTCGCCAACGTCAATATGTCACGTTGATCGAAAACAACGTCTTAGGCTGCCTGTGGTTGAAAGACTGATTTAAAGAGTTCATTAGCTTAAAAAAAAAATTGCAGCGTCACTTTGAACAAAGTCTTAAAATATTGTTAAATGCTCTGGTAAAAGTTAGGTTTTCATTATGGGTTTACGGGGCTGTCACATTTTGCTATAAACTTTCTGACATTTATGACAATATAGCTCTAGAATTTTGTTTCTCACTTTGAAAAGGAATTAAAAAAATGAATAAGTGAATAGCAAAACATGAACGTTGTAGGCTTTAACTTATCCAGAAATTCAAAATGAGTACCGCACCATTGAATGAATCGTTGAATGAAGTTTGGCCACGATCGTTTTTTTTGTTTTTTTTTTCAGTTTTTCCCGTTTTTACAGATTCCCGATTTGCGATCGCTGTTTGGTTTCCTGGCTTATGAATAAGAATAATGCAAATCAGTTTCATTACAGAGTTTACACGTGTAGTGATAGCCTGGTGTAGCAAGCGTTCCCGTGCGCGCGAGCCAAGTGCTGTGTGTCGCGCGAGAGCGAAGATTCTGGTCGCGCGAAAATTGGGGCGGGAGAAAAAAGGAAAACGAGGGGGAGGGGGAGAGGGAGAGGGAGCGGGCTTACCCCTCGGTCCGAGAACTATTAAGAAAGAGAACAGCTTTTTCTCGAATCCGGGGAAAGAGCAATTTTGAACGAGCTACTGGTTAAATGATAAAAAACTGTTTGACCTTAAAACGTACGTTTTCCGCGCTGTCTGAATAATTTATTTGCATTTTTTTTTTGCTTGCTTTTCTCTTCAATCATTATACTGACAAGAATCCTGGAATTGAGCTTGTTTTATTTTAATTACATTAACTGATTTGAAGAGAATTGATCTGAAAGTTTGAGTCAGACTGGTTCCTAACGAACTAAAAATGACAGATAAACATTGTATCAAAATTGAGATATTGAGACGGCGCCGTGCACTAACATTTTGCGACTCAGCATATAAACATTCTCATGATACTACACAATCGGATTTTTCTTTTCCTTTTCGACCAAAACGTT
Organism: Meandrina meandrites; assembly: GCA_963693305.1. NCBI lineage: Eukaryota > Metazoa > Cnidaria > Anthozoa > Scleractinia > Meandrinidae > Meandrina > Meandrina meandrites. The sequence continues at coordinate 26,965,569 of OY855911.1, read as the reverse complement.
AAAACGAATTAAGTTAGAATGATGTTAATAACAAGTGATTCGAAATTTGTTTCGCATTATTTTCTCCAGTTTCGCGTCACCTTTTTATCGCTTCCTGATTTGCATTTGTTGTTGGTTCTTTTTTTGCATAATCCTACAGGCCTTCATTTCTGGCACGTTTCGGAGGCACGTCAGGCGAGTTTACTCGAGCACGTAAGCCGTACAATTTCAGCCAAATATCCGATGATATCAGGTCGGTGACTTGATATCATACGAAATAAGGACAGCAGACAAGGCTTCTGACTGGCTAATTGCGAGTTTGGCTAAGGTAAAAAAATAAGGAGAAAAAATTTACTAAATGAAAGTGATGACGCTTGAGCCGTTTGTTAATCCTACTTCTTGGCCAAATCGACAACACATTTCAAGAAAGCGGACGATTCTTCGAACCCAGTCTTTGCATTTTGTAATCGCGAATCTAAGTTAGGAGCATTGAGTTTTAAAGGCAGCCATTACGTCAACGTTTTAAACCTTTTTGCTTTACAACTTTGCCTGATTGCTTAATAAATCCTGCTTTTGTGTTCATAGGTATTCTATGAAATAAAACTTATTTCCCTTTCCTCCGCGTATATTTTTTAATTGACAATCCAGCTCACATTAAATTTCTTTCATTGGCGATATAAAAAGAAGAAGAGATATATAAGACGAATCGAAAAACAGAGGAGTTCCAAACATATGGCCTTATATTTTTCCGCGGGCGACGCTCGCGCTAAAAGACGTCATTGTTACACGGACAAACCAAGAGAATATCGCAGGACATTTCTCTAAGAGGTACCATCATTTACTATCTTTCTTTGTTTATCATCATAGATACAGGTACCATCATGTTTTTAAAATTTGCGTTTGGCGTTCGCACTCGTCAGTGTTCACCTGCACCAAGTAAATTGTTGTAGCAGCGTTTTGAACAAAAGAATTTGTGTAAAACTGTACTTTAAAAAAAATAGGTTGTTTCTGTCGCTCAAAGCAATCTGAAAACGTTGTGACCAATCAGATGAAACCCCTTTTTGTGCGAGTTTCAGTATGTACGAGTTATCATTCTAAATTATGACATTCGCAGTAAGCTATCTGAATCCCCTACTACAGGGATGTGACAGAGATACGTTTTCTATTAAAGGTATACGAAAGGGAAACCTCTCCTATCAAAACTATATAAAAGGGTACGGGTTTGGAACTATGGGTTCATGGCTAAACGAGCTTTGCGCGGGGCTGATCCAAGTCTCGCCTTCTTCTCGAAAAAGCTACTGAAAACGAGTAATGAGCGATGTAAAGATACAAAATTGTTTGTATGTTTGTATGTGTTTTGAACTCAATAAAAGTTGAACAATAAAATGACATCTTTATAGCTTCTTTGTTAAGCAATATCGGATTCGATGATGCAAATTGGACAATCATTGAGGGGCGTAGCTAGCATTTTTCAAGGGGGGGGGGGGGGGGGGTCACACTGTGTCACACCCAGGGTACTTAGCTAGTCCACTGCAGGTGTGGAGTATTTAACTACCTAGCACTAGCAAAGATTTATGGCATTTTGATTCTACGGATTTGCGCGTTTTTGCCACCTGATTTATAAGGTTTTTATGTTGTTTACTTAAAAAATTATCTCACAGAGGGGGATTCACGGGCACCCTAGAACCCCCCCTTGGCTACGCCTTTGATCTTTCATCCAGCGATTAGAAAATGTGGTTCTTGCTGAAATTAAACGATTGATGAAACAGACTATAGCGAAAAGTAAGTTTCTCCCGTACTACTAGGACTAGCAGCGCGAAATATAAGAACACTCCATATTGAAATTAGAGTTCACAAGATGCTGATAGATGAGTCGAAAACATCCGCCCAGCAAATCAAGTCTTTGTTTTCTCTTTCGCAGCATGCATGACAATTTAAAAGACAAACTTTGCGTAACTACAAAATTACATGCTGTTATTTTTGAAGAGGCTCTCATATTGGAGCTTAAAATCATTGTCGAAATGGGCATATAATTGCCTCTACAGCCGTCAAACTTCTAAAAAAAATCATAATCCAAATCCGATTCCTTGAGGAAAGTAGGCGGCTCTACAAAGGCTAGCACATAAGTGTATTTAAATGTACCATGGAGATGGCGAACAAAAGATGAACATTTTCATTTCAGCTAGAAGTAAGAAGAAAGAAACTCTGTAAATTTGACAAGTTTATTGTGAATATGAAAGACATGCGGCTGAAGTGTTTTTCGCTTTTGTAGCGAAACATAACGATATCCGCTGATCTTGAGTTCGACGACACTTCCAAGTAACACAAACTTACGATAACACAGAAAAAAAATACAAGTTAAAAAGCATTGTAAAATAAGCTTTAACATCACCAGGTTATTTTGTGGGAATTGTGCTAATTTTAGGCAATTGCAGCGCTTTTATTAGGACTTGAATCCGGCACGCAAATGAAATGCAACATATAAACTAGGTTTACTAGGATCAATAACATTAATTGAATCATGTCGATATACTTATTATTTAATTCTGCTTACTCTTAATACCGAGTTAAACCGCTTTTAGATTCGTGATTCACAGTCGCTGTTTCGCTGCCTCGAGAGTGTAGTTAAAGAATTGACAGGTGCAATAAAAAAGTTTTAGTACAATACATGAATCAAAACGAAAACTTGTCGCGATTGGCACGGAAAAGTTATATGTACGAGCTGATATCGACTGTCACAGTAGAATTTCAAAATTTGTGAACCCTCAAAATATATCAACTATCCGAAAGTTTGGCCCATGTGTTAGCGGCCCAAGACCTTTCCCAGAAATAAACAGTTTTTCCAATTTGTCTCGACGATTTTCACGAACAAAGGCTTTCAGGATTCCTTCCATTTAAACTCTCGACTGAAAGCTGTATGACGCTTTCTTTACTCAAAATTTCAAGGGTACAGCTACTCTTCAAAAAATGGACTACTTGAAATTTCCGACTCTTTTACTCCAATTTCCATATCAAATGGTTTGGCGACAAATGTTCCTGTTGTGTGACTATATAAGAACTATTCCTTTTCTCTAATCTGAAAGTTAGTCATACTTTCTGGATAAATCGACAACACCTTTCAAGAAAGCGCGGACGATTCCCTGAGCACAAACATTGTATTTTATTTTCACAAATCACAGGTGAGAGCGATTTTGAACGATATCTATTAGCTAAATGAATCTGTTTACTTTAAAAGAATTTCGATCTAGTCTGAACCTTAAATGCGTTAATAGCTTTTGAATTTCCTTGGCTTTAGTTTACTAGCTTGACTCTTCGATCATTATACTGATATGAAGTCTTCAATTGATCTGTGAATTGGTTCACATGTTATTTACATTAACTAATTTGAGGTATAAGAATTTAGTAAGACAGATTTTTAGTGAAACTGAAAAGAACGGGTATACATTGGTAACACTCTTTTAGATTTTGGCCAGCCTTAAAGCAGAACTTCCATTGTTTTCTACTGGACTTAACAATACAATGTAGTACAAGTAGTACTGTGATCCATAGGCGGAAGAAAAATATCTTAAAAAATTTTCTTGAGGCTGCAGAACAAAATAAACTCACTGCAAAACCTATCAACTTTCGCGCTCGCAAAAGAAACTCATGAACAATTCGCGGCAAAACAAAATCAACGCTATAAACGAAAATTCGACTTACAATGAAATAATATCAATTCACGGCAAAGCAAAATTAACAACATCAGCAAAAGAAATTTTACTCACAGCTTTACTGCTTTTCATATCATCACTTCGTTTACGGATCAAACTGAAACATCCACATCACCCAGTCCATTTATAGTTTAAGGGTATTTCATAGCTCAAATGATCGTTTCAGAGCTACGCAAAATGCGACTGGCGAATTTAACTGTTAGCTATCGATTTAAGCTTAACTCGCAACGAAAGCGACATTTTTTGCGCAAATAAGTTCAGGTATCACACCAGATTTTCGCGTGCGAGGTTTCAATATACACTCTCTGATAAAAAATGCAAAGAAAATAAAGTATGTACTTGGATAATAAGTCTCTCATTAGATATTTTGCTGTGTAGTGTCGCTGAGCAGCCTTACTTGTTGTCTGTAGTTTGACTTGCTCTGCGGGCGCTATTTGCAGTTTTTAATTTGCGAAGCGCTTGTCTTTGATCCGTGTGGCTGAACAATCTCATATCGGTCGAACCATTCATTTTGTTGCTTGGTACTTTGCTGTCCTATACTACATTTATTGTTGCTCAGCGCTCCTTCGGTTTTTGTAAATCAAAAAAGGTTTGGCGTAAATATTCGTGAAAGAGATTTAGCCAAACCTTAAAGCAGAGCTACACTGTTATTTATTTTGCATTTTATTTAATTAAGTATTCACGCGATGATACTATTTTCAGGACTTACAATTTTTTAGTCATCCTTTTTGTTGTTTACCCGTGCATAACAACAGCAAACGTACGTACGTACGTATGCAGGTACGGGAATCACGTGACCACCACTTTTATAGCTGGATCAGGGTTCACCAATTTTTAAAAGGTATGGGGCTTAATAAACAATAAGTTGGAATGTTGAGGCATTGCGCTACGATCGAGATGTTTACATTTTGCTGACAATATATTTCCAAATGAACGTACTCGAATAACTAGAGTTTCATCCTGAAATTTTAAAGTTAGAACATAAGACGCTTGCAGACACGGACCACAAACCTCTAGGGAACACAAGACCAGATCTCGGCATCACGGCAAACTTTCTTAAGGTTTTCACGTTATTCGTTTACCTCAGCTACTACTTGCCTGAATGTTTTGTTACCCACGTGTGACTGTTACTTATATACAGAAAGGACCTATTCTGATAACACGAGATATTCAATGTGAAAAGTTTATTGACTATGGGCCAGTCAATCACTTGATACACCCTTATCACAATTTGGAACTTTGCAAATAACAACTATTACAATACAATACTATATAATAATTTTATTAAGAAATCCTGGTAGGTTGTTTTAACTTTAATTTACAATATTTAAATAAGAAAAATTTACAAACTCCACAACTAACTCATTTCTAACCTATTATATTAGAGTACTACATTATAAAATATTACATCCTGAGTGTAAAAAGGTGACTTTTAGTAAGTCTCTTAAATTCCTTATTTGTTTTGGAACCTTTCGTTTGTTTACCTAGACTATTATAAGTTCTTGTAGCGTAGTAAAAAAAACACAATCTTTGGCCAGTAGACGTGCGGCAAAACTACAGTGTCTTGTTCTATAACTTACATGTAAGACCATACGAAACCACGACGGCGACTGCAACGAGAACGTCTCCAGACAAAAGGCTTTATGAGCAGTACAATAGCTTAGCACGTGCGTTATCCGTTTTGGTACATTTCTTTGTCGACTTCTACAAAACAACGACGTGAAATGTCCAAATTTTGCGTAGTTCTGGAGAACGTGAACCTCGTTGACGAATTTTCTAATAATGCGCTTACATATTCAGCTAGAGATTAGTTCTGACAAAAATGAACGTACCAAGTAAATTAGGATAGCTGCGAAAATGTTAATTAAAATATAAATTCATTTTTTAGACGACGTTGTCGTCAATGTCGCCGTTGTGGTTTGGTAAGATCCCCGCTGTGGACATCGAATCCCAAAGACGACCTTTCCGCCAGAGACCTAGGCGCCAAGCCATGCAAACATTTGTGAATCATCGCCACGCCCCCAAGTAAGAGCTGTTTTGTGTGGTAGCCCAATCAAGCTCTTTTCATACCAGGCAGCCAATATTCGGGCTGCAAGTGGAGTTCTAAGAGTTATAAACCGCGCTACGCCAGATTCGAAAAACCACTGAAACACTTCCCTTTAGATGTGGCCACAAAATATGCGAAAGCGTAACCCAAGGAAAGGTTACAACATTATAGCGTCATGTGATCACATCAAGCCAATTAAAATCACAGAAATTATAGTGGTGAACTATAATTGAACAATTAAACAACCGGAATTTTACGATATTTAATTTTTGGTAGCACTCATGGTGTGATTAAGAACTTTTTTTCCCTTGCTATAGCTGGTATGGAAATAAAAAGGTCTGACGATTATTTTGAGCCCAAATTGACGTATTTCATTTCCAAAAATATCAGGCGAGAGCTATCTCTTACAAGAACTATTAATTCAATTGAGGAAACAGACGATGTTTGACGGTGATACCGCCCGTTCATGTCAGTATTTACATTCTTCTGTCCTATCCGTTTTGTTCCTGGTTGCTTGCATGCTATCTTTAGGTATAGCTGTTCATATTATCTGCTTTTTCTTGAATCCAATCGCCTTCTACTCTATTGGGTTTATTTTTAAGTAAAGAAAACTGCACCCGTTAATGAAAACGAGTCAGAAAACGAACTTTGGACAAGGTGTTCAATGGGTAATTATACGTGTTTTAATCTTATGCATCAACAGGATTAAAGGAACGGGTTGGCCTTGTAAGCAACTGAGGCAGCAGGTGAGAAACACGTGACCATTTGGCAGCCACCACTGACCACTTATTGTACCTTCAAAAGAGTTTTGTCCATCACACCATACCAAAATGGACTTAAACAACACCGAATCCACCGCCAACCCTTTGAGCTCAACCCCTCAGTGCCCAAGCGTTTCATGGGACTTAAATCACTCCACCCTGTACTGGTTTGTAGACACCATAGCACTCATCGCTTCACTTCCTACCATTCTTTTAAACTCCTTGGTAATCCTAGTTATGAAGCAAAGTAAAGAGCTGAAAAAAATCTCAAACATTCCTTTGTCTAGCTTGGCCGTTACGGATCTTCTAATTGGCTTAATAGTTATGCCGTTATCTGCTACTGTCGATCTCTTAATATTATCTCAAGCTTCATTTGCACATACATGTGTGTTAGAATCGGTGAACGTTTTCTTCATGTTTTTACTCTTCCTTGCTACCTTGTTCCACTTGACTATCATTGCTTGGGAGAGGTACGTGGCAATACAGAAATGGATGGACTACAAAGTTATCGTCACAAAAGGCCGTGTCAAGAAACTCGCAATTACAGCGTGGCTCTCCGCGCTTTTCTTAGCAGTTACAAGCCTTATAATAGCAGTGGTCGGCGTGGATCAAAGGATTGTGGAAGGCTGGTTTACCATATGCGCTGTTACAGGAGCAGTTTGCTTAATACTTATTGTTTTCTTTTATCGAAAGGTGTACCTTGGAATACGCGACCGTAAAATAAACGAAATCAGCCAAGTTACCGACCTCGTGAAGGTGAAACTCGAGTCCAAAGTTGCCAAGACGACTGGTTTGCTAACCGCTGCACTGATGTTGACCTTTTTGCCAATATTTGGATTTGAAATCTTGGCGAACTTTTTTCCAGTTTTTCGTACAAATGTCGCTATCCGATTTACAGATACAGTGACGCAGTTGAACTCTCTATTCAATCCTCTGCTTTATTGTTATAGAGACCGCCGCTTTAGAAATGCCCTTCGAGAGCTCTTTGGAAAGCGGAAAAAGCCTCAAGCAACCCAGCCAGCAGTTGATGCTGCTCGATTTGTCAGGCGAAAGGATCCGTTTGCGTCGGAAGAGCAGCATAACAAGGAAAAACGTACTCGGCGCTTAACAAGATCAGCATCCCTCCATCCACCCGAAGTTTTAGATTCTTTCCATAGAAGACCGCATGAAGTAAAGTTGAAAAGGTCCTTGTCTGCCCCCACGCTCGATAAATACAGAAGCTCCTGTGATGGCGTAGACCAGCGGCAACCTCCATCTATTGTGATAATAAATGCAACAATCCATGCTTAAAGTAGCGTGCAGCGTAAAGCGAGATAAAACAATTCTGCAAGTACAAAAGATGTGAACAAGTGTCAAATTATCAGGAATAAACCAAAGTCCAAATCCTGCCATTCTATCGCCTCCTTGAAATTTGTCAACCGGCAGGGAACAGTTTGACAACAAGACACCCAAGACCTAAATGAAAGACCCAAATCGGCGCCAGCAAACTGCATGGTCTCAGATGAAGCATCATCAGCTACTGAATTTATGACAACGTTTTGAAGAGTGCAAATAAATAGCCTTTATTGAGTGAGTGACGGAGAGAGAAGAACAGGTTTGAACATGGAAGGCTGCAAAGTCACAGGATCTCAAACAAAAACTCCAGCCACGTAAATCAAATTCTTACTTTATAAGGGGGGTTCCGTATGGCCCATATATCTGTCGTGTCAAGAGAGTATGAAGTAAGAGAGTTAATCCCCCATATAGGCCTTATTCCAAAGGTAATTCCTCTTAAGTTATTTTTAGACATGGCGATTATTCCGGCCGGGACAAGTTTCTTGTTGCGAAATAAAAGTCTAACAGAACTGGAACTAATAAACTCGCACTTGATCACGACAATTCAAGGTTGAACTCGGCCAGTGCTACCACTTCTTCTTTTAGTTTCGTTTAATCCTCGTATCCCTCAACAAAATGAATACAAGCCACTTTTTTCACCACATTTCCTGCCATTGCGTTTCTGATCGTCTCTAAAAAACACGCGAGAACATCCACGCAACGCGTGTTAACATCCTCGGGTGAGCTGGGTACCATGTCTAAAAATAACTTAAGAGGAATTACCTTTGAAATAAGGCCTATATGGGGGATTAACTCTCTCACTTCATACTCTCTTGGTTGTGCTTAGTACTCGCTATCTATTTAGGAATTAGACTGAGAGCCGAATTCTCTATGAGCGAATAGTCAGCGAGGCGCAGACGAGTTGAATAGCGCTCATAGAAAAGGAGGACGTGTAGTCTAATTGTTGTCATAGGAGATTTAAAGAATTGCAGTCCAAAACTTGCAAATTGTTGTATTGTAAAGCCAAAAATCACAAATAATTTTCCCTTTTAGAACAACGAGCACGTGATTGTGTTCTAGCAGGGATTAGAGCAGTTTTCAATTGAATATCTTAGAGCCAAAGCTAAAGTAATCACTCTGGCCAATTACAAAGGACACGGACAATCCAGTGAACCAATCAAAACTCGAAGTAAGTACATGTGACCGGTGCGAAGCGCGGGAAAGCTGAGCGAGCGAGTCACGATTGATTTTGGTTTCACTTCTGATTGGTTGAGAAAGTGGTTCGAGTTAAGCGTAGTAATTTAAAACCAAAGCAAATGCGAATTACTTTCGATGCTCTAGAAAACAATAAGAGTACTTGGTTCTCCTATTGTTTCCTATTTAGCAGTTAGACTACAAAACGGAGAATAATCAACGAGGCGCAGCCGAGTTGACAATCGCTCATAGAAGACGAGGACGGGTAGTCTAATTGTTTTAGTAGAAACTCTAAAGGATTGCAGTTCAAAAACCTGTAATTCCATGTACTTTTGGACTTAAAATCAAAAAAAGATTATTCATTCAAAGAGCAACGCGCGCGCGATTGTGTTTTATCAGTGATTCAGTACAGTAACCGAGATACTGCACGCGTTGTGATTGGCTGATGCCTGTCATCTATTAGAGTACCGACACAGATGACGTCACTGTGGGTGAGACTTGCGCGTGATCATAGTTCATAGTCCAAGCCAGTCTTCTCGGCAATTTTTTTTAGACCTTGCAGCCAAAACAACAAGAGAAAGCTCTGATTAATTGCAAATCTACCTTGATGGACAGTTTGCTAAACATCGATCACCTTTCGAGACATTTTACTGGGCTAAACAAACTTAAAGTAGACAGTCTGATTTGAAAAATTACCAAAAGCTGCAAGTGTTTCTGATGCCCGAGTAGTTTGACGATGCTACGCGGGAAATCCATGAATGGCAATTGAACTCTTAACTTAAAACTTACAGAGTTGAACGTACAAATGGAATAAAGGTTAGTTTTTTCTTTGACATTTTAATTTTCCTTCATATCACGTTAAAGTATTTCCGTGACCCGTGATCGGCCATTTTTATTTTCCGTGAAATGTGAAATGGCTATTTTTTTTTTGTTACTTTTTTCTCCTGAATCGTGATTTTCATAGCCTCCTCGAACCGTGATTTTCCAAAATGTTCTCTTTTATTTTCCGTGAAGCGTAAAATGCAATTCCATTTTGCCTTGAGTCTGGTCGAAAGACGTCAAAATGTGGCATAAAAATTCGTAAGAAAACGAATCGTTTTGATTAATTACATCAGTGCACTGATGAAAATAAAATGATTATTTGTCAGATAACCAGCAAATGCTTTTGCTACCAAATATCTTTGAATATTCTGTTGTTCTTTTGTCAGATAACCAGCAAATGCTTTTGCTACCAAATATCTTTGAATATTCTGTTGTTCTTTTGTCAGATAACCAGCAAATGCTTTTGCTACCAAATATCTTTGAATATTCTGTTGTTCTTTTGTCAGATAAACAGCAAATGCTTTTGCTACCAAATATCTTTGAATATTCTGTTGTTTTTCTCATTTTTTCTAATACATTTGTCGATTATCAAATGCTGTGATTTATTTTATTCTTGACCAGTTCGGAATAACAGCTTTGATTTTAGGTCTCGAGAAAGAAGGATCGGTTAGAACATAGTTAGAAATAGCTGAGTTCGAAAGAGCTGATAGTAAATGACTGAAAACATAATGGTAAATACAAGGGAATTCCACGTAAGTTCGAAATAACGGGTTTCTCTATTTAACCGAGCTCCAAATAGCGAGACTCATACCAAGAAAGGAAGGTTTTTCTATCGTGACATTGTAAACATGAAACGTCGAGAGGACATATAACACGAATTGAGCAATGTCACAGATTGTAAAGTTTAGATCTATGTCCAACAGAGGAGAGTTTTTTCCCTATTCGCAATGAGTGAAGGCGAAATCAGTTTATTGTAAATATGTAAATGTGCAATGGCTGTAAATATTAAAAAAATTACACTGCCTCATTATGGCATAAAGAGATTAAAAAACGTGTAGGTCTCGCCCACCCAGCCCGGCGACATAAATAATAGCATATAAAATGAGCATGTTAGTTGTACAAAGTAGATTCTTTTAAATCTTTAAAAGAGGTGAAATTGCCAATTATCGTTTATTTTTAGTTGTTGTATCACACACAGTCTTTCATGTCTTTTAACCTTAAAGAAGCTACGTCACGGGGATTTCGCAAAATTTTGGTCTAAACTGTTCTGAAATTAGTGGTAGGCAACTTAACCCATGAAAAACAATATCATTGAACATCTTATGGCAGATATGACTTTAATTTGCGGATAGAAATCAAACTAAGGCTATAAATATTGATTTCTTTTTTTTGAAGATGCTCGGAAACAACTTGAAGCGTTTAGCGTTAATTTTTCAAGTTGCAATCCATTTCCATCCAAGCCATCCACAGCCAGACGCTTGTTCACAGTCTCAGTGCTCTAATATAGCAATTGTTGATACAAAACGGACTATTTTTTTAGGTTTCCAACACCACAAATATAAATTTTGGCTATTCAAAAAACTGTTCAAATCCGTGACAAAGGCCCTTCATGATTTCCATTTGTTTTTTTATCTTTTATTCACCACATAATACAGTGGAACCTCCGGTAATCGAACACCAAAAAAACCTCCACTTTAAGGGACACTGTCACGCCTGAATGGCCTGTAGCTTGCTATAATTGCGCTTTGTTGTCTTGCAATAGGAAGAGAAAGTGGTAAAAGCAAAGGAATGCCAACTAAGAAGAAAAAGTGATTAATGAAAGGCTCAAAATTTCACCAGGGTGGCAGCTTAGATTTCTGGACATTCCGTCCAAAAATCAATCGCAATCCACCTCATTCTTGCAATCCTGTTCTTCTTCCTCAAAATAACTGTTCTATCTTGTTTTGTGGGATCTTTTTATTAAATTTATTCGTGTATTTGGTTGCATTTGGAAAACTACTGAGGAAATTAGAAAATAGAAATTTCTATGATCAGCCGTGATAGTGTCCCGTTAAGAGAGGTGTTCGGTTATTTACGTTTGTAGGTGTAGGAGGAAGGGGGGGGGGGGGGGGGCATGTCTTAGTGCTCTCCTAGTGGAGGTGTTGGCAAGCGGAGGTCCGACTGTATTGGAAATGTACAGCTGTTGAATGTCAACAGAAAATTATTTTATCGAGGCAATTTGATTGCAGTCAAAGCGAAATGTAAATCGGAGGCAGCGTGGCCTTGTGGGTAGGGCGCTGGACTTGTAATCTGGAGCTCCTGGATTTGTCTTCGGTCGTCCCGATTTCAACTCCTCCACCCTTTGTAAATAGCCAGCTGGTCAGCCTCCTTCCAGTTGGGATTTTTAACAAATTTGTTCGCTTATTTACAGTGTCCATAATTAGTACAACAGTGCTAAATACTCTGACACTTAAATTAAGTGATTTATTTATTTTTATTTTAAATGTAAATTAATACAGTGAGTGAAAGCAATGCTAACTAGGATTGAAAGTCAATTTATGTTCTGGGCAACAAGAAGACGGACAGAAACATTTGCAGTCCAATTCAGGCCTTCTGATAGGATCGATGATAAGAAATGTTAACGTCCTAAGCTTGTTCAGAGCTGAATGTTGTAAATAAAGTGAGTTAAATGTTGTCGTCTTTTATTATTTTTCCAAACTGTCTCGATATAAACTTTGAGGAAATGGGAGGTCAAAAAAGCCTGAGCCACGCCTACATTGAGTTCAAAATTTCCGACGAGCATCCCCGCCCCTTTCACATGGGAGTCCCCCAAGGTGAAAATCGCGAAGAGCAGAGTTAAAGTGAGAAGCGCAACGTTCTTTTAGAAATTGTTCCTTCTTTAACGTGACGTACCCACACGTTCTGGATGGCTGTTTAACGTTCTTTCTTGAGTGACTGATTTTGGACGTGATGGAGGCCTCCACCCCCACCAAACAAATCAAGGACCAGTCAAACAATTAATATATCAAACTGTGCGGTACAACTGGTATTTCCTTTGTTTTTTATTTATTATCATATAGTACAAAAATTCCTCAGGTGCTATAAGGTCATGCTTCTATACCTCCTAATTGCTACCTAATAGTTGCATTTTTTTAAAATAGGCTTCACCTCTTAATTTCATCACATCTCTTGTCCAATTCTCCTGGTCTCTGCACAGAGTGAGACCTGGGTATTAAAAAAGGTTCTTTGATGCAGGTATACACCTGAAGCCCGTCTTCCACCGCTCAACTTGTGTTTATTGCGAATATCTTGCTCTCGTTTTGAGCATTTCCAAAACCCTTAGCTCATCTCACAAAGCTATGTTTAGCGGTGTTTTGTAAATTTTTTTGGGTGAGTTTTGGGGATGTTTGGGAAGGATTAGTAAAATTTGGAGAAATAAGAAATATTAAAGATTTAATGTGATTTGAAAATTAGAATTTGAAGTTAAAAATTAGTAGGTGGACACCCAAACAGTCCCATGACAACCTGGGGTGCACTTGCGTTGGGGTCAACTGTCTGGTGGTGTTCCAAAGATTATTTTCTTTCTCCTATCCCCTCTTTAAACCTCTTAAAATTTTACTCAAATTCACGTATATACCCCCACCTTAGAGAGGCATCCGGTTTTCAAAGTTTCCTGACACAGAATTGTCCGAAAATCAAGGTCCGAGCGCAAGCTACAGCGCAGCAATTGTTGCCGCCACCATTCATTCATACTGCAGTGCATGCAAAGCTTAAACATGACCAAAAAGCACGCTACTAAAACTTGCTCACACGAATCAGAAGAGATGTTTTTTTTCTCGACCAATCTGTGAAAACCCTTGTTGCGTGGGCTTATACGAGGTATCAGTCTAAATAAACTATCTGGATTCTTGGCTGCACAGGTTTTCTGCTGGGTGGACCCACGTTTCGCCTTTCTTACGGTAAAGGTACTGAAAAGGAGAAATTAAAAATGACCGTTGTGAAGTGGACACGACTCTCTTTTTAGCGCGTGTCATTTTCGATCCCATACATTCTCGTCCCATAGCCCTTTTCGCTTCTCTTAACCGGCGGGGCCTTGGCACGAGAAACGAAGGGCTCTGGAAACCAAGGATTTCCAGTCCCAGATTCTGGGACTTCTGGTCTTCATGTATGCAATCGTGACGTTTCAATATAGTGTATGGGAGAGTCATGGTGTCTTTTACTTCCGCTCAAGATTTCTTTGATTCAAACAGCCAATCAAAAAATTTCAAATTAATTCAAAAATCCCACGTTTCTCGTGCGAAGGCCCCGCCGGCTAAGAGAAGCGAAAAAAGCTACGGGGACGAGAATGCGCGAGTGTGTGCATTTTGAAATCAGTGAAACGAAAGAGAGGCTAAAAAGTCGTTTTTTAGCGCGATGTTTTATCTTAAAATGTATGTCTAAGAGATTATTTGATTAGAAATGAAAATAACATTTTAATGGCTTTCATGTTACCTATGTCGGATTACTCATCTCGGGATTAGAAGTTTAATTTGAAATAAAAGGAGTAATGAAACAGCCTTTGGCAGGTGCTGATAGGTGAGTCAAGAATATTAACTTAACAACCAAGTGCTTTGCGTTTTCTTTTGTAAATAGCTCGACAACTAAGGTAAAAGTAGAGACTACTTGCAGTCAACATGGTAGCTAATCTACACTTTGATTAAACAGTGCTACTCACGTTTTGGAATGCATCTTTGGGCATGTTTAATAAATGAGACCATTTCTTAACTTTAAATTTGTATCTTTGTATTTGTATTTGTATTTGTATTTGTATCCATGATGTGCATTGCATTGGTAGATATAGATTTACGTTTCTTTTTTGTGGTCTACAGGTAGTTTGTGGGATTAATAGAATGCCTAATGTTTAGACAGGATTCACAGAATTCTGAACTGCGGACATTCTGGATTTCTGGTAAGTAAGTAAGTAAGTAAGTAAGTAAGTAAGTAAGTAAGTAAGTAAGTAAGTAAGTATGTAAGTAAGTAAGTAAGTAAGTAAGTAAGTAAGTAAGTAAGTAAGTAAGTAAGTAAGTAAGTAAGGAAGGAAGGAAGGAAGGAAGGAAGGAAGGAAGGAAGGAAGGAAGGAAGGAAGGAAGGAAGGAAGGAAGGAAGGAAGGAAGGAAGGAAGGAAGGAAGGAAGGAAGGAAGGAAGGAAGGAAGTAAGTAAGTAAGTTGCCTTTATTTAAAACGCGATGTAGATAAAAGCTGACAAGCTTGTGGGGTCGTGTAAATTAAAGTATTAAAAGTTATTAATATTTACAATCATTTAAGCTATTTACATTTCAGTTTGATTATAAAATTAGTAAAAGTTCAAAACTATGGATTATAACAAGTTCGGGTAGTTATTGATCTCTTAGTTTTACACATAGTTATGCGTCGCTATTATTGAAGCAATTCCCATCCTCCTCTCTACACAGACTCATTACCTGACGCCTAAGATCTGCTTTTTGACCAAACATTTGTCTACTTTATAACAAGGCTGTTTAACTTTTTTATCGGCATGTACTCTCAGCTGTTGCATGACCTTCAGTAGCATTTTAAACTAACAATGTAAAAATTCAAATGAGGCCTGAAGCTGAATTGTTCAAATTAAAGGCTATAATCCAAATTTTTTGAGTGTGTATGCGAGCCAGCGAGCCATGCAAGCCAGAAAACCCTAATCCCGATATAAAGCTAACCGCAAGCAACATAATGTACCGTTTGGTAACCAAAGTGCTTTTTACAAGCCAGAAATTCCTTTAACTCCAATAAATAGCCTAGCCTCAAACCACCTAAGCTAACTGTACTCAGGCTAACTGCATTACTGTTTAGGCTAACCAATGTGTTATTTAGATTAACCGAAATGGCTCTCGTGACTTGTTGGCTCGCACTTTGTCAAGACCCAAGTTGTTTTTTACTTATATGGGAATTAGCCAAGTAGTAGCTGTAAATTTGATTTAAATAAACTCCAGCTTAGTTTTTGTTGACAACTTGCTGTACAAGAAAACCAAACATAGATTTCTGTTACATAATGTTTTGAGATGAACAGATTACAAAAATTCAGCTTCGGGGTCCAAAACATTTAATAATCTGACATTTTTCTGCAATGGTTAATGAAAGGAAGGGTACAAAGAAAATTGATTTCGACCTTGCCTGACCCAGGTAGACTGGTCAAGGTGAAACAATTATATGCTTACCCAAAGTCCCATGTGTCTCTGGAAACATTAACAACAACAAAATAAAAATTCATAAATGTCATTTGGTTATCTAGCAAATGGAAAAAAATTATTGGATCCACTAGCCCAACATAAAAGCGGCCAGTTTTTTTCCCACACTGAAAAAGGCCATTTGATTTTAATATACAGTCTGCATGCTGGAAAAATAGCAATTTCATCAAAATAAATAGTTTTTGTTTGTTTTGTTTTTATTTACAGGTGACTTGAAGACTTTGCAAGGACATTCCTGTTAGTCAAAATGAACTCAAAAATACACATTGTGTCAATGAAATTAAATTGTCATCTGACTGCTTCCCACGTGTTGCTAGTTTAAACCTGAATATACTTTAGTGACATTTATAGCCATTTATATAATATGAACATCCCAGAACCCAATAAGGCTACATGTGAACACTCACACTTTTATTACATGTAAGTTTTAAAACCGTTCTGGGGTTCAGGACAAAAATATTTTGCTTCAATAAAGATAATGATGGCAGTTTAATTATAATGTGTGGTTATAAACAACATCCATAAAAATATAAAAAATGTAAATGTTGTTTATAGTGGTCATGCACTTAACTTCAAGACAATAGTTCTGACTTTGGTTTGAACCCTTCCACCCCCTGGAATTTCCAGATTAGCTTTATACTTTCTTTTAAAAAATTGAGCTATTGAGACCACCCTCCCCTTGGGAATTTCCAATGACCATCTTTGGGGTGGGTATGGTTATTTTCTGAAACTGGCCAATGTATACGAAGGCATTTGCTTATAAAAGTAAGTTCCAGATTGATACACACTAATCTATTTTGTTAACCTTTTCACATTTACCTCTTTTCTATGGGATATATAATTATATATTGTTTTTACCGGTTTCACTTGTAATAATAATAATAATAATAATAATAATAATATAAATTATAAAAATATCGCCTGAGTTTTTCGAAAGAGACTATCAATAAGAAATGGCATGCTTCTGTACATGTGTAGGTATAAATTTGTAGACAGAAGGGTAGATTCCTTTAAACTGTTTACAGGGGGGAAACCTCACTAGTTAATGTTGATTTATTAGCCCTTACTATCACATTAGATCTTTTTCATACTAAATCTGATGATCATTATGAATCCTATACACATTGTGCGATCCCGTCATCGTACACCAGAAAAAACGGTGTTCACTTATTATAGAAGGTAAGAAATATAACTTTGGGATTTATATTCCATTAGAAATTGTTTCAAGTAATTTTTTAGTTTTCTGCCTAGTTTTGTAAACAGTTAAGGTGGCTCGAAGGGGTTTAGATATTCCCGTGTTTGGCATTCTATTGCAGCTACACCAATAACGTTGAGGTTAAACTTTTAGAACAACTTTGTAAAGGTTTTACCAATGAACAAATTGTAGTTGCTATGACGTCAAAATTCGTTGTCATGGCAACGTTATATGAGGTCAAAGATACCTATTTTTTACCCTTTGAGGCTAATACCTTTAAAAACTAGACGGTGAAAGTTTTTGTTTTTCATATATTTTTATCTACTGGGTAAAACAAACAATCAGACAATGTTTAAAAAAATTCTGTAGGTACTGATCAGAGCCACCTTAAATTAGTGAAAAAATGACGTAGCTTCGAATGCTACCTACAGATTTTTTTTTTAAATTTGGAAAAAGTTTTCTTTTGTCACTTAGATAAAAATATATCAAAAACAAGAATTTTCACCGAGTAGTTTTTGAGTTATTAGCCTCAAAAGGTCCAAAATAGGGTATCTTTGACCTCATATGACGTTGCCATGGCAAGGAATTTTGACGTCACAATGACCTCCATTTGTTCATTGGTAAAACTTGTACAAGTTTGTACTAAAAGATTTTCCTAAAAGTTATTGGTATAACAACGATAGAACACCTAAAACGGGCAGGTCTAATTCTGACTAAACTGTTATGCAGCAAGATTTTGAGTGGGGGGGGGGGGGGGGGGGGGGGCTCAACCGTGAGCCAGGGGGTTTTTTTGCGGGGGGGAGGGAGCAGAGGCATGCTACCCTGGAAAAATTAGGGTTTTAGTTACTCTCAGATATCGAAAGGTGGTTTTAAAATTAACAAACGATGTACTAAAGCACAATATTTTTACGACTTGAAACAGCAAGGTTCCGCAAACAAAAATGGTGCTAACGTACCAGGATCTACAAGAGATAATTGCAATTTATTTGCGCTGGCCTCCGAGCTGGCATTATTTAGATTTGCTACACCGCGCTGATGAATCCCAAAAACGACGGAATGGGTGTCCGCGATTGTAACCCTACTTTATCGTTCTGGTCGTGTTGGTGCCTTGCTATATTAGAGAGGTTAGGCATGACGTTTACGGCAAACGGCAAAAATCGAACTTTTGGTGTCTGATTTTAGCCGTTTGTACAATTTAGGGAAATTGTTTGCATTTACTGTGATTAAGGGATTTTTTTCTTATTTTTCGACTGGCTTTATTTAAGTGCTAAAGAAAAAGAAAGCAAAATCAGAATTATTTTTGCCGTTTGCCGTTTGCCGTTTGCCGTTTGCCGTAAACGTCATGCTTAACCTCTCTATTATTGTAATTTTTTTACAGTATAAGCATACTAAAAATTTAAAACCAGGCCTATAGATTTACTATTAAATCCTGCTTGAAACAATGTAATTTGCTCCAAATCAGTACTAATAATAATAATAATAATAATAATAATAATAATAATAATATTTTTTGCCATTATTTCTTTCTTTACTATTTTTTCTTTTTACTGTAAAAAAGTGGGGGGGGGGGGGGAAGGGGGCTAAAGCCCCCCCCAGCCCCTCCCTCTGCGCGGGCCCTGTTAAATGGGCCACCTTAAGCCGTGGTTTTCAAATAAACACCGTCTCGACGCCGACAGTGTTTAAGATAATGCTTACTATCTTAGCCTGTACTGCAGGCTATTTTTAGCCAGCGAGCGCATTTTAATCAGGAGAATGCCATCTTGGATTCGAAATCGGCAGAGCCTAGGGAATGAGGTTGCATGAAGAGTGATGGGTGTGGCAAATTTAGTAACTTTTTTCGGGAATTTTATAAACAGCAATTTAAATTGTCGAAAAATAGTTAATTAATGCCTGTTATTTTTTGGAATTGAGAACTGCATGCATAATAAAGTATGAAGTGATATGGAATCTTGCCAGCTACTACAGCTTTAACACATGGCTTTTGCTCAAATTCTAAGGGATAGTCGCAGTTTTCTAGCACTGTCGTTCTGTTCTGGATTCGGCGAGAATGCTGCCGGCGCAGAAAATGTTTACCTTAGCAACCGTATGTGTGCCTTTGCGCACGCTCCGTATCCAGGCACAGCTAGGTAGTAAGCCCCAGTCCCCAAAAAGGCTAAGCTGCTCCACCTACCCAACCCTACGCTACCCTACCCTACTGCTTTCCCTGTCTCGCGTTTTCCGTCGCCTCGTTTTCTGCTTACTCCATACAAATTATATTTGTCGTATTTTGATAAATATTCCTAGCTTGGAATTAGCACTAAAAAGGGCCATAATACGAGGGGTACGAACATTGTAGCCATGATTATGACTAAAATAGGAAAAATGCCTGACACTGGCTTTAAACGTTAAGAACAAACGTTTTGTAAAAATGCTAGAAAAGGTTTCTACTTAAGAGTAGGTCTTCAGTGGTTATGATGGAGTGAAATATCTTTAAGTATTTCTACAAAATGTTTTTTTAACGTCTTTTCTAAGCCAGGGCTTTAAATTTCATAATCTTTAACGTTTACCTGATACGCATATTGATTGTGCTTTTCGTTGTAAGAAATATAGGGGATCTTTATTAGATAGAGAAGTTTTGCCAAAGTAAGCACTTTCTACGGTGTTAATAATTCTTTCTTTTTTGTTATTTAATTCTTATCCATATGCCATATTTATATACGAGCGTCACGTGTTGCCAACAAAACGTCAGTAGCACTGATAGATAAGTTAATTCATATGTAAAAAGGGACACATACACATACAAATTAGAAACAGCAGCTGCGAGGCGTTGAACTCTCTTCGCGTTGCACACTCCGCTTTGCGCTGGAAGCTCCGTGCCACTCAGCGCTACAAGACAAGGTAAAGTTGCCATATACTTTATATACGGGAACTAAACTTACACGACTTTAACTAAAATACTAGGCCTGTCAAACAGGTAGCCCCTGGTGAAGATTTGTTTTGTGCAATCGAAATTATGGGCCTGAATTGAAGAATCGAAAATAACATATTTTAAGCTGTTTGATCAGCCTTGCATTTACTTAGAAAGTTACTTTCATCCACTGCTGACCCTGCTGTATACAAAAGTACGGCGACAATTTGCCCCAGCGTGTTCAAGCGGCCCTTACATGTTTAAAGGGGCTGTGTCACGCAATTTTAGGCAATTTCGGCATTGACCAACTTGTCATAAAATTAACTGAAATATAACAATAACGGCTCAAAACTGTAGAAGAACTCAAAAGAAACACAGAAAGACCAAATAGGGGAATGGATGGGCAAAATTCGAGAAGATTAAAACGGATTGCGTTCGGGTAAATTTGAAAAACGTCGGCCCGATATTTTTCAAGTTTCTCTCAATTTGTATGAAAGTGTCATTTACAATGCTCGAAAATCATCCTTGTTTGTTACGTGGCCATGATTTTGCCAATAAAAGACCTTTGCTCTGCCAATTTGAAGTTTAGAACTCTTAATTAACGAAAATAAATAGAATTACCTAAAATACCGTGACCTAGCCCCTTTAACATACATCTAATTTTTACCCAAGAATGGAAGCTTTGTCGCTTCTCATTTTTTTTTCTTTGTAAAATACCGCTAGTGCCAAGTAGTTTTATCCACACTCAAAGAAGATAAGCTCTGCCTAATACAGGTAAACATTAAAGTAGGTTTCATTTCCAGCCAAGTAGTAGGTTTCATTTTCCAAATTGTTGATAATGGTATGCTGTAATTGAACATAATGGAAGAACCAGTCCTTTTGTCTTTTTTTAAGCATTCAAATTTTGTTTCGGCGAAATTGTAGGTCGGAAATTATGAGTTAGAAAGAAACGCTAAAGACCGTTACTTTGAGAAATTAAACTGCAAGCTTTGCAATAAGTAGGGGAAATAAATGAGAGGACTAGGAACAGTAAGATGGCTAGAAAATTGTGCACCCAGGCCTGCGAGCTAGACATTGCTTTAAATTTGAATAATCATGAATTTGTTTCTGCAAAATTGCAGGTGGCAAATTATGAGTCGGAAAGAAATGCTAAAGATCGTTACCTAGAGAAATTAAAATGAAAGTTTGCATAAATTATTAATATTATGAAATTACACCTTTGGTAAACTTTCTTTATAGCTGTTAAAATTCAAAAAAGGTTTCTAAATGCAGCCTATAATGCAGTTCACAAGGTTAAATTGGAACCTTTGAAAATGAAATAGATAGGGGTTCATTTCCCCCTTGTAGGGGAAATAAATGAGAGGACTAGGAACAGTAAGATGGCTAGAGAATTGTGCACCCAGGCCTGCGAGCTAAACATTACTTTAAATTTGAATAAACATGAATTCGCTTCTGCGAAATTGCAGGTGGCAAATTATGAGTCAGAAAGAAACGCTAAAGACCGTTACTTTGAGAAATTAAACTGCAAGCTTTGCAATAAATATTAGTATTATAAAAATTTTATACGCCGTTTGGCAAACTTTCTTTGTAGCTGTTAAAATTCAAAATAGTTTTCTGAACGCAGTCTATAAAAAGTGCAGTTAACAAGGTTAGATTGGAACATTTGAAAAAGAAATAGATATAGGAGTTCATTTCCCCCCCTGTAGGGGAAATAAATGAGAGGACTAGGAACAGTAAGATGGCTAGAAAATTGTGCACCCAGGCCTGCGAGCTAAACATTACTTTAAATTTGAATAAACATGAATTCGCTTCTGCGAAATTGCAGGTGGCAAATTATGAGTCGGAAAGAAACGCTTAAGACCGTTACTTAGAGAAATTAAACTGCAAGTTTGCAATAAATATTAATATTATGAAAATTACGCGTTTGGCAAACTTAATAACTGTTCAAATTCAAAAACATTTTCTGAACGCAGTCTATAATGCAGTTCACAAGGTTAAATTGGAACATTTGGAAAACAAATAAATAGGGGTTCATTTCCCTCCTGCAGGAAAATTAAATGAGAGGACTAGATCAGCAACATGGCTAGAAAATTGAAATTCACAAGATATAAATTCAAACGATATTTATTTTGCCCTTTATTTTAATTTGAGTTTACTGACCACAGACAGAAAAATTAAGGACTTGAGCCCGCGATCCAATGGAAAACCATTACCTGGTCAGTGGTCAACTTCTGACCTCGATGATCTCTACACCTGAGCCCGCGATATGGTCATGTGTTACTGTCCAGAGGATACCTTGTTTTGACAACTGTCAAGTGATCATAACATGGCTGTCCAATATCAAAGATGTCAGCTAGCGTTAACCTATTTCTGGAGTATGGCCGCCATGTTGCGTAACGTTGTCCGTTGTCATAATTACGTACGGACGTAGAGCGCACGCGCCCACGAGCCATGCCGCTAGCCATGACAATAAAAAATAAAATGCATGGTTCTCCTATTTCTTTGCATGCATGATTCTCCTATTTCTGTGATTATGGGGCTCCGCTCTGCGGCCCTCCGGATCGCTGAGGAGCTCTGCTACAAATAATTGTTATCACCCACTCTGCAACTTCAGTAAAAGAAGTCCTAACAAAATATACAGCACCCCCATCCAGACCCTCTTGTCTTATTTATTAAGTTGAATTTCCATGTGACACACACATACTGATCATGCCGTTTTCCTTTTTCAAGCAAAGCCCTGAAGAAATTTGTTAAAAATGTACAAGTGGATTAATTTAGCTCTCCTTGTAATCGCCATATCGGTGTGGAAACTTAAAGGTAAGGCAACCACAAGATCACAAGATCATTTTAGGTGAAATAATTTTATGTTATTTTATTCTTATTGTTTTTTAGATCAAGACGTTTCTGCGGCATGAAAAGCGTACCACTGTCGTGACATGTAAAAAAATAACAATATTCTGGTTCCATTGATAGGTAGATGGGTAGAAATAAGACAGACACCATATAATGCCGATATAAGATTTAGGCTTATACGGTCTTATACAACTTCGAATGGTATTTTGCTTGCCTATTTTCTGAGAGCTTATATCCGGCGGGGCTTAATTATTAGTTGAAAAAAAAACTGTTTCGAAATGAGCTGACAAGAAACGAGTTAGAGGATCTCATGAGCGATAGAAAGTTTTAAGGTGGCTCGACTTGATATCTTTATCGCCATTAACACTGCTGTCGAAAAACGATCACCACAGCTGAATTAGATAAAAATGGGAAATTTGTTATGATCAGTGTTATATTGACATCGAAGTTGTGATAGCAACGTCATCACCTCATCAAGTTTTTCACTTTCGTTCGTAGTCCTCGGCACCAGGAGATTTTTTAGGAAATCGCTCACAAGAGCTTGTACCTTGCGTTATTGAAATTTTGGGGGATGAAGTTTTGGGGTTTATGTAACGTTTAATAAATGAGCAGCAGTGTTTTATCAAGTTTAAAACACGAGGCGCAGCCGAGTGTTTTAGACTTAACGGCTACAAATGATGGTGCAATAATTTGGTTAAAAACTGAAATCTTAAAATGGAACTAGTCAACCATGAAATGTCACACAACGTGTTTTCTTACCATTTTGTTTGTCAGCCGCAACATTGTTTCACGCGGGTAATGGGGATGGGGGGGAGGTTCATTTTTTATTTGCCCCACATGGCTCCTCTAGGGTGGTCACGTGACCAGCGCAGTTTTAAGCTCTAAGAGCTTCTTGTTGCTAAAGTTGTGCACGTGGGCTTGAAAGTAAATCAAAGGTTTCCTTGAGACGACGACTATTTTGCATCAGGTAAACAATATACGCCTAAACAATATCACGTTTATCATAAGAGATTGATTGTTTCTATCTTACGAATGTTGTTAGTTGATTTTTAAATAATATTTTTTAATAATTACTGCAGACCTGACATTATTGCATTTTCCTTTACAGTTATGTATTGCACACGATGCGACTTTGACCTAGATGTCGCGAGAAGGATCATTAACTACGATTCATTAGAGAAGGATTGGTTGCTCTGCGTATACCCGGATTGTAGTTGTATTATAATCGCACCACCGGATCACCATATCCTGTTGGAATTATCTATTTTTCGACTGGCTGATACCTCCTGGCGGGATAGCTTTGAAATTGTACAAAAGGTACAAGACTGGTTTTATGTTTTTGACGGAAATAGTACAAATTGTACCTTACTGGGGAATTTTACCGGAACAAAGCGACCATTTACAATACAGTCAAGTAGCCGCTTTATGATGATCAAGATGGCAAGGGATGTCTCGTCTCGCTCTATCTTTAAAGGCTCTTACAGTTACAGTACAATAAAAGGTAAGCTAATGTTTATCCTTGTATAGATACCATATTTATCATGTCTTGGGCGTAGGATGTTGCAATGCGAAACGTATTAGCCAGACGTTTTTTGATCATCTTTATTTGATGTTTTTGCATTTTTGTAGTCTGTATGTGGCTCTTACTTACCTGTCCAAACCGTTTTGCTTTCCGAGCGAGGGAAGACCGTTTTGGACTGTATTTTTCGCCTTTTTGGCTGCTTTTATTCAAACACGTTCCTTGCGAATTACGAGGCGAGGCGGGAAAAGGCAGCGTTTGCACGATACTATTATCTGTACTCTTACGCAGATTTGACGTCAGTTCTGCTCATGTATAATCATATTTTCTAAAAAAGGCACAGAATAAAATCCGGAAAGTTATTCTGTGGCAAAACAAATTCTGAAAATATTGTAAAATTTTGTCGTAGTAGCTTGTTTAGCAAACCTGATAATTTCAATAGTTGCCCACTTATCCTTTATACGCTTAATGCAAATATTGAATTTGTTTTGCTCGGTTTGGCATAATACTTGCCTTTAGCCGTTTGTACCGGAGTGGCCGAACTGTCAGAAGATGACCTTTGATGCGCGTCAAAGACTGTCAAAGGTAATCAAATGTGACCTTTCGCGCGCCTTTACCCACACCTTTGACCAACGACAAACACAATTCTTCGTGCACTGCTGGTTGTACAAAATTATAAAAGTTAGTAGTATCTGCTTAAAATCCTTCCCTTCCTTGTCATATGTCATGATCTACTTGCAGAAAAGCCAAAAATTATTGTTCCAAGTCCAGTAATGAGGACGGTACCAAGTCACGTTTTGTGGTGTTCTTCCGAGGGGTCGCCACCTATCAACATATCGTTCCTCAAGAACTCAACATCCTTGGCTAATGGGTTTCGAATGGTAATGCAAAAAACAGACGAGGAGGGCATTTACACCTGTTTGTCTAGCAATGAGGCTGGCTCTGACTCAAAGGAGTTTCAGGTTACATTTGTAGGTGCGTGTCTAAATAGTTATACTTCAAAGGTACAGAAGTTTGCCAATTCGTTGTGTGTGTGGTGCGGTGCGGTGCGGTGCGGTGCGGTGCGGTGCGGTGCGGTGCGGTGCGGTGCGGTGCGGTGCGGTGCGGTGCGGTGCGGTGCGGTGCGGTGCGGTGCGGTGCGGTGCGGTGCGGTGCGGTGCGGTGCGGTGCGGTGCGGTGCGGTGCGGTGCGGTGCGGTGCGGTGCGGTGCGGTGTGGTGTGGTGTGGTGTGGTGTGGTGTGATGTGGTGTGGTGTGGTGTGGTGTGGTGTGGTGTGGTGTGGTGTGGTGTGGTGTGGTGTGGTGTGGTGTGGCGTGGCGTGGCGTGGCGTGGCGTGGCGTGGTGTGGTGTGGTGTATAATGTAGTTTCCTGGGCCCGGTTGCATAAAGCAATTTAAGTTTAAGTGGGATTCTGTGCAACTGTTCTCTGTGACCCAAAGAACTTTTTCACACCCGCATTGTGCTTGCCTTACCCTTTTATTCACCTTCTGCTGATTTATCAATAATAGGGTACAATGAAAACCTCCAGAACGCAGGGAATGATTGTAGAAAATCCCACGTAGTCTTAAGGACGTTCGCGCGAAAATTTTCTAGTCGATAGATTTTTCTAAAATTTTTACTGAGGACGGATAATGAGTTACTTGTGTCAGAAATACAAAAAAAGTGGGGGTCACCGACTTCGTTTCAGAGATAAAGTCTGTAGAAAACTACCCTGATTTTAAAAAATTGGCGCACGTAATTTCGCACGGCTTTCAAGGTTTGTAGTTTAAATTATCGATGACGAGAAAACGGAGGCAAACGATCTTGGTGATATTTTGAAGAAGTGCGTCTGTTGCGTAAATAATTTCAAGTGTTGCCATCTTTTATGCAAAACTTAGCCCTGGAAGAGGCATTTGAACCCGTCGTACGACAAAACGAAAAGATCAAAAAGCGAATTCGAACGTGCGTGGGGCAAAAACAAAATCAACCTTTTAATCGATAGATTTTTTTCATTTTCTCACAAAACGTAGATAATCGTTAACAAAAGTGATCTGTTGAGAAAAAGGTTGGGGTCATCACCGACCATTTAAGCTAGCAAACTGCAAGCGAAGTTATCGCAACGGCTACTCACCCTATATGTGTGGTTGGAAAGTTTCCTCAGCGCGCGCGCTCGATGCATGACGTGGCGTAGCGTTGCTACAGGAATTACGTGCGCAGAAAGGATGCGCATAAACAATTAGCGCGAACGTCCTTAAGTTACTTCATGCAACCGGGCCCTGATCTTTACGGTGGATTGTAGTATACTGCAGTGCAGCGTGGTGTGATGTGATGTGGTGCTGCGAGGAGTGGTGTGTTGTGTGCGTGGTGTGTAGTAGTGGTGCGGTTCGTTAGTGATGGCGCAGTGGCGCAGTATTGCGGTGTGGTATAGCGTGGTGTGGAATGGTGCTCTGCAATGTAGTGTGTGTGGGTGTGGTGCTCTGCAATGTGGTGTGGTGAGGCATGGTCTGGTGCGGTGTGTTGTGGATTGCTTTGCCGCGGTAATTTGTGGTGCGGTGCAGTATGGTGTGGTGTGTGGTGTTGTGGTGTGGTGTGGTGTGGCGTGGAATGGAATGGTGTTTTCTGCTACTGTGTGGTGGCGCGTTGCGGTGTGGTGTAGAGTGGCAAAGTGGAATTGTGTACTACGGTACAGTGCTTCGTGGTGAGTGTGCGGTGCGGTGAGGTGTGGTGTAGTGAGGTGAGATGTTGTGCTGTTCAGTTCGGCAGATTATTGTCTAGTGTGGTGCTGTGCGGTAGGTTGACATGCTGTGGTGTGGCTGGTTCTTTCAAGAAATTCAAATATGCCAAGTGTGCATAACGGTCTATAATAATGTTGCAATACTTGAGATTCCAACAAGAAGCCTCGTCATCTTCTGTTTTTACGTTGTCTTGTTTATTAAACGATAGTTAACAATTATTCATCAAACTGGAGGTAAATATCCAGCACTTTCACTGACACTGGGGTGAATGATTGTTTTAGTCTATACCACACAAGTTGAATAACTAGTGGACTAAAACATTGCTTTCGGTACCCAAAGAGACGCACGAAGCCATTTTGTTTCTCTTCGGCTGCTCGGAGGTAATAGTACTTTGCTAATCACCTCCAAGTTAACTAATCACCGCGCGCGGAAAGCACTATTCACTTGTGTGGTATATACTAATAACCGATATTTTATAATGGCGAATTTACGAAATACAAATACGGTTATACATTTATGTTTTCTAGGTTGCGAAAAATTCTGCTCTGGCGATGGCAGGGTTGATGAAAATGGCCAAGTTAAGAATCACTTTAGTTGCAGGAATATCGGTTCAACGATTAACATATTCAAATGCCTTCCGACAACAGCGACAAATTTGTAAGATTTGACTTTTTTATATAATATGATTTCCTCTGTTGCCATCTCTCGGTCCTTGTCCTTGTGCGTGTGTGGAGGGTGTGTTCAACTACGTAAGCCTCTCTCTGTCTCCATGTGTCTGTCTGTCTGTTTCATGACTACATAGATCTTTTTCACTTTTATATTCTCGTCTCCAGTTCAAATTTATAGTTCATTCCAGATGTATTTTCACATACCCTATTTTCTGGACGTTTATACAGCGTTCCTTTACACGTGGTTGCGTAAACACCATAACAAAAATAATTTATTTTCAGGGCATGCGCAGTAAAGTATTATAAGGACAAAAAACAAGAAAATAGCAGATATATATTGTAACATAACTGCTGAAACTGGAAAAGAAAAAACACCTTAACATCAATCTTTCACTTGCTGTATAGCGACAAATTCAAAACAAGATCAAAAACAGTAGTTTTGGTTACTCAAGAACGTATTTTTTTATTAGAAAGTTATAAACACAATTAGGTTTCTGAAAAGAGGGAGGAGATTATTTGATTTAAAGAGGAAAAGTTTTATTTAAAGTTGGGCGGTTAAAAAAAAAGAAAAAAAGAATGGTTTATATAAAATTGTATTTAAAATCCAATATGGATACTTAAATAACTGTCCCTCTCTTACGCTCATTTTTTAAACGGACACAGGTCTTTACAAAGGAACAACATAAGCAACATTCCCTTAGGCGCCCTTCGCCATATGGCTGAACTTAAAGTCTTGTGAGTATATATAGATTACTTCATAGAAAGTGCGAGTAAGAAGAATTTTTTAAAGAGTTGCAAAGTTTTCGAGTGAGCTAAAGCTTTGCAACTATCTTCTTCTCGCAATTGGTCAAGTAGATTACAAAACTTTTCGTGATTATTAGAAAATACTTTTTAACTACTGAATTTTAAACCTGCAAACAATGCAAGCAGCATGCTAAGTGAGAGAAAAGCCACATATTTCAGCCGTATGCCGTATAAAGCCGGCTTTATACAGCTGTGATCTTCGGCGGGATATTATAGAGCGTCATTTAAGGAAAAGTGTTAGATATTAGGTCCTTATAATTAATACTGAAATACATAATGTTCAATCTCACCTCAAATCTGGCTTGTTAAATACATTTTTTCCAAGAAGGCATGGTCACGAATCCTGCACTCTGATTGGTTCTTAGCGCGACTGATTTTCCCATCTCTATCAGTCGGCAGAGATGGGAAAATCAGTCGCCCAACGCAATCACGAAAGTGGCGATAAATAAAGTTTATGCCTGCACAAATTTGGTCAAATTGAGCTTTTTTAAGCTTTATGACTTATCTCAAGCCTTCTGCAGTTGTCAAGTGGATGAAAGTTAACGGTTTACAGGTCGTTACGGAAAATTAATTCATACGAAGCACAGACAGCCAGACAGCAGTCGCGCCACATGCTTATTACGGCTCACTGAGCATAAAATTATTGTACCATTTGTTTTTTTGGTGTTTTATTCTGACAAGAAGGCTAAAAGTTAGGAGATGTAGAAGTGACCGAGAACCTTCAATAATAAAGACGAAAAAAGTAATGAGTTGTCTTAGAAAACGGTCAGTGAAAGTAAATTGAAGTGTTTTCTTCGAAAATACATGCCCAATAAACCAAAAGTAAGTGAAATATCAAGGAATTATAAATCATGGTTTATAAATTACCTGCACAGGAGTGACAGTTTCTTTGACAAGTATTTGCTTGTGAGTGTGGAAATGGTTAAAAATTTGAAACGTTTGTCATTTTGTCAGGGTAGCCCAGTTTCGCAATGTCCATGGAATCAGAAGAAGCAAGAGAAATTAATGGAAATTATTTTGTATGTGAACAATAATGGTATCTTTGAAAATACAGAATTGGCTTCCACATTAGACCAGGAAAGATTATTGTGTGCAGTAAACACAAAGGTGCTATTATCCGGTGAAGCTGAAGGGAGTCCACATCGGTAGAAAATGGAAACTTTAGAGCTGAAAAAAGAGGGCACATGTTCTTCAGGAACACCTTTGTCATTACTGATATTCAGATTAAGTAAACTATGATTGTAACCATTAGATGTTGGTGGTGGGGGTGACTGCTTTTTTAAAGCTGTTTCGCATCAAATGTTTGACGTTACAAATTATCATGAAACACATTCGAGCTTTTGGAATTGACTATTTAAGAAATCTTCCTGAATGGTTAATTGAAAGCAATAGTGAAATGTCATGCATAGAGTATCTTAGTAATATGTCTCAAGAAGGTAACTGGGCTGAAGCGTTGAGAATTCAAGCAATTGCAATTCATATAACTGAATCTCGTGATAACTTTGCCCATTTCATTCTAGTGGAATAATGCCAAAACCCGTTTTCGTAGGACATTCAAATGAATTTCACTATGTTTCAATAGAAGCTGTCCAGGTTAACTCTGTAGAAATTGAGTCTATAAATTCTGAAAGGGGAGAATACTCTGAAGATGTTGTAAGAACATCTGAAGCACAGAATGGAAAGGCAGGAATATTTAATGATGACATTGAAATTATCACCCCCCTCAAAAAACAATAATAATAAAATAATAATAATAATAATGAAAGTTGACAGTTACTTGTGAATAAATATTCCGTGGCTAGTCTAATAATAATAATAATAATAATAATAATAATAATAATAATAACTGGGAGAATATATGAGGAAGGAAAAAAGTCAACAACTGTAACAGAATCAGCAGCATTTATGGATGGCCGTTCATTGACTAGTGCATTACAAGTTCCTCAAATGGGTAAGTGCCATGCTTTTTAATTACTTGATAATAAAAAAACATGTACATAATCATCTTATAGCATGGATCAAACCAGCACCTTAAGGTCATTCCTCCGAAATAAAACTAAACACATCATTTTTGTCAAACTTTCACAATTTGTTATTTATCGTGCAATAAGTCGAAATATAAAATAAAAAAGATAGGTCACCAGCTCCGTTAACGAGATATTATGAAACAAGGTTAGCCCAAAATTCCTTGTAATTTCGCCGAACAAAAGCATGTTTAGTTGATCAGTGTACGCTTCTTTCCATGGGAATAGGAAGCACATAAGTAAAGTAAGCCATGAGATAACGTAGTAGTCATATTATATCGACGTTAAGGAACAATTTAATACATATTTAATGGAAAATAAACGTAGTGCTACAGGAAATTGGCTAAAATATTTCCTTGCGTGCGTGTTCTCGAGGCCATTATTATATCTCCGTGAATAACACATTAATAGCAATAAGTCGGTTTTAAAACACATGATTTTTTTCAAATTCTTCAAACAAAAAGATAATGAATGGTAGGTCAAAATTAGTCAGAAAAAAGATAGGTCACCGTGCTTGTTTAAGAGCTTATCACATACGGGGCAAAATTACTAAACGCTGATTGGTTGAGACAGAGCGCATTTTTTCTTAATCACGAGGGCACTTTTTGGTAATCAAGAGGGCATGATTACTTATCCTGATTGGCTGAGCGCGCGTCGTCTGCACTGAGTTGGTTTCCCGCTTGAAACGAGTTTGAAAAAAGTTCAGAACAGTGTTCAGAACACAATGCTTCCGAGTTTGATATAACTGCGGTTATTTCATCAAATGTGAAAGAAAATCGGCAGGCAGAAATGAGTGGTGCCTTGGTGGAAAAGAAAGCAGACTTTTCAATCCAAAACGGTTGGCGCTGCACGAAGAATAGAAATTCATGGCGGCTGAGATTACTGAAAGATAACACTTCTTCGTTTTGCTTTGGTTCGCCTTATTAGAAACCGAGCCTGGAAAGGGCATAATTTTTGTTGGTACTTACGGTTTCCGCTGTGAAAAGGAGAATGTCATATTCAAGGAGTTATTAAAGCTCGTTCGCACACTTTGTTTATGACTTTCATCGATGCAGCATTTCCGCGCGGTAGGAAGCCTCGCAAACAAAGGTAAATAGTAAAATTTAAACTGCTTTCATTTTTATCTGTGAAAGGACTGTTATGAGTGAATTGCACATGCTGAGTATGCTTTCTTTTTTACTGTGGATTTCTCCGTTAATCGACATAAGTTGATTATTTATGTGGTCATTTTACTACGAGCGGATAATTTTGCCAGCTGGTTTACGCCAAGGCGGACCTCGTTTAAGTTTTCTTTTGCATAAAATTTTGCCCTTTATGTGATAAACAAGTAATCGCAATGTGCCCTCGTGTAATTAAGGATTAATTTCACTTGCATTTTCAAAGTTTTCCAAATAGCCCTCGTCGCTTCGCGACTCGGGCAATTTTGTGAAAACTTTGAAAATGCGCGTGAAATTAATCCTTGACTGGCCTCGGGCCCATGCGATTACATATACAAATAAGCATTCTTTTCTCTGCTGAACTTAGCCTCATAGGGAATCTAGTACAACTTTGATGCGCGCGCGCTATGAGCGCGCGCTTTTGAAGCAATAATTCGTGCGCAGTAAGGATGCGCAATGCAAAACAGAGGAATGACCTTAACCATTATACTACTTTTTTATCACATCAATCGACAATCAGCTAATTCGTGGTTCTTCGTGTTCTAAACCACCATTTAAAGGTTTCAATTAATTGAAAGACCGATCTGAAACAGAAATGGCTAAAATAGCGCGACCTTGCATCTCTAAACATTGACGTTTCTTCGTCTTCTGAGGACGACACTAACTCTTTAGGATATTATTAACGAGCAACTTAATACCCATTTTTGATGTTCTGAATGTTAGGTTTTTTCCTCATTCCAGCTCGCTTTTCGTATTTTTTTTTTCTATTTTTACATGAGCGTGCATAGCGTGTGCGTGTCTATATAATTCAAAAGGAAACCCTAATCTAATCAATCTCATTGGATCCCTAATCGAAGTATTGAAATGTTGCGAAAAAGTAACGTTATGATAAATTTATTCGTTAATCTTAATTTTATATATTATAATAACATTAAATGCAGCTGTATTTAAGCCATCCGATACAGTGAGTTTATTTTAGAAAGTACGTTTCTGCAGCGACTCGTTCCGATTCATTCCATGCTTTCTCATTTTTAACAGAGATCTACAGCTGAATGAAATCAGAGGTATCTCTTCAGGCGTCTTTGATGACTTGACAGGATTACATGTTTTGTAAGTTAAATTTACTATGTGTGTTCCACATCAATCACAATTTGTAATTTCCCCAAAACAACGTGTACAGAAATATGTATCGTATGAGGTTAACGCAAACAATTTAGCCACCTACGCTGGTTGCCTAAAGTTGTCACGTGATTGTATTTTCCATTTGAATACAACAAAATCGAAAAATTTATAGCCTTATTTATCCATATCCCTACTCTCTGAAGGAATCCAAAGTATCACAATTAACCAAATATGCAAAACAAGAGAAAGGTTAAATTGACCATGGAATGACCAAGAGTAGTATATAGTTCTAAATAAATCAAAATTATTTTTTTTAATTTCTTATTAAAGATAGGATTAGGAATTAGGCAAGCATCAATAATTAAACGCGGAAAAGTCAAGCAATAATATCTAAATGATTGTTTTTGTTTTTTTGTTTCTGTTTTCGTAGAAACCTAAAGGACAACCGTATTCGGAATTTAACAGAAAATATCTTTTTTCCTCTCATGACCTTGCAAATCCTGTAAGTACATCAACATTCTTTGTGAACGTAGGTCTAAACCAATTTTAAATTTATTAATTAATTTTCTTGCTAATAAAGATTTAATGTTTCCTATTCGATTAACAGCACATCGATTTTTTATGGTATTAATGAAAATAAAATGAAAGTGAAAGGTCCATTGATTGACAAACTCGAGATGTTAATTGGCATTTGCTACCTTTTTATAATGAATAAAGGTGCATGTGAGACCGTCAGATAAATCAGAGACGGTAGAAATTAGCAGTGTATAATGGCGACGACCTCCTCAGTAAATATGCAAAGTCTTAAAACTTCAGATTACACTTCCGAGTGCAACTTTGGAGAGGTCTGTAGTCTCTACGAAACTCGTGACCAATCCAACGCAATATTTTCTCGTTAGGAGTTTATCCAGCTTCTCCTGTTCCTTTAGTTT
The DNA here is from genome assembly GCA_963693305.1 of Meandrina meandrites. Lineage (NCBI taxonomy): Eukaryota > Metazoa > Cnidaria > Anthozoa > Scleractinia > Meandrinidae > Meandrina > Meandrina meandrites. Next base: position 26,931,650 of record OY855911.1, on the reverse strand, counting down.
GAAGAGCTCATGATGACTATATGAAATCTTTCTTGGCTAAAAGATACGCAAGATTTTCCGGATATTGAATGCGTCAAAGCTTTGTAGTTTCTTCAACACTTCGATCCAAATAACAGTACGGACAGCACACAAACTCGGTAGATCTTTTTTTGGGCTCCTGTTGTACTTTTCAGTCCTGCACACGGGTTGTAGTCGGATGTCTAGGTCTATTTACCACCTCGTATCCAACAAGGGTGAATGGAATAATTGTTAAACACCAAACTTCAATCTAACATCAATAACTGGTGCAATTTTCATGCGATTCCGATAAAATGAAGATTACTAAAGCGCTGACTAAAAATTTTAGGTACGGTCCGGAAAAACCGTTCAATAGCTGATTTGTTGCAAAGAGACTTTGGAAAATAATTGTTCTCCAAGAAGCGTCTCATTAATCTTGAATTTTCCATACCTAAAATAATTTAATCTTTACCCAGGCAATATCTCCTACAATAAGGTTAAGACGTCATTTTTGATTGTCCAGAATAAACTAAAATTGTTTCCTTTTCTTTCAGGGACTTAGCATCGAATAAAATTCAATATCTACCCACAGGGATATTCACCAAACAAACTAATTTGAGAATATTGTACGTTTGTAGCATGTTTTGTTTTCGTAGTCGATTGTATTATAGTATTAACCCTATTCAGACCGGGCTTTTTTGGATCTTTTCAGACCGGGGGAGGGGGATTCCGCCCCGGCCCCCTACGTTACTTCCAGAATATTTACGAAATCACAATGAAATTTAACGGATATAAAGTATGTCAAAAAACCTATATTTTTTTTTGATATACGCACGCGGAATGATGAGACTTTTCATGTGACAAGTACATCACGATGTTAAAACAGCCGCCATCTTGGATCCGCCATCTTGGATTTCAAAATTTTTCCAAAACGTCAGAAAACCGCCCAAAATTACGGTAAAGTACTCAAAATCAAAAGAACGGTGCAAAAACCCTAAAAAGGTGAAAATGATTGCATTAAAGTTTATTTTCATTAATAGGAAGACAAAAATTACAAATTTGGGAAACATTTCTGTCAAAATGCCCTTGCCATGGTAACGTCAAGTTCCCGACACAGCAAGCTATTTCACCAAATTATTCCCAGTTAACTTTAAAGTCGCAACGTTTAATTAGCAGCGTTTGGTTGAATCGTAACAAAGTTATAAGCGTTTAAAATCAGCGCGGGCACTAGCCACTCCCCCCCCCCCCCCCCCCCCCCGCCTTCCCCTTGGTCTGGATAGGGTTAAGCAAAGCTGTTGTTTCACGTCTTGTACGTTCTAAGAATTAAATCAACAACTCTTTGGACAGGAATATTCGCCAGGCAACTGATTGCTTGCAACCACGTTGAAAACTTTTTCACAGAATTTGCAACAGAGGAAAACGCTTTGTTCTTGTCCATTTTAAATTGACTTCGTTATATAAGTGAGCACTAAAAAAGTAAAACGACGTTGCGACCTTTCATTTTCAAGTACGGTAAGAATACACAATTACATGTATAAATTATTAATAAAAGCGCTCAAATATGTACATGGAGACAATAGGTAATAAGAATTAAAAGGCGAATTAAAATTACATTGTGTGATTGGCATGCACTGTTGTAAAAGATATAATTAAAATAATTGTAATAATAAAAGTTAAAAACTAAGATTTGCCGTCACGTAAAAGAACAACATGGAAAGGACCAGATTACATCGCGAGGAACTTAAGGATTCTAAAGAAGTGCCAAAACAAACTACACTGTCTCATTTTTGAGATCCTTTATAGTAAAATCTTGAAGCCGAAACCCAACAAGCAGTGTGACTCGATCCGCTAGAAATTATCTGTTCAGATTTTTTAGTATTTTTAGTTTCCTCGCTTACAATTAGCTAGTTCCTTTTATTATTTTAATTATATCTTTTACAAATATGCACGCCGTTCGCACAAAGTTATTTTACTTTGCCTTTTAATTCTCATTACCCATTGTCTCTCCATTTTCATATTTTAGCGCTTTTATTACATATTTCATGACCGTTGAACTATCGAAACGTCGTTCTACTTTTTTAGCGTTCACTTTCATAACAAAAATCTTTATACTGAGGGTCATTTCACATGAACGGGCATTTCACATTTTAATTGCCCTGAATAAACTAGAAGTAATATTCACTTTTCTTGCAGGCACTTGAGATCGAATGGTATCCAACATCTTCCCATAGGGATTTTCTCCAAGTTGTCGAATCTGATGTTCTTGTATGTTTGTTAACTTTTAAAGAGCAAATGTCCACAAAAGTCAAACAGAATCGTATTTCCGCGGCAAGGCTCAAAAAATCAAATTTGTTTGCGTTTTGCATATGGGTAGTCATTCTTCAAATAGTTCTGAATTTCCGAGAAAATTGATGTTTTCCATTTTATTCAGCGAGATTCGGAAAGTCCTGACTGGGTTGAAAATCGACCATTTTTATTCCATTCGCCTGTCCAAACTATTGACTGTAGAAATGTTTTAACACAGCCAACTTTCTATATCACTATTCCTTGTCTTAAAAGTGTATCGTTTACAAGTATTGGATAGTTGTAATTATTTGACCGTTCAACTTCAAATTTGGATCAGGAGGTACTGAGAACGCCGCTTAAAATATGTAAAAAAGCATATCATGATGGTGCAAAGCTGGGTATATTTATATTGCTTCAAGCTTGAATAATGCTGATAGAGCTTTTTCATATGACGTCACGGCAGCCTTATTGGTGTTCCAAAACCATTGGTGTACCAAGTCATTCCTCCGGGAATCAAACACTATTTTTATGAAAAAGTCGTCTTTTGTTTTTGCAAACAAATATGGCCGCTGGTCACGTGAGTGAAAACGCTCTATGGTTCAAATAAAGGTGATATTAATTGTGAATACAGTGGTTGACTTTTTGTCACGCATTCGAAAACTGGCGTGATTTTATAGCTTTTGTACACTATTTTAAAACAATGTTCTTTGCCCAAACTAAAATTTACCATAAAATCCTAAATTTTTGTGGAATATCTGAGATATGGCACATGCATGGTCAAAACGACAATTCCTTTGACCAACCAACTGATACAACGCGTGAGAACCCTGGTTTTGTATGCCGTTAAGTAATTATAATTATCCAATACTTATATAAGATACATTCTTTGGACAAGTTATAGCGTTACAACTGTTATATAATTGTTAATTTTTATAGTAATTAGGATCCAATGTAATAACTAGTATATAGCAGTAATATTAGTAATTTATTAGTTTAGCACACTACCCCACAAGCATTGTGCTTAAAATCTGACTGAGTTTAAATAAAGGATGCAATGATGTTAATGATGACGATGATGATGACGATGATGATGATGATGATGATGATGATATTGATTCTTTCCAAGGGTTGCTCATATGCAAAGGCAGACCGAATTTGAATTTTTAAGCCTTGCCGCGCTATGTTTGATTTTTGCTGACATTTGCTCCATTGCTGACATTTCCATCGCTTGTGATATTTATAGTAAATACGTTCTGGTGTTATCAAGGCGCCTCGCTCATTCTAGTGCAGCCGAGTTGCATGGCGAAGTAGGTTGGGGGGGGGGGGGGGGGGTGGACTTTTGATAGTCGCCACTCCACCGCTTATTTGCTGTGCGCATGCGTACAGGTTATGGCGAAACCGCGGAGATGTGTAATGTGACCACTGCATTCAGATGGTTAATTGTAACCTTTTTATGTCGCCACTCGTAACATTCCTATAAGTTAGTGGATGCACATCTCCATACGGTTTCCGTGACTGTTCTACAATCCCAGTCACAGTCCCATATGGATTTTAAACAATAAAGCGTTGATAAAATGACTGCGGATTTGATGAAATCTCATTTTTTTAATCATCGCTATATCAGTATCGTATTTTCGGGTGATAGATTTTTCATTTCACTTTTTACAGGGATCTTAACGACAATAAAATTGAAGTTCTACCTGAAGGAATATTCCAAAGCTTAGCGTGGCTACAGTTTTTGTAAGTACATGCATCCGAAATGGAGGAATTCAAGATAATTGATTTTTTGAACAACAATCGAACCTGTGCTAGCGTACACTCCGTTATGGTCCCAGCCACATACAAACACTACATTTTTAACGCCAATAAGCAGACACCTCTCCAAAGAGGACACTTTTTTCTGGTCCTAAGAGTTTCCGCTAATGGGAGGTTCCACTGTACATTAAAGAGCAACGCATAGAGATCGTAACGTTTCTTATTTAACTTACTTGTAATTTTTGTACGTTTCGTTATCATTTTTCAGTCCTTTATACTCGTGAATGCGCTTGCGCAATGAACGAGTATAGTGGGGAAGTTTAGCCTTCCTTCCATCCTTCCATCGATGTGTTGTTAACATTATGCAAATTAGGTATGCTCACGGGCGCTTTCTAAATGTCTTCTCCCTCGGCTGTGAATAAAAATACAGCTTTACAAAGGTACCTCTCTCCAATATCACTGTTTCCTAAGTTGTCTCGCTATCCCTATAATGAATATTTCAGGCCTTCTGACAGGGTGCGGGAAAAAAAAAGAAAATTGTGTGGTGAAAAACGGCGATTGTGCGGGACTGCGCAATCGTGTGAACGGTCAAATATTAGTATATATACAATTACAAGGCCCCCAAAAAAACCTGACAGGAAAGAAATTCTGGATAAATGAAAAAGACAACTATTGTTTTCTTACTTTGGCAATTAACGTTAACCAACATTCTCCATTTTGCGACTATTTTGGCCAATGTTAATTGTATCAACAGATTCACGTTGCGTGACACGATCGATGAAGTTTAACAAACCGTAAATTCCACCTCGAAATAAAAGGTTTCCTATATGAACAAGTTCTACTTTCTTCGATAGGCAAAGTGAATATTTTCCTGTAAAGATTTACATTTTCTTCACACAAAAATGTCTTAAATTGCTGCAAAAACCACAACAACGAGCCGAGATCAGTATGCAAATTTCTTTGCTTGCTAAATGAAATTTGATAACACTTTATTTTTAGCAAAAACTTACAGTAGATATAAGACAGATAAGAGCGTAGAACTTGTATTCCTGAATTAAAACGTCCTTCACTTGGATCAAACCAAAAAAATAAACTCTGTTTCTTGATCAGATGGTAATGATTTTCTCTTGCCCGAAGTTGCAGCGCTTTTGTTTGTCAATTCGCTAATTTGATCAGTGCGTTCGCCTTTGCGAAAATATTTTAAAAGTTATGACAAATTGACAGCCATTTCGGCGCGGTGATACATTGCTTCGGCCTTTCGTCCTTGCTGTCCGGTGTATATATTTAAACTGAACGAGGAAGCGAACGCGTTGGGGAAAAAAGCGGCATGATTTTTTTGAAGGAAACATGCATTTTAAACGGCGACACGGCGTTGTCTACAAAAGCTACCGCGCCGACAACTGTTGTAACAGCCAAGACGAGCGTGAAATGTCCGAGTTACACATCATTTGTTATCTATTTTAAGGATCGTTTGTGGTTTTGTTCAGAGACCGAACGAGCAAAATTAAAATAGTTGGGAAAATATAAACACCGCCTTTTTCCACAATGTCACGCACAGGATACCGTTCAGTAACAAATACATGTACTTCAATGTTTATATCCACTCGAGCTTTTCAGTCGTGGAAAGCGGCGGACTTCTCCATTGTTTTGGAAGATAAATAGCTTAAACATAGCCTATAAACCTTCTTGAAGTCTCGGCAATCGATAGGAATACTGATTTAATTAGTTTTTTAAGCAAATCTTTCAATATTGTGCGGGATTTCGCAGATTTTCAGGAATTGTGCGGGATTGTGCGGGTTTGACCGAATTGTGCGGTCCCGCACTCCCGCACCCTGTCAGGAGACCTGAATTTTTTATTTCCCATCCATACTATGCTGCTCAAAGGAACGATTCAAATATAGCTAACGCATTCACGAGTGGCTCATAGACCCCTTTGGTTTATTCTATTAATGGATACCATCGCATGGTACGGCAAAAACCGCTGAATCTAGCTGGCGGAGAAGCTGTCTTCTCCTTAAGTCATCAAGTGACGGAGATAAAGGGCAAGGTGCAAATAAGAATCAGGAAAAGCTACCAAGCTTTGATCTTATACCCAATACTTCCGTCTGTTGAAGATAGTGTAATACTAACGCGAAGTACTGGATGCTCGCCCAGCCAAAGCCGCATCCGAGAGAGGATTTGCAAGTGAAGATAATGCGTCACTGCCATGAGAAACAGCAGCCCAAAGGGTCGCCCACCAAACCAAGTCGAAAACCTCTGCACAAAATAAGAAAGAACAACAAAAACATGTGATTAAATATCTAAACAAGTAATCAAAAAAGGAAATTTTAATAAATAAATCGGACGCTGAATTGGCGACATCGAGATGAAATACCTTATCTTTCAGGCTCATATATACCCCCGCTAACGAGCGAGCGAGCAAAAGAACGGCTGAACGTACGACCGAATGAATTATACCGATGGCTATAAGTCTCAGTAAGCCATTCACTGGGTACTTAGGGTCAATCCACCTGCCTTTGACTAACCTACCTCACCCACAGGCCTCACGCTTTCCGGCATCCGCCCACTGTTTTGGGTACAAGAATCGTTCTAAAAGTTATGCTGTCAAAGCCACCCACTTGCACTTTAAACTTCCAGGAATATCTGTTTATATGTTTAGAGTCAAATGTGGGCCGTTCTTCTTAGGGAGATCTGGGAAATATCACTGAGGAATATCATCTTGGGGAATATCATCGGAAATTATCCATTATAATCATTTCAACGGGCATTGCGGTATATTTTGCGTGCTAAAATGGAGAGTTCAGAGGGCTAAGATATGTTTTAACCCGCTGCCGTGGAGCAATCAGAAAATCAGAAACAAGAATTTGAATTGAGTCGAGGCGCTGGCATCTGCAACTACAAACTGCTTTTGAGCTTTATAACGACAAAATGACAGGAAAACCTACCGGGGAAGCAAATTCTTAACAAGATGATGAAGGATTACAGAAACTAGAAGAAGAATCCAGGCAGCGATGTGATTGTAAGTTTGTCTTCGTCGAGCAAACGAAACTTGCTCAGTTCAGATATAATTTTATGCCAAACTGCCGGCTTAGTCTGCTACACGATTAATTTTAACACTTCTCAATGACGACTTTTCTTGGCTGTCTATAGAATTCTGTAATTCCTTTTTAAAAGAACTTTGTAAGTTTTGTAAACTTTTAAGCCTGGTTTTCAATTAAGCAATACACCACACTCCCCAGGGGCTTATCGAAGCAATAAACTCATGCGGGATGTTGGGAGAACACAAGGAAAGCTTGTAAATCACGAGCCGTTAGTGTTTCAATGGGAAACGCGGTGGCCTAATGGCGCTGGATTCCGGATCGGGCGGTCCGGGTTCGAGCCCTGGCCGGGGTACGGCGTTGTGTTCTTGGGCAAGACACTTTACTCTCATAGTGCCTCTCTCCACCCAGGTGTATAAATGGGTACCGGCGAATTTACTACTGGGGGTAACCCTGCGATGGACTAGCATCCCATCCAGGGGGGAGTAGAAATACTCCCAGTCGCTTCATGCTACGGAAACCGGGATAAGCTCCGGCCTGATGGGTCCCTTGGCTCGTAAGCGAACTTTACCTGCGACTCGGGTTAAAACGAGCCTGAGTCGGGCCAAAAACATATTTTCGACAACGAACATCAACTCTATTGTTATCTTGTTATCTGCGCCATTAGACGTGTATTGGCGCGCGAAAAAATAGTGGATGGATTATTCGTTACGCTATGTTACGCTGTGTTGCGTTGTGTTATATGTTGTCGTGCAGTGTTGTGTTATATGCTGCACACGCGAAATGGAAACAAAAAAAACACTCTTATTTACGGAAACGTTAATAAAATGATACTCGAGATCAACCATAGAATATAATTTAGGCTATTTCAGTTGGCAAAATTGTACGTTAGTAAGCATTGTCCTTTCGTGTCGCTTATAAACATAGTAAAGGCATCTTTTTTTCCCACAGTAGTGTCAACAGGTCTTATGTCTACGCCCTGGCAGAACCCCAAAACTGTTTTATTTTCTTGCAGGAAATTGGCATCGAATGAAATCCGAATTCTACCCGTAGGAATATTCTCCAAGCTATGGGGTCTCTTTGAATTGTAAGTTTGTTACTATTTATATTTTCTTAGTTTAAGATTTATTTATGTAAAATGCAATATAAAGGCGCTTCTGCTAATATCTTATCGTATTTTCCATTCAAAGTGTATCGCTTTGAATTGTCCTTATAACTTTATCACAAATAAACTGTATTTTTTTACAACTTTTAAAAGTTCATGTATTTTGAATGATCTTTGCTAATCACAAAAAGTTATCACTTGTTAGATAGATAGTTGCTTATTCAGTAACTGAAAGGGCATTGAATCGATGTATTTCTCAGCAGTCTCCCTTGCCATGTAAACTTAAACTTATCTAATATGTATAGGTAATCACATGATTTCGAGTGCAATTTGGGGTAAATCAGCACGAGTAAATTTTTCAAAGGCTAACCAAATTGCACGAGCCCGTAGGGCGAGTGCAATTTGTAGTCTTTGAAAAAGTTACGAGTGCTGATTTATCCCAAATTGCAGGAGAAAAATCATGTGATTACTTGTTAATAATACACATACAAAAATTTCTCTGCAAGTGGACGACAAACAACAGCAAACATGGTGTGGTCAGTCGCTTACCTTTCCGAATCGTTGTTAAAACATTACGGAGTTGCCAAGCTTTGTAAATCCAAATACTGCTACGGAATTTTAAAGCTCTCTGTCATGCATTATCAGGTGCTTTTATCCTCATTCAGTTACATGGGAATGAGCTGAAATGTGCGACTTCAATTCAGGCTTGTAATCTTCATTCTATACGAGCTGTCGCGAAAGAAAATCCTCGATTGGTAGCCTTCAGTGGTTTCGTAGAGCCTCTTTTGTGCTGCTCAAACGTCCAGTTGCTAGTATATTAGTTTATACACTGATAATTTTCGTTAAATCGGTCTAACTTTGCATTAATTGATGTTTTTGTTCTCTCCAAACCCTCCGACAGCGGCCGCCATTTTGTTTGGCGCGCTTTCGCGGCTTTCCTGTCAATCAACTTAATTTCAACTTTCTGCACTCAATTTCATCTTTTTGCACTCAATTTCAACTTTCTGCACTGTTTGGGATTAATTGACGTGCTCTCTGCCAATGAGCTTGCTGAAATTTTTGCATGTGTATTATTAGTCATGTAACCTTTCTATTATTTTAAAACATGAACAAATAAACCAAACAGAAAATAACTTTACTTTAGAGAGGCTTCATGAAAACAACTCCATTATTATTTTTAACCCAGTATAGAGGTTGGACAAACCAAATCCAAGCGATTAAGCAGTACAGAATACGCAGTGTCATCGTGGGCACAAGGCATCCGCTTAGCTGCATCTCCGTATTTTCCGCCACTTCTACTAATGAGGCGTAATTTACTGGTGGTTCTATAGACATGAAACTTATTATTTTCTTAAGTGCCGCTTTCTACAAAAGTCGACTAAAATCGACTTTCGGCGGCACAAGTCGAAAAATCGATTTCGCTCATATTTTGCACAAAGATAGGTCCTAGTGAGAAACTAAACGGACTGCAGTTAGTTTGTCCTGACACAGCTTCCTTTCGTAGAAATATGCAAAAAACGATTTCGCCCCGTTTGGGCTCAAAATCCACTTCCGGTTAGACTGAATTTTGTGAAAATTTGATCGTCTCGCGCATTATACTACAGCTGTTCATGAATCTTTCAATGATATTTTTAATCTTTTTAGGTCTTCATTGTATGACTGAGCGAAAAATAAAACAAATGGAGATTAGTTTTGAGCCCGAAACGAGCCAAAACTGACAGACTAAATTTGCAAATGTGTCGCAAGCGAAATTATGCAGTAAAACATTGCCACTTTTTTCTATGGGCGATAACTTTAAATATCGTAAAAATACTTTCTATGGGTAAACTATACACCCATCTGCTATAATATCAAAAAAACTCTCTGGGGAGATGGTTTTCAGTGGCCCGGTTGGCCTGTGTTTATCACTAATTTTGCCGAAAATCTGTTGTTTGAAGTGTAAACAATTGCGTGACACGGCTGGTCACAATTCCCGAGGGTTTTCAAGTTTTGAGTGAGAGTCGGTAATAATATTGGAAAACGAATAGATATCACCCGCTTATTGTAGATAGGAACTTAAAGAGATAATTTTACTTCTTTAATTATTTATAACGTGTTTAGATCTAGTTTTTAGGTGGTTCTTTTCCCGCGGGTAGCTGTCTACTTTTCTTCAGCTGAAATTTAAATTAGATAAACATTTACGATGTTTTGTCCATACGTAGTGTATTTGCCTTTAATAATTGAGTACCAGGTCCGTAGGGTGGGTTCTGTTGAGGGGGGTTCTTTTATTTTTTGGGAGGTATTTTTTAGCACCGGAGACGCTAACACGAGCGCCGAAGGCGCGAGTATTTAGGGGGTTCTGGGGGCATGCCCCCCCCCCCCCCCCCCCCCCCAGAAAATTTTGCAAATTCAGGTTCTCTCAAGTGCCATTTCCTGCATTTTGACATCATTTCCGAGGTGGGATGCATTTTCCTTCAATATTAGCTCTTCGGAAAATAATTTTCATTCCAAAAGAATTCTGAAATGTTCAGAAATGGGTGTGTGCATTTAGACAGTTTTCAAAACACAAATATTAAAATTACATGCAGGGTGGATGAGTGGACAAGAAAATGAAAGAATGATGAATTATCTGACCTGTTATGCAATTATGTATTTTAGAAACAACTACTAAACATGTTCCGTGACTTAGCAAGTACAGAATATCTGTTTGTTCCCAGGGGTAATTCTACAACTTTTAGAAATTTTGATTAGGATTATTTTGCAATGCTTACACACTGTCTTAGACTAAGAGCTTTGTCCAGAAATCCACAAAACAATGTTCTTTCCTGTCGTCGTTTTCAATGTAGAGACGTTTTAAATAAATCTTTCTAAAAATTTTGCAATCACGTAAGTTATGGACTTTATGAATATAACTTTTTCTTCATTATTTTTCATTGTTATCAGTTCCAATGTGCACGTGTGATTTAATCAAATCTGCGGTGGTCCTCAACTTCTTGTGCCAGGTAGATGAAATAGCCACAGATCCAATGAAGTAAAACTGCTGGACTTGCGTTTCGCCATCTTGAAAATTTGGTTTCTGACAAATGCGCATGCTTGCTTATCCAGCCACCTAACGCTAGTTCTGATTGCCGCGGGCGCCACGACAAGGATTGAAAGCAAGACGAACATCAATAAACTATTCCAAAAGATTAGAACTTCTCAATATAGTGCCAAAATGTTGCGGCTTCCTCCGATAATCCTGGCAAAGAAGGTAGTCGTCCGTGTAATCGACCGGTCACAGTCTTTTGATTGTTTTGTGTAAAAATTTTTTACCTTTTCAACCTCCCAAAAATGCCGACTTCAAAAATTTTAGGGGGTTCGGTCGAACCCCTCGAACCCCCCGACCCTACGGGCCTGAGTACTGGGGTGATACTGGGGTGCTCTGCTTGATGAGCTTGTTCTATACTATTTTTCATGCGACGATAAATACAAATGGCCGATTTAGTCGATTGACGACTAACCTATTCTCAATGGTTTCCCACACTAAAATTAGTAACAAATTGTTTTCGGGTGGATTTCACTGTCTGTAATAACGATATGAAATAGCAATGATCTGTTTAGAGAATTCATTAGCGTTCAGCGTCGGCAAGAAAAAAAAAGAAAAAACAATGACGAAAGGTCGGATAGTCCAGTACATCCAGCACACGTTTAATAAAAATATTACGACATCGAAAATTTGTTTGCGCTTCAGTCATACTTGGTACACATGTAAAAAATATCCCCACATTCACTTCATACGTTGCATGATCATTCTAAGGATATTTTTTGGTCTAGTGTCATTTCTGTTCTAGTACTGTACGTTCGCTAGATAAACACATAACATTTGTGGACATAAACTGCAATCACTGGTGAATCTAGTGGAGAGGAAGAAGACCAGTTCTTCCCTTTTGTTTAAAAACATCGGAATTTTCTTGTCATGAAATCGGTGCCAAGTACATTCCACCTTCACCCCCCTTTTAAGGAAAGGAAAAGCCCCTTTTCTTCGCCGCTTCTTTTCTCTGGTCCTTTTGATCCGGCTGTCCACAGATAGCGGTTTCAGTCGCATAAGGCAATTTTCTCTATGCGAAACGTCCCTGAAAATTATCAGCCAATTTTCGGAGGATGGAGAACTGTTAAAATGGGTGGGATGGGGTGGGATGAAGCCAACAGGTCTGTGGAATGTCAGAGGTCGAGAGGGGTGGGGCGTGGGGTGACTTGCGGGGTGGAGTTTCAAAATATTTCAACAACGAACATGTATGTAGAAAAAAAGCACCTGCGAATCCTACTTTTTAATGGGTAATACGTAATACTGATCTCGATCAAATTCTAATAAAACGGATTTCTCAATTCTCAAACACTGGGTGGAGAAGAGACAACTTCTTTGCAGGTTTTCACTTAGCCTGTTCCAGGCTCTCGGTAGTTGGGGCAAACGAAAAAGGCGGGCGCGCGAGGAAAAAAAAGGGGGTGGGGGGGGACTCTCTCGGTAGCTGGGGGCGGACGAAAAAAGCGGGCGAGCGGGGAAAAAAAGGGGGGACTCACTCGGTAGTTGGTGGCGGACGAAAAAAGCGGGCGAGCGAGGAGAAAAAGGGGGGACTCTCTCGGTAGTTGGGGGCGGACGAAAAAAGCGGGCGAGCGAGGAAAAAAAGGGAGGACTCTTTCGGTAAATGGGGCGGACGAAAAAAGCAGGCGAGCGAGGAAAAAAAAAGTTGGGGACTCTCTCGGTAGTTGGGGGCGGACGAAAATAGCGGGCGAGCGAGGAACAAAAGGGGGGATTCTCTCGGTAGTTGGGAGCGAGCGAAAAAGGCGTGCTAGCGAGGAAAAAAAGGGGGAGACTGTCTCGGTAGTTGGGGGCGATTGAAAAAAGCGGGCAAGCGAGGAAAAAAGGGGGAGACTCTCTCGGTAGTTGCGGGCGAGCGATAAAAGCGGGCGCCAATCTGAATAATCAACATGCCATAAATCTTTCTAGTGCGTGACACAGTGTGACACAGTGTGACTTGACCAGATCGAGTGACTTCAGTGCTGTCTTATATATTTATTGTGCATGATAACAGTGGGACTATGTCCATAGACTAATTTTTGTCTCTGGGATCAAAGGCCAAGCACTGACCACCAACTAATACAGCAAACATCCATTTTGTTTTATCCACAACAGCGAAGAGTCGAATTTACGGAATTCAATTTAATCTCATTCTCAAAATAAAGATAATTTAATTAGCAATTAAAAATGTCGCCAAACAAATTAGATTCAAGGCTGGTACAACTTTTACGTTAAATTCTGGCATGAATCATATTCAAAATTTCAGTTGTTTGAAAAGTACTAATCGTGCTGAAAATAGATCTTTGTCCATAACTTGGAAAAGTAATGTTCTGCTTCTTGAATTGATCCGTCAACCATAAAATTCTTTAATTTTCAGTTACACTGTTCATGTCTAATTGAAAATGAATTAAACAAACATTTTTTAGTGTTAGATTTTCCTGCTGTATAGGACTAGAATAAAACGAGTGATAACAAATTTGCATAAAAACACAGGCATCAGATCCGACGAGATCGGCAAAAACATACTTTAATTATTACCCGAGTTCCCTTTAGATCACGTAAAGAAATTACCAAACAATATCGACCCGTGTTTAACTCTATCAGTGAATCTGAGAATTCTTAACCTTTCCTTTATAAGACCTGGTTTTGTGAATGATGGTGAGAACTTCAGGATGGCGAGAACTTCAATAAATTTAACTGAATTAATTACCGTCTAACATTTTGTGATCACGCAACGTTTCTAAAACGGGTGAACGGAGAAAATCTCACATTGCTCCTACTTCTTCAAGGAGTTCACCAACTGGCCCATATATTTGCATGATTTTTTTGGCTGAATTCTTACAAGAGCGTCAAACATACTTTTAAAAAGAATAATTTTATTTGTGGTTTACCAGCCGTGTCACGCAATTGTTGACACCTCAAACAACAGATTTTCGGCAAAATTAGTGATAAACACAGGCCAACCGGGCCACTGAAAACCATCTCCCCAGAGAGTTTTTTTGATATTATAGCAGATGGGTGTATAGTTTACCCATAGAAAGTATTTTTACGATATTTAAAGTTATCGCCCATAGAAAAAAGTGGCAATGTTTTACTGCATAATTTCGCTTGCGACACATTTGCAAATTTAGTCTGTCAGTTTTGGCTCGTTTCGGGCTCAAAACTAATCTCCATTTGTTTTATTTTTCGCTCAGTCATACAATGAAGACCTAAAAAGATTAAAAATATCATTGAAAGATTCATGAACAGCTGTAGTATAATGCGCGAGACGATCAAATTTTCACAAAATTCAGTCTAACCGGAAGTGGATTTTGAGCCCAAACGGGGCGAAATCGTTTTTTGCATATTTCTACGAAAGGAAGCTGTGTCAGGACAAACTAACTGCAGTCCGTTTAGTTTCTCACTAGGACCTATCTTTGTGCAAAATATGAGCAAAATCGATTTTTCGACTTGTGCCGCTGTTCGGTCGAAAATTGTAGAAAGGCGCACTTAATTATCACTTAATTAATCCAAAAATAGACGTAAATTTCCCGCATGTTTAGCTGATAGATTTTTTATTTCTCTTTTTTAAAGGGATCTTAGCCACAATAAAATAGAAGTGCTGCCTGAAGGAATATTTCAAAGTGTATCATGGCTACAATCTTTGTAAGTACATGCATCTGGCACGTATTTACAATAGAAGCATTCAGGCTAATTGTTTTTAGAACTAATGAACACCTCCCGTAGGTGGACAGCTCCTTTCAGTTATGGTCTCAGCCACATATAAACACAGCATTTCTAACTTGCTTGTTTAACACTTTGGCGATCAGACTCGACTTATTTTCACTTGCAGCTTTTCTCCACTTCAAGTGTTAAACTGTGACGTGTATAAATAATCATAGTCTAATCTTTTCAGACGTATAGGGACGAAACGGAGAATAAATTAATCTCAAAGAAAGAATCGCACTCTTAATGCCTCGTACAGCTGCAGATAACATGAAAGGATAAGTCTTTTGTTACATTGTATGGATTATGGATTCGCCAGAGCATGCTAATGGAATGAATTTTTGTCAGCTAGTTTCACCCTTGTGTAACGCTGAAGCAGTTTAGCAACGTATTCCGTGGCTTCTCAGTATGTTCTTGATTAAGTGGGCTTGAACCTCTGCGCCTCTTTTTTTTCGAGGCTTTCGATAGTCGATACAGCACTGCTCGGAACGGCCAGGATTGCATCATCTGCCCGGAGCTGTCATTGTTAGGTAATGAGCCATAGGGATTGATGTCGTCTACGGAAAGTAACTTGGCGTTTTGGGTTCATTCGAATGCCACTTTTGTTTCCTCGCCAGTTTAAACGATGATTACCAACGGTTGTTGTTCTCATAGGCTTTTGACTATGTCTGCGTGTTGTATTCTCAACATACCGAGTTTATTAATGAAATTGTAATTTTTTTAGTTGCCTTTTAGTTTTAGTTATTTAAGGAATGTCGTCAATTAACAGCGGAAGTTTTTCTCCGCTTCTTGGAAGTGCTTTAGCTCTAACTAGTTAATTCGGTAGCATTTTTGAGCGAAAGATAAACAAGTGTAGCGTAAATAGCATGAAGACATAATGTTACCATTTCCTCAATTTTGGTAATTCTGTTGGAAAAGAAACTTATTTTTCCTTAATCATCACTTTTTCATTAGAAACGTCAATTTTTGGATTTTCGGCTGATAGATGTTTCATTTCACTTTTTACAGGGATCTCAGCCACAATAAAATGGAGCGTTTTCCCGAAGAAATATCTAAAAGTTTGCCATGGTTACAAACGCTGTAAGTAAATGCTATCGCCAAGTATGTAAAATTGAAAAATTCAGTGTTGTTGTCTTTACAAACAAGCTCAAAACTCGGCTTAAGCGGAAACGTTCCGTTTCAAAAAGAAATGTGGACTTACGTGTAACCCTGAAATCATTGTTTTGTAAATCTTTTGTATTTTATGCGCTGTATATGGTTCTTTGTATAAAGTAAATTGTGGAATGTTGCTAAATAAAATGTGAAAAAATAATATCACGGACACTTCCGCTGGAGAAAACCTCCAACCTAAGCGGACTCTTTCTTCCGTCTCAAGGGTGTCCACTTAGAGGAGATTCGACTGAACATTGAAGAGCAAGACATGAATTTTTTATGTAAAGCATAAAAAAACGAGACCGTGTAATGAAAGGAGCACATAGATTGTTGATTGTTGATTGTTGAGACCGTGTTATGAAAGGAGTACATAGATTGTTGTTCTCTTCTGGCATGCTCACGAAGCCTACGGGCTGAGGAGCGGTCCGTTTTACCGACGCATTGTTGTGAACAACCAGGACAAGAAAGTTCACAAACTACGTTAGCTTTCTGCAATGCAAGAACTGGGTCCTTGTTGAAACAATAATGCGAAAGTTGTTTAGTATCATCACTTATTATATGACTAGCTTCGTGATCGGTCAAGATGAAGCGAATTTCGTGCTCTGATTGGCTACCCGAGCGGTCAAGATGGAGCAATCTTGACCGCTAGAGATCGCCCGCTGTGTTCCCGCAAGCGAAACAAAACTTTTCCGACGCTACTTCAAAAATGTTTTCGTCGTAAATTTTCGCTATGAAACTATTTTCCGAAGCAACGCAAAGATTTTCTGTCTGTTTCTAGCAAAAGGAAGTCCGATAGCAAAGAAATAGGTCAATGTAGATGCTACTCACACGAAGTCTAAACATGAACAGTCGTATTTGTACATGTAATCGCATGAGCCCGAGGGCAATTAATTTTCAAAGTTGTCGCGAAGCGAGAAGGTCAATTTGGAAAACTTTGAAAACGCAATTCTCAAATTCATTAATAATTCATCTAGTTAAAACAAAGGAAATCAGAACCGTGAAGGCAGTTTGGAAATCTGATCTTAATTAGCATAGATTTTTATGATTTTATTTCTCCGTTTTCTCCGTAGTTTTAGTTTCGATTGAGAAGATATATCAAACACTCGAGACAGTGTATCATCAAATTTCCAAACACCTCAAAGTTCGCAAAAATATTCCGCTGCGCGTCGTATTTTCAACTCTCTTCTCGGTGTTTGGAAATGTGATGAAACACGCTCTCTCGTGTTTGATATATTACGTAAAATCGCTCCTTAATTGCACTTGGGCACGCTGCGATTACGTGTTTATTACATAAAGAGCAAAATTTTGTACACAAGAAAACTTAAACGACGCCCGCTATGGCGTAAACTAGTTGGCAAGAAAATTCGCTCATAGCAAAATGACAGGGCAAAATGACCACATGCCATGAATTTTTATTCCTCATGCAGCGCCAACCGTCCAGAAGTTTTTTTGGCTGTGACAAACGAATTTGGATTGAATTTGGATTTTTTTCACATTTGGTGAAATGACGGCACTTATATCAAACTCGGAAGCATTGCGTTTCTGAACTTTTTTCAAACACATTTCTAGCAAGAAACCAACTCAGTACAGACGACGCGCGCTCAGCTAATCAGGATCAAGTAATCATGCCCTCTTGATTACCAAAAAGTACCCTCGAGATTAAGAAAAAATGCCCTCTTTCTCAACCAATCAGTGTTCAGTAATTTTGCCCCATATGTGATAAACGTCTATATCAACCCACAAGAAGTCATTTGGAAAAATTGTACGTTTGTATGCATTGTTCTTTCTTGTCTATTGTAATTATTATAGTAACCTCCTTCGTTCGTAAAAGATCTATGTTGTACTACCTGGCAAAACCCCGAAAACATACTTCTCTTCTTATAGGAATTTGGCATCGAATGGCATCCGGATTCTATCCGAAGGAATATTTTGCGAGCTATCGCATCTCGCTATCTTGTAAGTTTGTAAATTTTTTTTTATTTTCTTTACTCGTGATATTTTTATGTAAATGAGTAATAACGCCGTTCTTTTTATGTTACTATGAAAAGCGCTCTATAATAATTATAAAAACAATATATAATTATAATAAGAACCTTCCCAGAATCCTTTGCAACTGAAAAATCGTAAATGCCAAATAACTTGGTCAGTTTAAAGCCAGCAGGAGTACTATGTCGTATAGAGATAACTCTTATCATAAACTACTTCTTATATGAAACATAGGGTGATGACGTCATTAGTCACGTGACTTTGATGAGAAGTTCGTTTTTGCTAACTGTGACGAAAATAGTTTGCTACTGAAAAAGCAGTCATTGCAGCTTGAAGCAGATTGGCGTGAGGCATTTCGGACTGCCCAGGAACCGAACAAAATACAAATATCAAGGGAGCTATTAGGAAAAAGACCGGACCCGAGAATACGGCGGAAATCGAGCCTAGGGAGCTATGCACAATTTTCAAAAAGTGGGAGTCTGGGTACAAGTGCGTATCTGGCGTTGCATTAAATGTGAAGAAACAACAAAGTACGTGTTGGTAGATACTTCCATGCTCAATACATTTTTATCACTTTCAATGCTATGACGTCATCGGTCAGGTGACCAGAAATGACCACAATTTTAAATTCGCTTGAAAACTTAACTAGGATCTTTTTAAGCGAAGTTGTAGTTTTTTAAATAGTGTTTTTAAAAATGGCCATGATTACTTTTTCCTAAAAATGTACGGCAGTGAAAAATACAATTGAAAAGTTTGTTGGCTTCCTACTCAGCGACCATACCATTTGCGGTAGAAATAAAAGAAAATTTTGCCAAAGGCGTGAGTGTATACTCTTTATGATGGCGTTGTCAGTTTCTTCTAATTTTAATTGCTTTTGGCGAGGATGGATTTTATTTCTTTCAGACGAAAAAAGTGGAGCCTGGGGAGAAGTTTAGCAGCAGCCCCTCCCCCTCCCCTGCTGCAATACGGACCGGTGGTCCGTATTGCGGGCTCGGGACAAGAACATGTTCAAGATGGCGACGAGTTATATAGTTTGAGTTATATAGAATAGTTTTGCCGATGTTCTTCCTTCTTGACGCGATCACAACGAGTTTCCAAACACAGGGTATTCTTCTTCTATTTGTATTCCCGATAAAGAAGAATATGTAATGAGGAGAAACGGCAAGGGAAACGTTTTGCAAACATTTCTAACAGAAACATACAGGGAGCTGAGGTAAGCGTTTCTCATTGTACAACGATTTTATTTTGAACACTGGTTAAAGCTTATGTATTCGACGTTTATCATGTGTGAATATTTATAAAAGTGCTAACGGTAGAATCGTGCTAACTGGAATTAAAGCCGAGCACGGGGGAGAAAAAGATTTTGAGTGTCAGTCAGTTCGTCGAGGCAGGCATGTAATTGCATTTATGCTTGTCATCTGAATTTTAAGCTACTTCAAATTAACAAGAATCGCATCCTTTCATTATTTAGGCGTGAGGAAATGACTGTTTGTCAGAATATTGACCGAGTGGATTATAACAACTTCAGGTAGTTGTTGATCTCTTAACTGTTATAATGTACTGTTTGGCTATTTAGGCTAACTGAAATCTTATGTAGGTTAACTGGAATGGCTTGCATGGCTCGCATGCTTACTGGAGTACTGTTCAGGCTAACCAGAGAGCTATTAAGGCTAACCAGTGTGCTATTCAGATTAAATGGAATGGGTCTCATGACTTGTTGGCTCGCACTTTGTCAAGACCCAAGTTTTTTTTTTTTTTTTTTACTTTTGGGAATTTAAGCCGTGTAGCAGCTGAAACTTTGATTTAAATAAACTCCATATTAGTTTTTGTTGACAACTTGCTCTACAGGAAAGCCAAACGTAATGTTTTGAGATGAACAGATTACAAAAATTCAGCTTTAGGATCCAAAACATTTAATGATCTGACATTTTTCTGCAATGATTACTGAAAGGAAGGGTGCAAAGAAAATTGATTTCTTCATTGCCTGACTCAGGAACACTGGGCAAGGTGAAAACATGATATGCTTATCCAAAGACTGATGTTTCTCTGGAAACAACAACAAAGTAAATAATCCATAAATCTCATTTGGCTATCTAGCAAGTGTAAAAAAATATTGGATCCACTAGCCCAACATGAAAGCAGTCCGTTTTTTTTCCACACACTGAAAAAGACCATTTGATTTTAAAATACAGTCTGCATGTTGGAAGATAGCAATTATTATAAATAGTTTTTGTTTGTTTTGTTTCTATTTACAGGTGACTTGCAATAACATTCCTCTTAGTCAATTTAAAAATGAACTCAAAAATGCACATTGTGTTAATGTAATAAAATTGTCACATGATTGATTCCCACATGTTGCCAATTTAAACCTGAATATACTTTAGTGACGTTTATAGCTTTTTACGTAATATGAACCCGGCCTCAAGAGTTCTCGTGTACCTGATGAGGATAAGTAAGTGATTATGTAATATGGGCATCCCAGAACCCAATTAGGCTACATGTGAATACTGACACTTTTTTACATGTAAGTTTTAAAACCATTCTGGGGCTCGTGACAAAAATATTTCGTTCCAATAAAAATGATGAAATTACAGATAATTTACGTAATTATTATCACAGACCATAAAGTTTACTCCAGGTTAAGTAAAGACGTCAACTTTTTAGTTTAATGGCAGTCTAATTATAATGTGTGGTTCCAAAAAATATCCATACCTCCCCCATGGATGGTTCTTTGGTTTGGACCCTCCTACCCCCTGGAATTTCCAGTAAAGCTTCATATTTTCTTTTAAAAACTTGGGCTATTGAGATCACCCCTCCCCTCCCCCTTCGGAATCTCCAATGACCATCCTTGGCGTGGGTGTGGATATTTTCTGGAACCACACAATGTTGGCATTTGCTTGCATAAGTAAGCTGCAGATTGGTTCACACTAATCTATTTTGTTGACCTTTTCACATTTACCTGTTTTCTATGGGATATATAATTATATATTGTTTTTACCGGTTTCACTTGTAATAATAATAATAATAATAATAATAATAATAGCAACAACAACAATAATAATATCAATGACAACTTTATTTATGAGGTTAAGACACATTACAGTCGTGGACTTATAAAGCTGTTGACTTTTTATCATATACAGACTAAATAAATGATTGGGTAAAAAAAATAGATATTTCTATATTCATATACATCGAGTAGTCTTACATAAGATTAAGGAGATAAAAAAGGGAAAGCCTTCATAATGATATTTATCGCAAGAATGTAACAAGAATTTATCTTCAAATAAACCTGCCACATATATCATTAAAGAATCTGCCAGGAAGGATAGTTTCCAACACACTGAAACAGCTTTATTAATTCGTTCGTTCGTTCGTTCGTTCGTTCGTTCGTTCGTTCGTTCGCTCGCTCGTTCGTTCGTTCGTTCGTTCGTTCGTTAGTTCATTCGTTCGTTCGTTCGTTAGTTAGTTATAAAGTTAATTAGTTAGTTAGTTAGTTAGTCAGTCAGTCAGTCAGTCAGTCGGTCGGTCGGTCGGTCGGTCGGTCGGTCGGTCGGTCGGTCGGTCGGTCGGTCGGTCTGTCGGTCGGTGGGTCGGTTGGTTGGTTGGTTGGTTGGTTGGTTGGTTCGTTAGTTAGTTAGTTAGTTAGTTAATGACATAAAAAGGCATTGAAGCGACATCTTACGAGTGCAAACGTTTCTCTTTGCTGTCTTTATTATCATGCTCAACAACGTACCTTAACATGGTAATATGTCGTTAAATTTGCACTATTTTAAACGTGTATTTAACAACGAAACATTTAGCCCGCTATAAATGTTGCACCAGCCAAATCGAAATGCTGCTCACCTTTATTTAGATAAAAAAATAAGGTCTGCCACTGTGGATTTATGGACTTCACTCAGCGGCTTTTCGACATTCTTCGCTACTACTACTACTACTACTACTACTACTACTACTACTACTACTACTACTACTACTACTACTACTACTACTACTACTACTACTACTACTACTACTACTACTACTACTACTACTACTACTACTACTACTATTACTACTACTACTGCTGCTGCTGCTGCTACTGCTACTGCTAAAGCTACTACTGCTGCTATTACTGTACTTCTACTACTTCTACTATTACTTCTTATAGTTAATGGTTTACTTAATGATAAATGATTATATCAACCCACAAGAAGTCAGTTGACAAAATTGCACGTTTGTATGTACTACCTGCCAATACCAAAACCCCCAAACCATGCTTCTCTTCTTACAGAAATTTGGCATCTAATGAAATCCGGACTCTACCCGAAGGAATATTTTGCAAGCTATCGGACCTCGGTGTCTTGTAAGTTTGAAAACATTTTTATTTTTACTGCTCGTGATATTTTTATGCAAACGAGTTATAACGGCGCTCTTTCTATGTTACTATAATGATAATAATTTATTATAAAAACAATATATGGCTATAATGAGAACCTTCCCAGGATCCTTTGCAACTGAAAAATCGTCAATGCCAAATAACTTGGTCAGTTTGAAGCGAGCAGGAGTACTACGTCGTATAGAAATAACTCTTACCATAAACTGCTTCTTGCATAAGACCTAGGGTGATGTCGTCAATAGCACGTGACTTTGCTCAGAAGTTCGTTTTGCTCACTGTGACGAAAACAGTTTGTTGCTGAAAAGTAGTCATTTCAGTCCAAAGCACAGTACGGCCCTGCTATTGTTTGGAAGCTTCCAAACAATAGTGGGAGCCGTAACACGTCATAAAATCCAAAATGGCGGCGCGCTGGAAATTTGAAAGCCATAAACTTTTCCAGTTATTGTTGTTATTAAATATTATTTCTTCCTTGACCTGTAAAATTTGGAATTTTGGCATCATTTCAAACAATTCAACGTCAACTTGTTGTAAGAGTGGAGGTTTCCTTTAAGGAAGGTATGAACAATTTTCAAAAAGTGGGAGTCTGGGTACAAGTGTGTAACTGGCGTTGTTTTCAATATGAGGAAATTATAAATTACATGTTGGTAGATACTTATATGTTAAGTACATTGTTATCGCTTTCATTGCTATGACGTCATCGGTCACGTGACCAGAACGGACCACAATTTTAAATTTGCTTGAAAACTTTACTAGAATCTCTATCTTACGATCTTTTCAAGCGAAATTGTAATTTTTTAAATAGTGTTTTTATAAAATGGCCATGGTTTCTTTTTCCTAAAAAAGTACGGCAGTAAAAAATACAATTGAAAAGTTTGTTGGCTTTCTACTCAACGGCCATTTGCGGTAGAAATAAAAGAAAATTTTGCGAAAGGCTTGAGTGTATGCTCTTTATGATGGCTTTGTCAGTTTCTTCTCATTTCTATTGCCTTTGGCGAGGATGGATTTAACTTCTTTCAGACGAGAGGAGTGGAACCTGGGGAAAGTTAAGCAGCTAACCCTCCCCCTCCCCTCCGTTAGGGGTCTCCCCAGTGGATTCCCCGTGGCCCGTAATAACAAGAGCATTTTCAAAATGGCGACGATGGCGATCGATTTTGAGCTATATAAGATAGTTTGTCGGTGTTCTTCTTTTTTGACGCGATCACAACGAGTCCCCAAACACAGGGTATACGTCCTTTATTTGTATTCCCGATAAAGAAGAATATGGAATAACGTCAAACGTGGGAAACGTTTTGCAAACATTTGTAACAGAAACGTACAGTGCCTGAGGTATGCGTTTCTCGTTGTACAATGATTTTATTTTGAAGACTGGTTTAAGCTTATGTCTTTGACTTTTATCTTTTGCGAAGATTTATATAAGTGCTAACGATAGAATCGTGGTGAAACTTAGCTAACTGGAATTAAAGTCGAGCTCTGCGGTAAAAAAAGATTTTGAGTACGAGGCATGCAACTGTGATTTATGTTTGTCATCTGAGGTTGATCTTTAGGCTACTTCAAATTAATGAGAATCTCATCCTCACATTATTTATACGTGAGGAAATTTTTGTCAAAATATTGACCAAGTGGCCATTTCAGGCCGCAAAGAAAAAATACATGTGAGTTGGTATTTGAATTCAAGGTTGCCATAGGTCAGGAAATAGTCAGAGAAAAATTTTAAAAAAAATTATTTTGTGTCATAAAATTGGCATCCTGAAGAAACGTCAGAGAATTTTTTTTTTTTAATTAACACCTTTGATGTGATACCTATGAAATTGGAAAAAACACTTCAGCTCAATAACTACTAAGGTAAAAGTAGAGACAACTTACAATAGAGGTAAAAAATACTTGGGGCATTTCTGAAAAGACGCATTGAATAGTGGAAGAGATCCTTAGAGGATTGAAAAAGTGAGTTCTGTACGCTCCCAAGTCCCCCCTTCCCTTCTCCCAAGGGGCCCCCTTCCCTCCAAGCAATGTTGAAAAACATAAATGTCCTGAACTTGCTGTGTGGAATAGTCAAATGTCAACATTGCTTGGGGGGAGGGGGCTAGCAGTCATTGTGCCCACATGTCCAAGGACTTATGTCCCGCATTGTCTGAAAACTACTACTCCCACTTAAATGCTCCTAGGGTTGTGAACCGCAAATAAATTTCACATATTACATTAAGATAAAACTCTCCAGGATCATGTGACATTTTTTTGGCGTGACAAAAAATGCCGTTACACTTCTTTCGCACGCGTGCGTTCGATACGGCTATTTTTCTTACTGTTACGTAGTTTATTAGTCACGCGAAAGAATTCAACAATTTATCTGAAGACTTGTGAGACTTGACTCTCTGCATCTTCTCAAGAAGAAACATCAGTGGCAATGGTATTCAAGAAACAGATACCAGCAAGGACAAGGGCGTTAGCCTTGTATTAACGTTAATACGGGAAATTTACCCTAAGAACTAGAGCAAGAGAATGTGGAATCTCCAAATCATCTGTTGAAAGGATGTGCGCCACTGAAGTTGAGAGTTTAAACAGAAACCAGAAACGTAGTCGACCGAATAAAGTAAGCACACGACAAAAAGTTACGCTTACGATTTGCTCATACGATGAAACGAGAAATTTCCAGGAATCAAGAATTCTGGAAGATTGAAATTGCTTTTTATTTGGATTATGTACCAGCGGAATCGCACACAATCACCACCATAAGCCCTTCCAAAGTACAAGCTCTGCAGTTGGAGAAGACGAAGATTCCAGCAAAGAAAACAACGCCAGTACCAAAGGTCGTTCTTCCAACTGGTCGGATGCGGAGATTCGATTCCTCATAGCAAAATGGAAGGTTCCCATCAGCAAAAGACACAACTCAGCTGTTTGGGCATCTATTGCCAAACAACTAAACAGGCTATTAAGAGAACAGGTACCCGAGTCCACCCGCACAGCATCTCAATGCAAAGCTAAAATAAAGAATCTAGAGCACGAATACAAACGTGTGAAAGATCGCAGCAACAAAAATGGGAACAATCGAGAAACGTTCACCTATTACGAAGATTTAAATGAAATACTGGGTTGCCGTGCCAAAATTACGCCGAAAACTGTCGTGGAATGCAGTTTCGAAGACGACACAGTTGAGAAGCGATCAGAGTCTAGTGACGCCAAGAGTGACGGCCATGGAGAAGATCAGTTTCTTTCGGAAGCTTTTTTAGACGAGAACCAACTGGCAACAAGGGTAAGAAAGCTGTGGCCAGTACGCCAAATTCCTCCAAGCAAAAATCTGCCAAATCTATTCGAGCATTGTCTGAGTCGCTTTTTTTCAAGAGTAAACCTGGAGGCAACGCCGGTAAGAAAGCTTCTAGTCTGTCAAACCAGCCTCCCGCTAAATGGTCCAAAAATGGAGAATCCAGTGGCCAGGGTTTCGGTAAAACAGAATATTTTGCCTTTCTAAATGAAAGCCAAAAATGCGACCATGAATTTTTGGAACGGCTGGCTGAAAAGGAGGCGAAGAGGGAAATGGAAAGCCCACAAATGATGCTCTCTATGGTGAAAAAGGTGGCAAAGATCTTTAAGGGAGAATGAAGTACATGTAAAAATATTACTTTGTATGGACAAGGAATGCATCAACAAAGGTCCACCAACAACAACTTTGTTTCTAATATTGTTTTGTTTACAGTTAAATAATTTTCAAGTCATGACTTTCTGACAAAATTGATTATACCAATTACTGTATTTAAGAACTTATCATGAAAACATGAACCACAGTACTGAAGCTCGCGTTTGTCGAGAATTGAAAGATTGATTATACTTTTCATTGGACTCAACCGAGTCTTTCGGTAGGATATTAGATTGAAAAACAACGTGTTTCTGAAAGGATACATGTAAGATATGCTTCAAAATATTGAAAAAGAGCAAAAAAAAAAGTTTTTGCATTAACATTTTATCTTAATATGTTGAATTAACAGAGCACTGAGACTACATTTTATTTACTGCAATGATCGTTAAAGGTGCTCTTCGCTGTTTATGTTCATTAAATGTGCACGAGTGTCTTAAAAAGAGTCTCCTTTATCTTACTTGTTCCTTAGTCAAGAGCCTTCGCGATTCACGTGACTCGTCTCGTTCATCCTCCTCGGGGTCGACATCCACATCATTGCGAACTTCACTGCAGACATTATGCAAAATACAGCAGGCTACGCGATGTCAATTACAAGGAATTTTATCTGTTGATTTTATCACATATTTCACGGTTATTCAAAAAAAAAAACGTACAATTTCCACGTATTAGCATTGCCGGAATCCATTTCCGATAACGAAGAATCGCGAAGAAGCGTGACTCTTTCTCCAAATCGTTTGTTTGGACGTCGAAACAAGTTTTCGCTATACATTTTTTTCTAGTGACTTGCAATGTTTGCTCCCTGGTGATCCCAGAATCCAATGCGAATAACACCGGATCCGATTGCTGGAAAATCATTCATTGATATATTCGCGCGCGTGCTCTACTCAAATTACTGTATGATGAAATATAACCTACTCGTGAAAACTCCTATCACTTTTTTAAAAGTCGCCTGACGGGGTCTGTAAACATAACACCTTCAGGAATGATAAGCGACAAGCGCTGTCGTGAAAACACAACCATTGTTCCAAAGCGTGTTTTACCGAAATTTGGTGAAAATCGTTCGGGTTTTAGCAAGAATTTGGAGATTTTGTGACATTATTGTGAAATTTCGAAATTCACGATATCCGCCCAGGCTAATAATTGAATGAAAATAGTTTGTTGTTATACTTTTAGTTCAATATTTACTTTCTCCAGGGTCAAGTCCGCAGTCCATTACACAGTCCAGTCTATATTTTCCAGCTGGCCCTTTATTGACATTATTATTATCATTATCATTATTATTATTATTATCATTATTATTGTTGTTATTATTATGCAAAAAGATGTTCACTGTTAGTATTTTTTTTAATTTTCACTTCACTTTTTACAGGGATCTTAGCCACAATAAAATAGAACTGCTGCCTGTAGAATTATTACACAATGTATCAAGGCTCCGTCAATTGTAAGTATACATCTTATAACTACGTATTTAGAACTACATCGAGGTTCATCGAAGAACAAATAATAAATTTTCACAGTAAATGGCTCGTCAATGTTTAATTTCCCTTAGAAGTACCAGGTTATTAGTATTTCCTAAATACTACCTTTCTTAAAGCATAGGGATTTTTCTATTTCTACTCTTAGCGTCCTTGCTGTTTTCACTGTTTTCTTCCTTGAAAGAAAACATGGCAGGCAAAAACGCGCTATTGAGTATGAACTATCTCCTTTACAATTCCGAAAAGGATAGTGTCGGAAGACTTGATATTGATTCGTAAGCAGGGTAGAGATACATGAGAATCAACGGCAATCTCGCTGACAACCAGATGAATGACATGGTTGAAGGATACCAAGAATGGAACGGTAAATTTAGAGGGGTAGAGGCCCAAAGTAATCGAGTGTGGAAGTAGCCCAGAACATCACAAGATCCTGGTTTGAAAAGTAAAGTAACTTGAGAATATTCAGCATATGGTACTCAATGGCAGGCAAGCGAGAGGAGCCAGTTAATCCTTGACTCCTCTTTATACCACGCAAGACATGGTTAACCTGAAGGCAAACCCAAGGGCCTGGTATTCCTATATCTATGTGCATGGAACGACCTGCTGATAAGTTAATCTTGATGGAGAAGAAACTAAGCGAATAAGAGAGGTGAGTCTCAATCAAGCAAGGGGTTAATCACATGCTGGGAATGGTGAGCTATTGGGATAGAGCCGCCCATACTGAGAGCAAAGGTTTAGAAAACGAAGTTGAGCAGACTTGTATGTTCGGTGCGGATACGCTGCCGATACCTGTGACATGAGGGCGATGCAATCCTACTCTTAGCTGGTAAGGTTTGTTCCAAAAGTGAGGAGGGATGACTGTAGGACAGGGAGAAGGGAGAGGAGGAACTCGGCACTTTTCTTTGAAGACATAGCAGTGCCGGGAAACGGTGCAAATGATTTGTCAATCGAGCCGTTGCTATGAAAGACATAACCCAAAACTATGTTTTTCTGGGAACGTTCTTTTAATAGAGAGATCAATTAAGCATGACATTTGTTTTTCTAGCGAACGGCAAAACTTCCACTTCTGACGTCTCCCGATAGGCGTTTGTACGCCGAAATCAGCAGCTTTGTTGTGAATGTGTGATTTTTCCCTATTTTTGTAAGGGATTTATTTGACAATTCGATAAAAAGGTAACAAATTGAAAGGCAAGTTCAAGTTTGCCGTTTGCTGCATAACGTCATGCTTATTAGAGACATTTAGCTTCAGGTTTTTCACTTACAAACGTCAAACGGCAAACGTCGGGGAGTCACGTGACTATGTCCTGAGGTCACGTTTGAAGTTTTCAACGCACGTTTTCGACGGCAAGGAGTAGGTTTTCACGTTTGTGATTTCCCTCAAGGTTTCTTTGCTTTGATTTTCAGTTATCTCACGTATTGACGCTATAGATATGTAAAGTAGTTATCTGTCAACATATGGAGAAGAAATTTAAGTCGAAAGAATGGATGTTGAGCATTGTATCTTTTCTCGAAAAACAAGCATTTGCAAAGGAAGCAAATCCAATATGGCGGCGGCCAGCTCGCATGTAAATTCTCGGAATCCGCACGCACAATTCTCAGAAACCTGCCGAATTTCAAGAAGGATGTGAGCTTAAGGTAACCTACCTATTTCACATTTTCTGTAGCAGAACGGTGAGCAGTTTATGAATTTATCACACCATGAAAGAAAAAAATAAATCGCCGTGTATGTTGACGAGTAGTTTGTGTGCTTTTGTTGCTGCTGCCTTTAATAGGTCTTAGACCCGATAGTTCCATTTTAGTTTTTTGTCGAGTCATTTCAAGTATCCAGGTAACATGAGATCAAATTTAAGAATTTGACAAGTCATCTTTCCGAAGTAAAGTTGCTCCTCTTCAATTCACTTGTTTACTGTGAGAATTTGCTCGTTTGCGCTTTGCCGTTAACGTGAAAAACCTGTAGCTAAATGTCAGTTAATGCATGCAGGCGTGTAGAATGTGAACAGAGGCGGATTTTGCGCCTGGTTTTTCACGCCGCCGAGATATTTTTACATTTTCAGCCGGATTTCTCAGCTGATGTTTCACGTCGCTAAGTAATATCTTGGCTGCGAGGAACATGAAGCGAAAAATTCGACAGAGTTTAAATTCGACAACCTAATAGATGGTCAATCATCTGGGAATCACTGGAATTCTTTTAATTAGTATAATTCGCAATCCTCACTTTTGCCATACCGGTAGCCGTATCGCTGTTTTCTCTTTCTCTTTAAGCGGGATTAATAGTATTCTATTTACAGCGATCTTACCCGCACTCCTATTTACAGCGATCTTGCCTGCACCCCTATTGAGATATGGAGATATGGCGGCCATGCACATAGAGGAATATAACAAGAACGTCAGGACAGAACAGGATACGCCAAACCACCTACAACACCCAATCTCAACCAAAATCCCCAAAACTAAAACCAAAACTTTTGGAGGACCTAAAGGGGAGGAGGAAAAGATGAATAGAAGTTATGAACGAAGTAGACGTTTAAGCAGGGAAGAGACCGATAATGGAAAAGCGGTAACGAATTTTTTTAGCATATTAAAATCGGCATAAAAACGTGAAGGTTCCTGAGACAGTTGTAAAGACATGTTTGAAGCAAGTAGATCAGAGCGAGCTCCAGTCCTAATGCCATCGGCCAGATTGATGTAACATAAAGCCGTTTTTGGATTTGTCCAGCCGACATGAAGTGTTTCACCACCGTCGATCTGGGTATCCCAGATGTACTTTTTAAAGCGGGATTCAGCCGTGGAGCTTAAAAGCGGCTTATCAACCACATGGCTCTGCTGGTTTGTACAGTAGCGTGAAAGAAGTATCCAAATAAGGCAAAGAGTAGGGTTAGGGCGACGGCGCATCATCAAAGGTTTGAGGAGCCATCTCTTAGAGTCTTTCCCCAGATGTTATTAAATAGAAAAACATTATCATCTGGGAAACGTGTGATTTCGGAAGTCGTAACATGGCCTTGATCAGTCCCTCTATCTCCAGAGAAGGACGTCTTAAAGAATGCTTGCTCTCTGGCAGTAATGAAAATTTCAGGCGGCGTTATCGAAAAAAGGAGAAGGCGCTTCTCGAGGTGGCGTGAAAGTAAAGGAAGTTTACCAAGGAAAAAAAGTGTAGCTTGCTTCGGGGTGACACGAGCCTGAAGCTATTTAGCAGTCACTTCCTTGAGATACTGTTTGACTTTAAGATCAGTGGCTGGGTTACCAAGAAGGAACATTCGGTTCCAATCTCCTTGGCGTCCAAAGTTATTAAAAATAGAGCGCAGTTTACCAATATAGGAGTCTACCGTGGTGTAGGCAAGTCGAAATGGACATTGGCAAGACGAGGTGTTTCTTTGGCCAAGATGCATAAGGGCATCCGTTTTTATGAACCTGCATTTTTCCTTTGTAATCCGTTTACACCAAAAAGCGACAAACATCCAAGGGGGAAGCATCAAAGAGACTCTTTTGACCCGGAAGGGCAAAGAGAAAACTTTCGAACTCAGATTGCTTCTGCTTAGAATGCGGTGTAGACAAGTGATTTGACTGGACGGCATTAATACGTTCGTCCATAGCAACAAGGTTAAAGAAGACTGGCGCCGGGGCAGAAATTCTAACGCGACGTCTAGAGTAGCCACAAACCTGACAAAACCTAAAGGTATCGTTATTGGCATAATGACAAAATAGGCATGCCACAGCCGGAACAGACAAGCGTGAAACAGGGGCAAGGACCTAAAAGAGAGAAAAAGGAGGCGTAAAATAGCGAAAGAAAAGAGGCAAAACCGTCAACATCGTACCGTAAATATCGTAGACGTTACTCTATATGATGCTTGGTTGTTTCGGTTACAATAAATCCTGTATAAAAAGTTGTATAAACGATACCTATGAAGGCATTTGATAGCAAAAGGTTGAAAATATTAAATTCAGTAGGACTAGAGGTGATAGATGTGGAAAACCCAAAGGTGCCAAGGAAAGGGGGAGGGGGGGGGGGGGAGAGAAGAACATCCGGCGTACCAAAAGGTGCCAACAGAAATGAAGTATATGATTGAAGTAGAGGCCACCAAACTTTTCGAGGCCGAATATCAGGAATAACAACAGTGCAAATAATTTATAAGACTGGCTTTTAATAGAACGTAAGGTATGGAGGCCACCCTGATTGGCCGGAAGCTGTGAAAACACATTGACCCCAGAGGATCTAGGAGTGGGGTGTGGGAAAAAGAATGGAAGAGGAGAACCATCCAAAGAGCACTGCACATTCGAGGGTAAGGCCATTTAATCTGCTGAGTGCCCAAACTGGCCTTCTAACTTAGCCTGGACCTTAGACCAAGCAGAGGGGAGTAATTTAGCATCCCCCAGAGACAAAATGCGCCAGAGAACATTCCGCTGGATTGTATGCAGAAGGAGTATAAGAAAGATTGAGATGAATATTAGAAGAGGTAAGAATCGAAAAGGGCGTGTGAACCGACGAAGAACCTTGGGAGTGAATCCATAAGGCGCAACCTTGGAAATCTGCTGCTCCCAAGCGAAGAACTGGATGTGGATACTGCCTGCAATGAAAGAAGCTGGGTCCCGAAAGGCAAGCATAGAAACGTCGGCAAGAACATGTCCATTAAGGACTGCTTCAATAAACTCCTGAGAGATATGCGGGTTATCCGCCGTCATCCCGTGAGCCACCTTCGCAGGCGAATTATCGGTCTTACCCAACATACCGAAGGCTTTACTCAACTTTCTTGGTCAAAATCTGGAGTGACCTCCCATTACGGTACGGAGGGGGCAATCGTAAAGCGCTGTGAAGGGGGCCACAAGGAAAGGAAGAAGAAACAAATTGTAAGGGAAAGAGATGGCTCAAGGGATGATGCCTCAAATATCCGAGAGGGAATAATACTCCCTCTCAAAACTGTCATCTAGAGCGCGGAGCAAGGGGAAAAACAAAAAAACAGACAAGATAAAATAAGACAATAGCACCAGAGGGAAGGACAAAAAGTTTATTAACAAATATATGTGATGATACAAAGATTTAATTTGAATTTTGGAATTACAAAAATAGTGATTCAAGATAGAAAAACATAAGGCGACAATGAAATTGCAGTGAAAGAAATGGTCTGGTTACAAATTTGGTCCACCATCTTGCATTTTAGCATTTTAAAATAGATATTTAACTCAAACTAATATTAAATAAACTTAATTATATCTAATGTGATACACTGCTGTTAAAGTAAGTGTAAAAATACAAATGCCATCACAACACATATGAAAAAATATTGATTAGAATTCCCAAAATACAAATTTTGTAAAACATAGCAAAAACAAAAAAAAGGTTACCATCAAAAAGTCCAAGTCGGTGGTTATTTAGCGCTAACGTAAAAATGTTACCAGTCCAATTTTTTGGAAACGTCGCCAAGTTTGCTGACCATAGCTTTAATCCTCTTCAAGTTATAGTTATAGTGATAGTTGAAGAAGGTCTCAAAAGCACCCCTCCCTCCTTGAATAGGATTGAACAATGATAATACACCATGACAACATTAATCCAAAAATATAGTGAAGTTAAGCCTGTTGATCCACCTGTCAAACAGGTTACACCAACCAAGGTGAAAATGAAACATGTCATTATTGGCAAGCCTGTCCAACTGGTTATTTGACATCAAAACGATAGCCTATGACGTCATTTCTATCGGTCTGTCTGTCTGAAACTTTCCTGGCCATAAATAAATTGATAAGACAAGTTTCTGGAGAAAGTGTTATATTCTAAACTGATGGGAAACTTGTATCCTTCGAGCCAAACAAACTGTCTTCCCTTTTGCCTAAGTAATCAAAAGCATAATTTTTCCTAAAAGCGAGGTCGCTGGACCTCGGTACTTTATCAGAAATGGGTTTAACGGTGTTTAAAAGTAGTTATTCTAATAGTGTTCCTCGTCAAATCGCCAGAAATACGAGAAAGAGTAATCTTGTATCTTACCTTATCTTATCCTTTTGAGTAATATAGTTTGTACACAATTTGGAACAGCTTAGTCTTTGACCCTGTTCCAAACGCTTTCCCACCTGAATTTATTGGATAAACAAAATTTGAGATTAAGCCACACAAAAAATCGTACGTTACGTTTGTTAGCATTGTCCTTTTTCGTCGCTTATATTCATTGTATTAAAGGCATCCTTCTTTGCTAAAGTAATGTTCCAAGGTCTTTTCTGTGAGACGTGGCAAAACTCCAAAACTGTTTCTTTTCTCGTAGGAATTTAGCATCGAATGGCATCCGAATTCTACCCGAAGAAGTATTCGCCAAGTTGTCGGATCTCACATTCTTGTACGTTTGTTAACATTTTTATTTCCTTAGTTACTGATATTTTTATGTAAATACGTTGTAAAGGCGCTTTATCACAAGAACTTACTTACTACTTCTGCTACTACTACTACTACCACCACCACCACCACCACCACCACCACCACCACCACCACCACCACCACCACCACCACCACCACTATTACTACTACTGCTACTACTACTACTACTACTGCTGCTACTACTACTACTACCACCACTATTACTACTTCTACTACTACTACTACTACTACTACTACTACTACTACTACTACTACTACTACTACTACTACTACTACTACTACTACTACTACTACTACTACTACTACTTCTTGTCGGACCACAGTGCTATTGTAGCATGGTTAAACCTTAGCACCAACTTACCAGCAAGCGAAATCCAAACTTTAAACTCTACCAGCAGTTTACTACGTTTACCACGGCAGTTCTGTTGGGAAAATGATTCATACTTAAAATTCAGAAACACATTACGTACGGAACCAATCCAAATTCTAATCAGAGAATATATGGATCGAAACTCTGAAGATGTGAACGTCTCGTTAGACGATGCTGTAAACATTCTAACTGCGACATCAAAAATTTGCCTCAAGATTAAAATTAAAAGATTTCGTAAACGTATTAAAAGAACATCTAATAAAAAATGGTTTGACCATGAATGTCGACTAAACAGACACGAATTACGAAAACTATCAAACCAAAAACATCGCGATCCTCTTAACTCTGAGTTGCGGGAGAAATTTCACAAAACCTTGAATGATTATAAAAAGCTACTTGACTCAAAAAGGAAAGAGTTTCAGGAAGAAAAAAACTCTGCAACTCGATGAACTAGCATTAAACCCTGACAAAGCGTCGTTTTGGAGTTGTTTAAAATCGATGAACGACACTATCGACGAAAATGCTCCTGCCCCAATCTCAGAAGAAACGTGGCTTAATCATTTCCAATCTTACATTCCAAAAACACGACAATCTCCATGCATGAGCATGAAGTTTGTGAGCTACAGTCATTAGAAAATGGAAAAGAACAAATTAAAAACTTAGATCACGAGATAACTAAGCAAGAAATACGTCAAGCAGTAAAGAAATTGAAGAACAAAAAATCACCATTTGTTGACAAAATAAGAAATGAGATGATCAAAGCGAGCCTTGAATCGCTTATGCCTGTTTATATCAAACTTTTCAACTTAATTTTACGATCCGGAAAAATGCCAGATATTTGGTGTCAAGGCCTTATAACCCCAATCTACAAATCAGGTGACAGGAGTGATCCAACAAACTATAGAGGCATATGTGTCTCTAGTTGTCTTGGAAAGCTCTTTTGCTCCATTCTAAATCAAAGATTGTACTTATATTTTGAAGAAAACAAGATTTTACATAATTCGCAAATTGGCTTTCTGCCTGAAAACCGCACTGCAGACCATGTTTTTACCCTAGGAACCCTAATAGATAAATACGTCCACTACCATAAAGAGAAAGTATCTGCTTGCTTCGTAGACTTCCGCAAGGCTTTCGACTCCGTTTGGCACGAGGGATTATTTCATAAGCTACTCAAAGTGAACGTAGGAGGAAATTTTTACAATTTAATTAAAAGCCTCTACTGCAACTCTTCATGTTCCATAAGAGTCGGAGAAAACAAAACTCGATCTTTCTCATACTCCCGAGGTGTACGTCAAGGATGTATCCTAAGCCCCCTTTTATTTAATCTCTATATAAATAATTTGCCATATTTATTCGAAAACACTCTGTCCGATCCATTTGTACTCCCAAATGGAACGAAAGTAAAACTCCCTATTGTATGCAGATGATTTGATTATACTATCAAGATCCAAACTTGGATTACAAAACTGTTTGAACGTCCTTTCTTCATATTGCGAAACATGGATGCTAAAAATCAATCCAAAGAAAACAAAAATAATGATATTTCAAAAACGCCCAAGAAAATCCATTGACATCAACTTTAACATAGGCACTGAGTCAATTGAAATTGTCCAAGAATACACGTATTTAGGTACACGTTTAACCCCAACGGGTAACTTTACTCTTGTACTCGAACACTTAAAAGAAAAAGCGATGCATGCCTTTTCTAGTATACGAAAACACTCAACTCTAAATAGACTTAGACCTAATACCGCATCCAAAATTTTTAGCACAATGATATTTCCTATCTTAAGCTACAACAGTGAGATATGGGGGATGTACACTAAACAGGATTTTAAAACTTGGGATAGTTCCCCAATAGAAAAATTCATCTCAAATTTTGTAAACGCTACTTAGAAGTGAACAATAAGGCCTCGAACATAGCTTGCAGAGCGGAACTTGGAAGATTACCTCTAATTATCCCAATTAACCAGAGAATTATGAAGTACTTTGTCTATCTAAACAACAAAGACAATGACTCAATTGTCAAACAATCTTTCCTTATGTCGAAGAATTTACACTCTATCAATAACTCCGGATTTTATTCCAATTTTATGAATTTAATAGAACACTACCATCTTCCCAGTTTCGACCCGGAATCCCTAGATAATGATAGAATTCAACGATACATAACCAATATGAAAGAGAAATATATATCTTTCTGGCGACACAGCCTGGAACATTCAAGGAAATTAGAATTCTATAAAGTTTTTAAAGAGGAATACTCTACATCTGATTATCTACAACAGTTAAAAAATTTTAATGAAAGACGAAATTTGGTGAAGTTTAAATTAAGTAATCGCAAACTTATGATTGAACTAGGAAGATATCAGACTGACCATATACCCAGAGAAAATAGATTATGTCCATTGTGCAAGTCAAATGAAGTAGAAAATGAAACACATTTCTTATTCGATTGTAGCAAATACTCTTTACAAAGGCGAACATTCTTAAATCGAACCAATGAAATAATACCTGACTTTGAAAGGAAATCAACCTCAGAAAGCATCCAACTTCTTATGAACTCTAATAATTATCATGTAAATAAGCTGGTGATGAAGTTTATTTCTTCATGTATGAATACACGTGATGCATTGTTATTATCAAGTAAAAGTGATGTAACTTAATTAAGTTGTAATACGATAGAATAGGATAGTTTTGTTACTTTTAGTTTAAATATGCTTTTGCAATACTGTAAATTGTGGCGGTCATGCAAATAAAGCAATTTATTACTATTACTACTACTACTACTACTACTACTACTACTACTACTACTACTACTACTACTACTACTACTACTACTACTACTACTACTACTACTACTACTACCACCACTACTACCACTACTACTACTACTACTACTACTACTACTACTACTACTACTACTACTACTACTACTACTACTACTACTACTACTACTACTACTACTACTACTACTACTACTACTACTAGTAGTAGTAGTACTAGTAGTAGTACTAGTAGTACTACTAGTAGTACTACTACTACTTCTTCTATTAAAGGATCCATGACGAACCGCTGTGCTTTGCGTGCTTATGTTTTTGTTTTGATCACGTACTTGGCTGTATGTGGTGATAATATGAACATATTCTGCTTTTATTTAGTCTTGAATCTGGTGTATGTTGTTTCTGCCCCATAGAAAAACCATCAGAATTGTCTCAAGTTGGCAAGTGTCTGTCAAATCAAAATTGAAAGCGAAGTTTGTGTAATCGCTAGCTAACACAAGATTATTAGTGTCACGCTCTGTGCCACAAAGGTCAAAGACAACGCAGCAGATTTCAAAATAAATTTTATTTAACGCCCAATTTTCACAATAATCGAAGAAGGCAAAAACCTATCATGCTTACAGATATTGCTGACGGATTTTGGAAGATATAAAAATTGCCAGTGTAAATATTCGAAAATATTGACATGAAAAGGCAACCGCTACTAGCTACTGTCGCTACTCGAGCGATCAAAGCTCAAAGCTGTAAAACAAACAGATGCTGCGGATCGATAAAAGCGATGATGTGTTTCCAAACGTGCAAAAAATACAGAGACGAAAACAACTTGCCTCCAAAATTATCCAGATGTACTCATAATCAAATTCCACCGAAAATCCTTCCATTTGTCATCGACTTTTCACCACAAAATCAGAATTCGCAGCTCAAGCTTACAATCATCGGCGAAGAAAGCACTGTAACAACATCAAATATACTTAGTCATTCAAGCGTTGTACAACTCAGCAAAGCCACTAAGAGCTCCGCTCAAAAAGCCAGGATTCTTCTTGTGACTCCAGAGTTTAGGACGAACGATCTTCCTCTTATCATGATATCAGAACCTGGCCGATGGCCGTAACGATCTCAACAACTGCAGATAGACTACGTATTTCTCCTAAATGAAAGTCACAATTCAAAGTAAAATGCCAACCCGATAAAGAATGACGACAACCAAATGCAGGAAATAATTTCAAGTGTTCTAGAGACCGAAAGCAAGGCCGATGGAAACGGATTTCTCATCGCCGTCGTAGATTGTGGACTAATCGACTTGCACAAAACATGGCGAATGCCAATTAACGCACGCAATGCATAGTGGTCTGTACTGGGTCTTTAATTTCCGTTTTTCTGACTTTTTAAAAAGAGTAGAGAAATCCGAAACGGCGGATCTAATGATTTAATGTGACGGCATATGACGTCACAGCCCACAAAAAAATTGTGTCAATGTAAACTAATTTTGTTGTCCCTTAATAGAACGAAAACCTTAGGGGCGGCTCCATCATCCCCCTTGTACCACGGGTGGGGTATGAATTTGCTCAGTATTATGTTTCTTTTTTTTGCAGGAACTTAGAATCGAATGACATCCGAATCCTACCCGTTGAAATATTCTCCAAGCTATCGGCTCTCAGTTGGATGTAAGTTAGCCAGCCAGCCAGCCAGCCTACCCGTCGAAATTCTCCAAGCTATCGGTTGGTTGGTTGGTTGGTTGGTTGGTTGGTTGGTTGGTTGGTTGGTTGGTTGGTTGGTTAGTTTATTTTAAGAGAGTTTATTTTCGCGGCGCAAACATGTTTTTGGTCCGACTCAAGTGAGCACTGAGAAAGCCAAAAACATATTTTCGCCCAAAACATCAACTCTATTGCTTTTATTAATTTCACTTAGAAAGGGATCAATGATATGGTGAACACTGATGCTTTTTTCTGATTGAAAACCAGCCTTTCATGTTTACAAAACTTGGCACAAAAACACAAAACTACTCAAAACAATTTCGCTCTCGAGTTCTCTTGAATGAGAAACTATAGAATTGTATAGGCATTAAGAAATAGAATTTTTAACCCTCGGACGTATAAAGGGGGAGTGGCCTGATGCCAGCCCCGTCCCATCGTGGAGGTTTTTTCGTAATATTGAAAAGGGGATTAACTCCATGATGAAGGAACTTTCAGTAGCTGTTCATTCGCCCCTTGCGGAAACTTTGATACGTCAACTATGTGTCCTTAATTAAACAGAAGTTATTACAATTAAAACAGAATAACAATTAAAACAGACGTGGGTGAGGCATTTTTTTTTGGTATTTTTTGACTGATAGATGTTTCGTTTCACTCTTAACAGGAATCTTAGCAACAATAAAATAGAATTGTTACATAAAGGAATATTCCGAAGCTTAGGATCGCTAGACCTTTTGTAAGTACACACATCATCATTTTCATCACAAAACACGGTACTATGACACCAC
The DNA here is from genome assembly GCA_963693305.1 of Meandrina meandrites. Lineage (NCBI taxonomy): Eukaryota > Metazoa > Cnidaria > Anthozoa > Scleractinia > Meandrinidae > Meandrina > Meandrina meandrites. The sequence continues at coordinate 26,892,127 of OY855911.1, read as the reverse complement.
TAGTCCAAAAAAGTATATATACACCACGTTTCAGCAGTCCAAACACGTGAAATTTCACTTCCTGTTAGGTCAAAAACCGCGCGAGGAAAGGACCTGGGACTAGATGAGTCGTGACATCAAAACCAAGAAACAAATCACAAGAAACAACCAAACCGAACAAGGAGTTACTTAAGAATGTTGCTGCTCTTATTTCTGATTTTCTGGCAACGCAACTTAGTACTTCAGTTTTCATAGTTTATTTCATTGCCTTATCCATGCAAAGGGGGAAATTCTTTGTATTTTCCACTGATAGATGTTTCATTTTACATTTTACAGGGATCTTAGTCACAATAAATTAAAACGGCTGCCTGAAGGAATATTTCAAAGCCTACATTTTCTGTCATTCTTGTAAGTACATCCATCAACGTGCACCACATCAACTGCTACAGTAAGTGGTTTATCCACTGTTATTCTCTCTTACGAGTAACAAGAAATTTCTTTATCCATTCTTTTTTAGACAAAAGGATTTCTGGTACGTGATAGTTTTCGTTTATTATTACTTTCTTTCTTTCTGTCTGCCGTGCTCTACTGAGCATTCCTTCCCTAGCCTAATCTGGCGAAATCTCAAGAAAACGCCTCACCAACTTGTTATTTTCAAATATCATTTCTCTTTTCAAACGTGTTTATGCATCTTTGTCGCTGGAGATATGCTTCAATGCATCCTCGGAAACCAAGGGCTTCAAAGGGGACATGAAGGAAAGGAGAGACTGGGAGCGGGAGAAAAAGGAGGGAGAGGAGAGGGGGAGGGGAAGGGAAAGGGGGAAGGGGAAGCCCTGGGAAGCTTCTCTACACAGACCATTTCTCGATCAATTACTTTACTGAGCTGTTATTGGCCTCATTTTTAAATAAATTTAAAATGAGGCCAATGAAAAGCGATCACATGCTGATTTGGAAGTCGTTACGAACTCTCGAATTACGGACGAATTAGCATTGTAAACATTAGCGGATGACACGGCCACACTCGTTGCAACACCTTCAAAACAAAAGAATTTGACAGTTTGCGCCCATCACGCGGACACTACATTTATTTCTTCACTTTTCGATTTTCACATTTTCGCTACATGGAGTTCTTCGAGCAAGGAGTTTGCACTGCATTGGCACTGGAATTTTGCGCACAACTGCTGTCGTTCGCCGCCTTCTGCGAGAACAAAGATCGCTTTCTTCCATGCCCGAGTTCATGTGGTTTGGATGGGCTGTAGTTGGTCGAAAGATGTTCCCGTTTCTTTCGATCAACGTTACACTTTGGCCATACTATTCCCTAACCTGGGAAAAGGATGCATTTTTGACATCTAAATTGGCATTCTGCATCCCTGCAACGTTTGATTCGGCTTCCACGTGTTGAGCCAACGTACGGTGGAAGCCCATCGCCGAATTCCATTCTTTCTCCGACACCTTTGGCGAGAGTGACGCAAAGATTTGCCCCAGAGAAGTTTCTTTGTCTCGTTGAAATCGCGAGAACAAACGCGGCAAAGATCTTGCGCAGATTTCTTCGGCGCAGTACGTCGTTCCGTCATTACTCACATATTTCAGTCTCACCAATCTACACTGTATTAAACAAAAAACTATAACAAAGAAAAGCAGACTGAAAATTTCTAAGCAAAAAATCGAGGAGCGGCGACAATTTGATCTGTTATGTTGGCGGACAAAAGCCACCGAAAACAAATACCGGATATCATCTGGTCAGTAGACATATCTTGCTGTGCAGTTTTGAAGGTCCTAATTGAACCTTGCCAGTCTTTCTTTTCATACGAGCGCTTCTGTTTCACACCTCGCTAATGGTGTTTGCTCTTCGATCGAGAAATGATCTGTGTAGAGAATATTCCCAGGACTTCCCCATTCCTCTTTCCCTCCCCCCCCCCCCCCCTTCCCCCCTCCTTTTCTCCCGCTCCAAGTCTCTCCCTCCCCTTCTCGTCCCCTTTGAAGCTCTGGATTTCCGAGGATGGCTTCAATGGTACTTTACATTGTAAAAAGTGCAACCATGCTGTGCGGTGATCGACTTCTTTTTTTTTTTTCTTAAAACTTTAATATATGGGCAGGATTTAGTGCTAGTAATAACTGACTTCAAAGCGCGATAGAAAAATCCAAGCTGAGAAGCAGACATCCTAGAGGTTGGCACTACCACTACCACTGGTCACCACCATTACCACTACCACACCACTGCCACTACCAGCACCATTACCACCACTCCAACTACACTACCACTTCCACTTCCACTTCCACTACCACTACCACTATCATTATAACTGCACTACCACTTTCATTACCACCACCACTGCCATTGCCATTGCCACTACCACTATCACTATCACTGACATTACCACTACCACTACTTCAACCACTACCACCACCACTACCGCAACCACTACCACTTCCACTAACATTACCACTACCACTACTACCACTACCACTACCCTTACTGCTACCGCTTCCACTTCCACTACCGCAGCCACTACCACTACCACTACCACTATCTACTACCACCACTCCAAGTACAATGCCACTTTCACTTCAACTTCCACTGCCACTACCACTATACCACTACCACTTTCTACACCACTACCACTGCCATTGCCACTGCCACTGCCACTACCACTACCAGTATCACTACCAGTAACATTACAACGGCTACTACCACTACCGCTACAGCTACCAAAACCCCTATCGCTACCACTACCACTCCTGCTACCACTACCCTTACTGCTACCGCTTCCACTTCCACTGCCACTACCACTAACATTACCACATACTGCCACTACCACTACCACTATCACTACCACTACCACTATCACTACCACTACTACTACCACTACCACTTACATTACCACTACCACTACCACTACCCCTACCACTAACACTAACACTAACACTTACATTGCCACTACCACTGCCACTACCACTACCACTTACATTACCACTACCACTACCGCTACCACTACTACTACCACTAACATTGCCACTACCACTACCACTACCACTACCGCTACCACTAACACTAACACTACCACTTACATTGCCACTACCACTGCCACTACCACTACCGCTACCACTACTACTACCACTATCCCTAACACTACCACTACCACTACCACTACCACTACCACTACCGCTACCACTACCACTAACACTACCACTAACATTGCCACTACCACTGCCACTACCACTACCACTACCACTACCGCTACCACTAACACTAACACTACCACTTACATTGCCACTACCACTGCCACTACCACTACCACTTACATTACCACTACCACTACCGCTACCACTACTACTACCACTATCCCTACCACTACCACTACCACTACCGCTACCACTACCACTAACACTACCACTAACATTGCCACTACCACTGCCACTACCACTGCCACTACCACTACCACTACCGCTACCACTACTACTACCACTACCTTTTTGTTATTATTATTATTATTATTATTATTATTATTATTATTATTATTATTATTATTATTATTATTATTATTATTATTATTAAGGTGACACTTACAACACTTACAATACTATTGCGAAATACCATGCAAAACTTAAAATTACATTGTTCGGATTACATTTTCAAAAACTTGCGCATAGTAGTTACAGTACGATACAATACACCACACTAACAACAACAACAACAAAAACAAGTAATA